>JANRMT010027041.1:46702013-46862277 GCA_026402145.1 Polypterus bichir lapradei | reverse complement strand
ATGCATGTTTTCTTCAGCGCTTTTTGGGCCTCTTCCTGGTTTTCTACGTACTGCGTGATTACGTGGGAGGCGTGATGATGTCAGACGAAACTCCGCCCCCACGGGTTTCAAGCTCATCTCCATTACAGTAAATGGAGAAAAACAGCTTCCAGTTATGACCATTACGCGTAGAATTTCGAAATGAAACCTGCCCAACTTTTGTAAGGAAGCTGTAAGGAATAAGCCTGCCAAATTTCAGCCTTCTACCTACACGGGAAGTTGGAGAATTAGTGATGAGTCAGTCAGTCAGTCAGTCAGTCAGTCAGTCAGTGAGGGCTTTGCCTTTTATTAGTATAGATATATATATACAGTATATATAGTAAGAAGAATGAGTCGGAGACATCATAAAGATTTGGGGCAGCCACCCATATAATTGAATCGGCTGCAAAAGTTGGTTTTAAGTAGCACGATGTGGTTAGTTCAGAGTCCAGAACAGAACTGCCTGTACTGAGGTAAGATGGCAGTTTTAAAGGTCTGGAAGGGAAATGACGTCATTTGTGCAGGAACTGGGAGTGGCATCCTCGTGCCCGGAAGTGACGTCATCCTTGGTGCCAGCAACAGGCGGGATTTCCCGGGAAAGGTCTGCAAGGGACTGAGAGAGATAGTCAGTACACTCCGCCACCCCCTGGCCCTGCGTAGAATTACTAATGTTTAGGCCCTTCAGCTGTTCCCCATGCGCACATGTGTGACTATATATATATATATATATATATATATATATATATATATACACATACACAGTAGAACCCCCTGATTTAGGTTTCACGGTTTCAGTTTTAGTGCATCCCAAACAGAAGAAGGGAAGGTTCCTTACCTGGATGGGTGGCGGCAAGTGGCCGGACAGGCATCTCGCTGAAAGAGAGAAATGAGCTGTACCCAAACAAGACTCACCAGGGTAATAGATGGACATTCCAGATAAAGGAGAGGAAGGTTCTGGGCGAGAAGCCCAACATAAATGGACAGGTGTCCCAATCGGAAATATATGTAGCACTATCCCTAGCCAGGATGGAAGACGGTGTCAGGGAAGGACCATTTCTGGGGGAAGTTTATTCCTCCCAGTCACTAGATGGGAGTGGCCCTCAATACAATTGAATACAAACTTTGTTTGCTCACTCACCAGTGTATTCATGGAAATGCTCCACAATATCTTAAGAATCTTCTTGTATTTCAGTCCCCCACAAGAAATATTTGCCTTGCAAATACCTATCACCTTCGCCTCCTATGACCAAACTTAATACAATGGGTGACCGAGTCTTTGTAGTTGCTGCTCCATGGCTCTGGAATGCCCTACCAGAGAACCTGACAACATAGCAGATTGTGGGCTGTTTTAAAAAACAGTTAAAGACTTTTCTATTTAGGAAAGCATATTAACAAAATTACCTCTAATTATTGTTTTATCTTTGTTTTTATCTTGTTGTGTCTTTGTTTAAATTTTTATGTAGTACTTTCAGGTTTACTACAAATGCCTTATAAATAAAATTAATTATTATTATTATTATTAATATCAGTGCCCATTCAAGAAGCAGCAGGGAATGGCGAGAATTTAGTCCAGCAGTGCAGCCTTGCTGGGGTTCATGGGTGCTACAAGAGGGCACTGCAGGGATATCTACTCCCTGTTATGTGGGACTTCTATGTGAACCGGGAGTGCTTCCAACGGGCAAGAGCCCTGGCACCAGAAGTATTCCCGGGTCCTCAATAAAAGGGGCTGCACTGCTTTGTCCAGGAGAGTTGGAACTGGGAGGAAGGAAGGCAACATTCAAATGCATGGAGGCAGTACGGTGGAGAGATGAGAGATGACTGAAGGAGAGATGACTTGTGTTTGTGTATACAAGATATTGTGTAATAAATTGATTGAATTTGTTTGTACCCAGGACTGTCTTGTGTGTTCATGTTTTGGTTTGTGTCTCTCTGGTGTCCCCTTGCCTTCTATTTACTGTGGCCTGAAAATATTAAATGGAAAATTCAAGAAATAAATCAATCATAAGTTTCAAATTGCATGCCATTCTGAATAAATGTTTTCACCACTTTGGATAAATATAGTCACATCCGCATCACTGCATTCTATGCACAACATGTGGCTAAAACCCAGTGCATGCTAATAGCGGGTGTACCTCTGTGTCTGACAACATTTTCGCTGCACTGACACATTCATTCAAGAGATAGAGCACAAGTACAATAATGTACAATGTATTTTATTGTTATTTGATGCCGGTAATGTTGTATAGTAACATAATTTCTCAATGGGTATGTATGTAAATTGTGATCATTCATGTTGTGTCTAGATCCCTGGTGCAGCTTCAACCACAAGGAAAACACTCTTTTAAACAGCATTCAAGAAATGCAACATCAGAATGCACCTGCTGCCATACCATATAAAGAACTCATCTCATGTTTCTATGAGTCTTTAAAGTCAGTTCACTTACCTGTTGTCTTGTTCTCTCTTCCAGTTTCTCCAGTGGCATGGGTCAGAGGCAGTCCGGACAGTGTCGCAATAATAGTCGAAAGATGTCAAAAAAAGTTTGGGGCAGCCACCCGTATATTGTGCTCTGGCTGCAAATGGGTAATTAGATTGTGAGATGTTCACAGGTCTGTGTCCAAAACAGAACTGATCTTAAGGTTGTAAAGATGGCGGCTTTAAATGCCACAGTAGGAAGTGACATCATCAGGACTGGGACTGGAAATAATGTCATCTGGACCGGAAGTGACATCATCAGTGGGCCTGGAAGCGGAAATCACATCATCAATGGCACTGAAACCGGAAGTGCCATCATCAGTGGAAACCCTGAGGAACCGGGAGTGATGTCATCAATGGCGCCAGAACCATGCGGGATTTCTTGTGGATAGTCTGCAGAGGATTAAGAGAGAAAGTCAGTAAAGCTTGCCACCCACTGGTCTGGAGTAGAACTACTATCATTCAGGCCCTTTAACTGCCTCCCAATGCACAGTGTGACATCAGGATAAGAAAGTAGACAAGACAACAGGGGAGTAAACTGGCTAGTTAAATTGAAGCCATGGTCAAATCAACACAGACACTCTTCTGTGAGATTGCACCATTAGCAAACAATGCACCATAGTGAGATTTATTTAAGCAGTGGCAGCAAAACCTGCTGCAATTTATTGAAGGATGTTGGCTTATACAGATCAGTATGCTGTTTGGGTACCCATCCTATGCAAACTTTACAGTATCTTAAGTTATAATGCATGTGAGATCCAAATGTGCAGCAACAGGGGACAATGTAATCCATCAGTCTTCTCTGATGAAGGCATTAGCCATGGTGATGTGCGCTTGTGTGAGATGTTGATGGTTGACCAGATTGAGCTTTGTCAGTTACACTTGTTTTTCTCTCTTTAAACCTTTCTATCCATTCATAAACTTTTTGTTGAGCCACACTATTTTTTCTTCCATACTGAGCAAACATCCTTTGGTGAATTTCAAAAGCTTTTACTTTCACTCCCCAAAGAAATCTCTTTATGCACATTGCTCAACAATGGTTCAGTCCCTCAGAGGAGCACCCAAGTTCATTTGACCTTGGCTTCAACTATCAGTAGAGTGCTGCGTGTGTTCAAACTACCCATAAGACATTCTGAATGTGTTTGAGTTACCTTTGTATAAGGTTTTCTGAAAATGTATATATGTATTTGACTAATGTTATTAAGAGTTGCAAGTGCAGTCCTTATGTGTGTCAATTTTTGGAATATAAATAAATGCACTTAACTGCCTTCTGTTTCCCTTCACAGTTCTCATAATCTATTTAAAACTTATGAACCCATCTTACATTAAGTCCTAACTTGTTTGCACTTAGGTTTTATTGTTTTGAAAGTTTAAAAGGTTTTTTATTTTGTATAAATTTTAACTTGCATTTGTAATAATTAGTGGATGCCATGTACTTAAATCATTCATGAATGTATTTTCTTAAATTTAAAATGCTAAAAGATGTATTTTGCCAAGGCAATAATATGGAATTTTTCTTTGCTTTATGACGTATTTATCTCACACTGGATCCCTCCAAATGATTATCTGGAGGTATAAATTATATAATTTGACCCGTTAGCACATTGCTTAACAAGGTCTCCAGCTTACACCACCCAGTAAGCCCCAGGGCTCTGCATAAAGCGATGCAGCATATGGAGAAAATTAAAATTCCTTTAAGGTGAAAGTAAAAACCTATATTAAGATGATCTTACTGTAATACCGGTAAGGGGATTTTGAAAAGCAAAGAACAATAATCATTGTTGTGCCAAGTACTGTAAATGTGAGTGATAACCGATGCTAGCTAGATAAAAACCGAGAATCTCACATTTTGAAAATGCCACATTTCCTTCAACGATGTGATACTCAGTTATATGGCATTTTGTTCTGGAACTGCCTGTAATGTAAAAACATCCTTAAATCTATTTTTGTTCAGGGTGTACATTGAATATCTTACTATTAAATTACAAAGGCTCCGCCAATGTTGTGTGATTGACAAAGGTTAACTTTTTCTGATTTTGCTTACTGATATACTGTAGCCTTCCCATGACTTCTTGATGGAGTTAAAGAAAAATATAAACCACACAGCAGAATGAAATTTAGTTTTGTATTGAAGTGGATTTCCTAAGAGTGAGAATATAATTTCAAAGTGTTCTCATTTTCATTTAATTGTATATGCTGTGGCAAACCAGAAATGGGAAGTATAATAATTACTTAAATAATACGATTCAAAATTAAGCATACAATTACATTAAGGGACTTTCTGTAATAAGGAACAGAAGGAAAAAGTCAGCTGACCTAACAAGTAAGGGAATCTTTTCTAAAGAAGTATAATACTGTACTTGGAGGTTATTCATAGCTTTGACTCTTCCATTCCCTTAATGGATAATTTTAGTCAAAATTACACTAAAAAGAGGACTAATTGAGTATTTTATTTTAAAGTATAAGAAGACTATTAAAATGTTTCCGGGGGATTTCTCTTCTTATGTATTCACATTCTGATAAGATGATAACTGCGTGATGGAAACCAAAGAAATAGTTTGGAACAATGCTCATTATCCTAAATGTAAAACTTATATTCAAAACATCTTTAAACATCCATCCATCCATTATCCAACCCGCTATATCCTAACTTCAGGGTCACAGGTGTCTGCTGGAGCCAATCCCAGCTAACACAGGACACAAGGCAGGAAACAAACAAGCCAGCCCACCGCAGGACACACACACACACACACACCAAGCACACGCTAGGGACAATTTAAAAATGCCAATGCACCTAACCTGCATGTCTTTGGACTGTGGGAGGAAACCCACGCAGACACGGGGAGAACATGCAAAGTCACGCAGGGAGGACCTGGGAAGCGAACCCAGGTCTCCTAACTGCGAGGCAGCAGCGCTACCCACTGCTCCACCGTGCTGCCCCACCTTTAAACAATTTAAACATATCCTTAATTCTGTTTGTGAAGATATCATAACTAATTTTCAGATATCTTAACTGAATTTCAAGTTATCTCATAATGATAATAGTCACAACTGTTATAAAATATAGTGGATTCTGCTGCTAATCCATGTTGTACTAGCAAAATAAATATAATTATCTGATTCAAAACTCACCTACAAAGTTGTGTTTTGTTTTGAACTTTTTACCTTGACTTCATTTTTTTATCTTTCTTCTCTGGTCCTGTTGCCTTTTGGATTTGCCATTCTTATGCGTAGCCGTTGTGCAGTGTGCATACATTGATTTGAATGATGCAGTTCTTAATTGCTGTTTTGGAGTGTTAATTTTTTCATAGTTTTTGATTCCTGTGTCTTTTTTTTCATAACAGCATTGTCGAGATCTTAGCAGTTGGATGTGTATACACATACAATATGGAGAAACTTTGGCTTATTGTAGTTCTTATTTTATTGAGCAGTAAATTATTATTAACAAAGAGTAACTATGATTTACTGGTGAGAAGATTGAATAGGAACGTAAATTTATGAATCTCCATGGGTCTGATAAGTTATAATCCATTACAAGAAGTGCAATTGCCTTTTTGATATTAGATGTTATCGTAACTGCAGTTGATGATCTATCAAGGTTTTAAAACACAATTAAAGTCTCCAGCCATTATAATTTTATAAGTGTTCGTATTGGGAATTGATGCAAATATGTTTTGGATAAAATCTGTATCATCCATTTATATTTATCAAAATTACTTTAGATTTGAATAACTACCATGACCTAGCCCCCTTCAGACTCAGATGCGTCTAATGTTACAAATGAGACTGTTTAATATATTAAGATTCCCACACCTCTAGTTTTCTTTGTTTAGCTGGAGTAAAAAAAATGGCCAATCTAATCTATTTGTAATCAAAACTGCTCCTTACTTGTTAAGTGAGTCTCCTGTAAAAATATTATCTTGGCATATAGGCCTGTTAGGTGGTAGAATACTTTTTCACTTTAGATCATGATTGAGACCTTTGACATTCCAGCTTACAAAGTTCACTGCTTGGTCAAAGAGATAGTGCTTCTGAGCATTTGAGGACATTTTATAATTTTAAGTAAAAGTGGTGTGTTGTTTCATAAATTAGAATTACCTTAATATCATATTATTGCCAGGTATTATGGCCAAGAAGCCTGTTGTTATGTTGCCCATTACAGTTTTGGGGGTAAAAATGTATAAATAAGAAGTAACTTGCCCCACCTAAACCCACCCACCATTTTGCTTCCCTTAGTGAGGTTAGACCACATTTCATAGAATCCCAGTCTTCTCATATGAAAAGAGGCAAACCATCCCCAAAACAAAACAAACCCCCAGCAGCAGTGTAGTAAGGATTAAAATGGAGATATCTTTCTTTATCGATAATAATTCACAGCCCACTATCAAATCTTGTAAATACAATAATAGTTATGTCTGATGTTTCCCCTCTAATCTTGGAGTTGAATCACTATACCCTACACACTTATTTCTTAGTTGTTGTCTTAACCCCCTATTGTTAGCAGATGTGAACTTTACAGAAATCGCCACCAAACAAATTGATTAATTTTTTAAAGACAAATGTATCCTCAGTGGTTTCTACAAGAATACTCTGGGAAACTCTTAAGGCTTTTTTAAGAGAGCAGATTTTTTTATATTTTTCCCATAAAAATAAATTTTAGACTGAGAAGGAATCAGAGAAATTACCAGAATTAATCAAGAATGCACCACATGTTCAACTGAGGTACTTTATAGGAAAAGACAGGCTTTACAATCAGAATTTAACCACTTAACAACAAATTAAACTGAACAATTCATCTTTAAATCATGACATCATTGCAACAAATCCACAAGGAGGAGGTTTGCAATGCAATAACAGCAATTACAAAATCTCTCCAGTTCAGTTAAATTTGATGGCTGCTGAGCATGGACAGCCTGCTTCAAATCATCCCATAGATTTTCGATGATATTCAAGTCAGGGAACTGTGACAGCCAAACCAGAATATTGTACTTCTCCCTCTGCATTAATCCCTTTGTAGATTTCGAACTGTGTTTTGGGACATTGTCTTATTGGAATAGCCAACCCCTGTGTAACTTCAACTTTGTGACTGATGCTTGAACATTATCCCGAAGAATTTGTTGATATTGGGTTGAATTCATCTGACCCTCAACTTTAACAAGGGCCCCAGTCCCTGAACTAGCCACACAGCCTTACAGCATGATGGAACCTCCACTAAATTTGACAGTAGGTAGCAGGTGTTTTTCTTGGAATGCGGTGCTCTTCTTCCAATATGCAAAGCGCTTTTTGTTATGACCAGATAACTCAATTTGTGTCTCATCAGTCCAAAGCACTTTGTTCCAAAATGAATCTGGCTTGTCTAAATGAGCATTTGCATACAACAAGCGACTCTGTTTGTGGCGTGAGTGCAGAAAGGGTTTCTTTCTCATCACCCTGCCATACAGATGTTCTTTGTGCAAATTGCGCTGAATTGTAGAACAATGTACAGATACACCATCTGCAGCAAGATGTTCTTGCAGGTTTTTTGAGGTGATCTGTGGGTTGTCTGTAACCATTCTCACAATCCTGCGCATATGCTGGTCCTGTATTTTTCTTGGCCTGCCAGATTTGGGTTTAACAGTAACTGTGCCTGTGGCCATCCATTTCCTGATTACATTCCTTACAGCTGAAACTGACAGTTTAAACCTCTGAGATACCGTAGCTTTTTGTAGCCTTCCCCTAAACCATGATTCTGAACAATCTTTGTTTTCAGATCTTTTGAGAGTTGCTTTGAGGATCCCATGCTGTCACTCTTCAGAGGAGAGTCAAAGGGAAGCACAACTTGCAATTGACCACCTTAAATACCTTTTCTCATGAATGGACACACCTGTCTATGAAGTTCAAGGCTTAACAAGCTAATCCAGCCAATTTGGTGCTGCAAGTAATCAGTGTTGAGCAGTTACATGCATTCAAATCAGCAAAATTATAAGGGTGCCCAAATTTTTGCACAGCCAGTTTTTCACATTTGATTTAATTTCATACAACTAAATACTGCTTCACTAAAAATCTTTGTTCGGAAAACACTCCAGTACTCAGATGTTCCTAGGAAATGAAAGACATACCACTGTTATCTTTTTTGTTGAAAATAGAGTAAATTATTATGCAGGCTGAAGGGGGGGGGGTTCACAAATTTTTTGCATAGAACTGTAATTTTATGAAAATGTTCAGGATTAAAACTCTTAGAGAACTCTATAAAAATATTTTTTTTGCATGTTATGGACAATTACGCTTCAATTTTTAATTTCCAGCAATACAATTTTCACTATATTCAAATCAGAAATTTTGCGAAAAGAAACCTACCCAATTTTCCACTCCACCCACCCATTTCTATTCCAGAAAAAATCTGATCAGTCTTGAAGAATCAGAAAGAATCTCAATAATATATACAAACACATTAAAGGCTGTTGCTTTCAAAGATCCTAGGGAACGGTGGGGAAATAATATACTTAATATCTCAGAAAAAGAATGGAAGGCAGCAATGCATAGAATACACATTTAAAACTGTTCAAAATGTATCCAGGGCAAGATTCAACCTATGAATGTTACAATCTAGCTCAAGCTTCACTGTACCACTTGTTTTGGGCGTCCACCAAATTAACACCATTTTGGACCAAAATCTTTGAATGCCCATCAGACAGCCTTAGTGTCACAATCACTACTAACCCATTAACAGTGGTGTTTGGTGTACTTCCAGAAGGGTTTAAAGTGGGGAAGGACAAATTGATTGTAATTGCGTTTACCACACTACTAGCACATAGACTTATCTTGCTCAACTGGAAGAATCCCAGCCCACTTGGTATATGTCAGTTGGTATCTGAAGCTCTATACTACATTAAACTGGAAAAAATCTAATTCTCAAAATAACATTTTAGAATAAGCTTCTATATTGGGGAAAAGGATACTCTTCCTTCCTTGCTGCTTATGAAGATTTGCTCTGGTTGTTGGCTCTCTTCTCTTTCTCTTGGGTGGTTGAATTTTGGTAAGTTTGACTTGACTATATGGAATGTTATTTGCTACAAATAAAATCAGCAAAAATATATTTTAAAAAATCCTCGATACTTGCCTACAGAGTAGTCAATGTATCCATGTCTATATAAATTGAAACACATGTGAGATCCCATGCTACATTTTTTAGTTGAGCCTTTACCTAATCCGTCTCCTAAATCTAGACTCCATTAGCACCTTCGGAGTAGGTTGACCATTTACACCTCACACTGGACGTATTACCAGACTTTTTTCGAATCTCCTCCAGGGTCAGGGTTAGATCCACAAAATCTCTGAATCATGAGTAACGTGTATATTGCTGACGGGTAGTGTCCCGCAATCACCATGATAAGCCCATTCTGGCATTTTCTTTTTGGGACTCTTTTTTCTGGCCTGTTGGCATAAACAAATTTATTGTGCAGTCTGCAAGAAACCTGTACCTTGGGAGAAGATGTTGTCCAACATGACAGTGACCCCAAGCATAAAGCCAAAGCTATGCAGAAATTACCTACGTATAACAAAAGAGTCAGAGCTGAGATCTCAGTCCAGCTCAGAATTTCTAGCTGTTCACTCATGATCTCCATGTAACCTGACAGAGCTTGAGTAGGTTTTACAAAGACGAATGGGGAAAAGTTGCAGTGTCCAGTGTGCAATGGCTTCAGTGTATGTGTTTCTATGTGTTTTCTCCATTTGTATAAATCATCGGAGTAAATGTATGGTCATGGACCCCATGGCATAGTCGACAGAATTCCTGGCCATATTGCAAGGCAGGGACCTGATAAAATATTTTGTGTGATGACCCGACACTGTAGTGCGAGGTGTGTACACATATGCAGCAGCACAGGACAAGCACACATATGCGACTTAGAAGCCAGAAACAAAAAGAGACCTGTGGAGACACCGCTCTGAGCCGATGGGGAAGAAAAGGTCCAGGCAAGGTCCTAGGGCAGCGGCCAGCTCATACGCCGCTGCCACGGAAGCCCAGATCGACACGTCATGGATAGTGGCCACACAGAGGAAGGAATCTCCAGAAGATGGTATCCTTTTGGCTGGATTCGTTTCGGTGGCCTGCGAGTGCCAATCCGTGGGATGAAGGCTGGGTGAGCTCAAGGTCAAGCAGATTCAATCAGAGCCTGCTGCTGGATGAAGGACCAGAAAAGGAGGAAGACCACCTGGAGCCACAACCCCACAGATTTCGTCTGACAGTGGAATTTGTCGGAAAGACCTGCACAAGGCAGGTAAGAGGGTGGAGGGTGTGTGTCGGGGTGAATGCAGGCAGGGACAGTGAGCCTCCAGCCTGATCCCGAAGATCACCCGAAGTGGCTTGCACGGGAGGTGCAGGGCCTCGATGGCTCCCTGTTGGCGGAAAGGGACAAGGTAAGTCTGAGTCCACCGCTGACTAAGATGTGTAACGTAGTTGTGGCTGTAAGTGAGCTGGAGGGAGTCCTTCAGCCTGTACAGTCTCTCTTGCAGGTCCTGGATCTGCTTCGGTAGACAATTGAAAGGCTGGATCAGAATGTGGATGTGCCTCTGGAAGCCATGCTAGAGTGGCTGAGGGGCACAGCGTTGGACTCTCCAGCTGGAAAGATGTGGCGGTATAGGTAAGGAACGCCTGTACCATAAATAAAGGAGGGGTGCACGGTGAAGGTATTGGTTGGTTCCGCCCGCCAAGTAGCCTCAACCCACAGTAGATGTAAATGGGATGAGTGATCGTGCAGTGGGGAGTGGAGATAAGAGCAGCTCGCGAGAGGAGTCAGCTGGTAAGTACCGGTTGCCAATGCGCTCCACCCAAAGTGCCGGCAGCAGTCTCACAGATGTTTGCAGGGGTGCAGATGGCACGGGTACTCTTTCTCTCATAGGGAGCCTCAGACCATCGTTGTGCCTCAGAATAAGAGTAGGACCCGTGGAAAGAAGTTTGGGCAATCCTACATCTGCACACCATGCAGCACCAACAGTCCTGAATCACACACAGGAACCACTCTCACCACATTACCACGCCCCCTCCCCACAAAGAAGCGAGTGTGATGATTATTTTTTTAAATCGCCAATCTGCCACGGACCTCACTTTACCATACTGGCATTATCAGCTCATTTCAAAATTAAATAAGCAGATACAAAGTTATCTTTCATGACCCATGGACCAGGAGTATTAATATAAGGGGCAAAACTAGAAATGGGACCACTCAAATATGCTAAAGGACAGGTGTGACTAAAGGCTGAAATGACACTTACCAGATACTCACTGTTCCACTCTGCACAAAATGCCAAAAAACAGCCTTAACAATGGTGAGATGTCAATTCCCTATCATATCCCTATACTCAACAGAAGATGCTCAACCATTCCCAGGCAGCTGCTCAACATATAACAAAAGATCATCAGCCTCCTAGTGGCTTCTTTTTGTCCAAGTGATTTGCTCTTCAACATCTCTAAATTCTCAGATGCTCCTTCATACTTTTCCTGAACTTGTTTTAACCAGTTCGGGGTTATGAGGACCAATCAACATTTGCACCAGACACACGTGTTCATTGCAGGGAACTTTCTCACACCCCCATACACACTCATGAAGAGTTTATTCATAACAAACTAATGTCCTAACCTGTAGATTTCTGAGTTGAAAACTGAAGTAAAAAAGGTGAAAAGTGACACAGACAAGGGGAGAATGTACAAAGTCCACTGGCCACTGGGCCAAAATGCAAATACATTCTTCTGGATCTGGTGGAGCTATTTACAGTAACCTATTGAATTTTCCAGGTACTTAGTCTTTGGTACCTAACTTTGGAAATGAGGAGCTTTCTTTCTTTTTTTTTAAGTGTAGACATTATACATATGAAAGGTGTCATATAAATGTAACAAGCCATAATGCAATGACATAATACTCTCAAACTCACCTTTTACAACTCACGGTTGCCAGGAGGCAGGAGACTGTCCCAGGATCATTTGATGTCCAATTTGTGGAAATGAGGAGCAAAGCAGGCCTCTGCGCATTGGATGCTAAAGCAGGAACCATCATCCACTAGCAATCCATCTTCCTTCCAGGGCTGCCAAGATTGGCTTTGACCCCATAACCATGACTTGGGCAGAGAGTACACAGAAAATGGATTGCTAAGAACTAGTTTAGCACTAGATTTAGTACTAAGGTATTATTGTGATTCTTTGACTCAAGAAGCTGTATATGGTACAGTAGATGGCAGTCTTGTTCAAAAGAAAGAAAGTGGTATTTTATTAAAAATCTGAATGTTTTAAGATAAATCGTCAACTCTGGTGAGGAGAAAAATACTTATTCTGCGCTGGTGAAAAATGTTCTGAAATAAACAATGCTTTTGACAAATTCAGAAAAAATTACAAATGTAGAAGTAAAATATCTATTCCTAATAGTCTGTCTTGCTGTGTTGTAGTTGTATATTTTATATTCAATCAAGATCTACTTTTCGGACAAATATACTGTACATATCACAGGAAACTGACATAGAATTCTCTGGAATATGTGCATTTATTAGGACTAAGTTAATCAGAATGCCATTGTGAAAAACAGACTATTTGTGACAAATAGTTTTTGAAAACTGAGAGCTGAAAGCATGCACTTTACCAGATGATGACTTAACAATGATAAACTAGATTCTGAGTGGCAATATTTCATGTACTAAATGAATTTCTATTTGATTTGTTTTATTGTTTTGGTCCAGATTACACTATTATTTATATATATTTGATATAACTCAATCATAGGTGGGTTAAGTGACTTGCTGTATGGTCACACAATGACTTATTTCCAGTTAATTGCCTTGTAAAGTACATGATGTTGATGAAATTGAATAGGTTTGGATGAACATTCCAAGCTACTCTAGAGCCAAGCCAAAAAAGAATCTGGTAGCCCTCCTTAGCATTGCATTTACTTTTGCATTTTTTGGCTTGAAAAATTACATATTTATTAAATCTCATCTTTCTACTTTAAAATGTATAAAACACTAAAAGTACAAAGTCAGAAGTGTAGAAAGTATAATAATGATACAAATAATAATAATAATAATAATGAAATACACAATCCATCATCACAGTCAGGACAATAGTAACGTGATTCCTTGTGGATTTTCTTTCCAGACTGATCAGCTTTTCAACAGCACACTGCACATGTACGATTAACACAAGCATCACTTTCGGATTCATCAGAATCACTTTTGATTTCAGTGTACATTTCAATTTCACTACCCGAAGACATGAGTGTCAAGAGTGTGCAACACCTGGGCTGCTGAAAAATGTTTCTTACAAGATGCCATTATGAGGCTAGGAGAAGATGTGTTTGCAGCATTGCCCGGGTAACACTCAGGCCTGTCAATTACGCAAGACATACCTATATCATTTCCTGAGCAGCACTCGACACTAATGCTGTTTGCACTTTTACAGCCTAAGTAGTCTTTGGCTCTAATGCTTACGCAAAACACGTCTTTACAGTTGCCTGAGTGATGTTCAGGACTCACTCGTTTTGCACTGTTTTTACAGCCCAAGTGATGCTTGGGTCTAACACTATGGAGGTTAAGCTATGTCTGCTTTAGTCTTTGTTTTCCACCAACCAATGGCTTGGAACATATGGACCCTTATTAGGCAGCACTGAAAGAGAAATATGGGTGGTAAGTTGCACTTTTCAGGTGGAAAAAGATTTTTACACAGCAATTATGCATCAGCATACATCTTCTGATTTTTCCCTATGTATATCAAGCATTTATATTTTTCAGTAGTTTTGGTGTTAAGAATAATGTGAACACTGTGACAAACCAATTTTTCTAGCAAATAATAGTTCTAGATGCAATGCAGTGCACTTAAACAGCACTGCTGATATGTCTGTTATCTAATGTATAACTATGCAACAGTCATTCATTTGCTTTTTTGGTCAATCAGTAAGTTAAATAAGATGAAACTTTTTAAGGTGAACACCATCCTAAACTGCAGTACAGCACAAGGTATGTGGAGGCAGGTGAACTTACAAGTCGCTGATGGAAACTGACCCTTTCAGCTTGGGGCTTCAGATCCAACTTCTTACTACTAGATGGCCGTGTAAGGCTTTAAAACTTTCACGTTTATTTGAATTTCTCCATAAATACCTGTATGCCTTTTAGATTACACGACGTTACTTCAGCCAAGTTTTCAAACAGTCATTTATAATGAAAAGAGTTGGCATAAAGCTAAATAATTTGCAAAGATGTTAATTCAATGATACTGACCGTTCTTCTAAAGGAAAAGTTCACTAATGCCATTATATTCCTAATTATAGCAACAATATAACTGATTGATGTTGGTTTAACATTCATTCCTCTAAAGCTTATTGCAATGCTTCAAAGATGTTCTTAAGAGTGATGAAAAGCTTCACAAACTATAAACTGCACAGAAGTGAATGTGCTGGTCTGCACTTTACCTTCAAAATAGTCCAGCAATCAACAGATGCTCACTCCTTATAAATAAGGTGTTCTTTATTACACTCATTCATCATAATTAAAGTGGAAAAACTGTGTTAAAGAGTCTATGAAAAATGAATGAATAATTACATTCTTCCACATACTAAATACTCCCATCTTTATTCCCACCTGCCTCATTAATTAACCAAGAAATAGAAATCTTTTTTAGCAAATTCCAGCTCAAAAACAAGACATTCTTAAGTCATTACAAATCACATCCAAAACATTTTTTAAACTTCAGTTTGCTCACAATTTCCAACAAAAGATTAAATACTATGCCCTGTCCCACAGCCTTTAAAGCTTTTAGTCATCCTGTGGCCTGGTATAGCTACTGTACTTGGGCTTTCCCTCACTTCACAGCCACTGTACCTTAAATATATAGTGCATATAAAAAGTATTCACCCCTCTCCCAGCAGTTTTCATGGATTTCATTTGGCTTTTTTGACACTGATCAACAAAAAAGGACTCTTTAATATCATATTGAAAAGAGATCTCTCTGTAAAGTTTTCTAAATTATTCCAAATATAAAACACAAAAAAAACTGATTTAATAAGTCTTTATCTTCATCAATTCAGGATTTAATAGATATGCCTTTGGCAGCCATGACAGCCTTCATTCTGTGTGCTCAGGGGCCTCATATCTAACGTTGTGTGTAGAATTCACACTAAAACATGGCATGTGGACATAAGTGGAAATGTGCGTATGCCCAAAAAAATCAAATGCAGAAAACTGTGCCAACTTCCACACACTTCTGCTCTATAAATCCCCCTCAGCGTGAAATGTAACGCATGTGCACGTGCCTGCAACCCCTCCCTGACTCCACCCAGAATAACGCCTCTTTGAATATTCAAATCAATATAATAGCCCCTTAAGTTCAGTGTTTTGTGAAAAGACAATGGCAAAAGCACAGGGAAAAAAGTAGAATTTTAGAGAATGAGAAGTGGAGGCAAGGAAAAATGTACTATTTGTTGGCTTAAGCAGTGGTATAAACAGCAAAGGGAAACTGATTAAGTGATACAGAGTGGCGGAAACACTCAAAAGTCCAAGTTCAGAAAGTCACATGGTGCCAAAAATAAAAAAGAAGTGGTCAGATATCAAAGTTGCCGTGAAAAAGCGAGTTGTAGCCCATCATCTGAGTGTCATAAGGAAGCATATTAGGGTACAGAGAAAAGAAGAAAAAAAATAGGAACACAGTAAAGAAAAAAAGTTTAAAATGTTGACTTTATTCTCGTAGTTTGTCATTAAAGTAGAACGTTACAATCTTCATCTTAAAATATGTGTTTCATTTACAAAAATTTCTCAAATGCCGTCAGAAAATAAAGTAACATGTTAAATGCTTCGTATTCTTTGTGTTCAATGTGAATCACTACATGCTTCTAAAACGGGCTTTTTCTTTCATAGACGGGAGCGGGTAGGCACTGAACTCCACTCAGAATAAATTACATTCATGAAATTACAGCTCTCTGAACATTTTAGAACACTAAGATTTTGTGACCAATGCTGTAACAGTGTTTCAATGGGAAATAAACAAACTCTTTAGCTCCTTTTTCCAGGATCAGAAGAACAAGTTTGACAACTGTTCCTTGCGAAGCCGGATTGCCTCTGAAAGATATTTCTGCTTGTAGCTGCCTGAACAGCAAAAAAGTTTCTACTCCTTGGAAAACCTTGAGTACTCTGTTGTGCAACTTTGTGGCCCAGGCTTGACAATGTATACTTGAAATTTTCATGATGAAATGTATTGAAGCAGGTATTAAACATGGGGGCACGGTGGCACAATGGTAGCAATGAGCTGGCGCTCCATCCAAGGATTGGATTCCTGCCTCCTGCCAGATACTTGCTGGAATGTGTGTGACCCTCGATGAAATAATTTATTACAGCAATACTGTCTGTCAGATGTACTAACCCCAATTCCTGTCCTTCCATTTTGTTTCTTCATGTAACCAATCATCACAATATAAGCTGTGTAACTAATGTCAAATCAGCTGTAAGCTTAGAATGCTGATTCTCCAAAACTTTTAAGAAAAATTGAAAAATCTTCATAATACATGTTTAATTATTCCATCCATCTATCCATCCAGGATCACGCCAGTCTCAGCAAGTATACAGCTAGAGGCAGAACAATCTGTGGATGAGGTGCCAGCGCATCACTACTGCTGCTCCACCATGCCCCTACATGTTTAATTATTAACAGTATACATTATTTAAATTAAGATAATTTATCTGTATAATATAATATAAATACTTTAATGCATTTCATCTTAAAAATAATATCAAGTATAAATCAATGAAAAATATACAATATGAAAGCATAGGTACAATATACAGTACATTTACCATATAGTGCAATATTACCACTGTAGTGCAAATTTACAGTGAGGTAATTGTAATTATAAGAACAAATAGTTCTACTGGAAGTGTTTAATGGAATGATTGAGTGCATTTGTAGCTCTTGGGGTCTGTTCAGAAAAGGCTCTGAAGTGTTTACTGCATGGAAGGAGTTCAAATAGACTGTGCACATGGCTGAGTGGAATCCATGCAGATGCTTGTGGCTTTCCTAAGTCAGCGTGTGCTGCAAGTATCCTCCAGAGCTGGAAGCTGTTTCCTGATAATCCCTTTCACTCTCGACACAACCCACCGCAGGCTTTCCACACTCAGATACAATGGATTAAAATATTCTGAGTGGTGCATGGAGAGTAACAACGCTAAAGCAGTTATGGTATTTGGAATAGCTTGGCCATTCTGTGCACCATTATATTGTTACAGGTTGTTTACAATCAGGTGCCTTAAATTTATAAAAGATATGCGGTTAATTTCAGTGTATTTCATAAAGCCCGCATCATGGATGTGAATCTAAAAAAGAAAGGGAAACCACACGGGAACAGTAGCACTGCTTTGACACTGGGTTCCACCGGTTTGCAAAACCAAGCAGAAACGTGCATGGCTTAACACCAAGTTTAGTTTTTATACATCGTGATGTGAGCGTGGAAAATGGCACACACAATATTTTTGTGAGTATGCACCATTTATAGATGAGGCCCCAGGTCTCTATTAGCTTTACAAAATTCCAGAGTGAAATTTTTCCACGACTCTTCTTGGCAAAACTGCTCAAACTCGGGCTGCATGTTGATCCTGAGTGAACTGCCTTTTTCATGTCCTGCCAGAAATTCTCAGATGGATTGAGATCTGGACTCTCCAGGACATTAACATTGCTGTTTGTAAGCCATTCCTGTGTAGCTTTGGCTTTATCTTTGGGATTGTTGTTTTGCTATAAAACAAATCTTCTCCCAAGGTGCAGGCTTGTAGACTGCATTAGGATTTCCTCCAGGATTTCTCTGAATTTTGCTGCATTCATTTTACTGTCAACCTTCATAAGTCTTCCAGGGCCAGCTGCAGAGAAGCATCCCCCTAAGCAAGATGCTACCATGACCATCTTTCAAAAATATAGCATTTAGTTTGATGGCCAAAACGTTCAATTTTCCTCTTGTTAGACCATAGAACCTTCCAGCCAACTTCATAGTCTCTCATGTGCGTTCTGACAAACTCTAGCCAAGATGTCATATGTGATTTTTTTAAACAGTGGCTTTCTCTTTGCCCTGGCCCATAAAGCTACAACTGGTGAAGCACCTGGACAGCAGTGGTTGTCTACACAGTATCTCCAATCTCAGTCACTGTAGCGTGTAACTCCTTCAGAAGTGTCATAGGTCTCTTAGCAGCCTCTTTCGCTAGACTTCTTCTTGCACGATCACTCGGTTTTTCTGCATGGCCTGCTGAAGGCAGATTTACAACTGTTTCTTACTCTTTCCATTTCCTATTGACTCCTTTAACTGAACTTTAATGGATATTCAGTCATTTGAATATTGTGTTGTCCCCATCCTCTGACTTTCCAATCACCTTTTCACAGAGTTTCTTGAAGTGTTCTTTTGACTTCTTCATGTAAGTTACATCACCATACTGACTCACCACAAGTTGGATCTTCCAGATAAAGTGCATTTATACTTCAATTGGGTAAAACCCCTTGACTACAGACAGGGAATCTCCATTAAACTAATTCTGTAACTTCTAATGCTAACCAGCTGTACAAATGATGATTTGGGTGTATCATAATAATAATTATGCAATCAGTTATTTTGTGTTTTATATTTGTAATTAGACTATTTTTGTATAGATTTGTTTTCACTTTGGCAATAAAGAGACTTTTTCTTTTGATCAGTGTCAAAAAAGCCAAAATAAATCTACTGTGATTCAATAATATATGCTGTAATAATAAACTGTGAAAACTATCGGGGATGAATACTTTTTATTGGCACTGAATGTAGTCTTAACTTATATAGTTACTTTATGATGTTCCAGTGAGCCTTTTTAAGATAAAGTTTAGCTACCCTGCATTCAGATGTTTTGCTTTATTTCATTTCTACACACCAGGCTCCAAAGGCTCTCTGTAGAAATTAACTGAATAAAACTAATTCATACCTTCAAATAATGCACTGATCCAGCACAAGCACATTTAATAATACCATTTTAACACCAGAATAACAATAAAATAAGAAGCAAACAGATTTTGTTGTTCTCAAGAAAGAATCTTTATTCAAAAAAGGCAGAGATTCAGATCGGCAATTAAAACAAATGTTCAAGAAACAGCACAGTTTTCTGCCAGATTTCAAAAGTGCAGGAGTTAAAATACCTGATAACTGACCAAGAGAAGAAACATTACTCAAAGTCAAAATAAGCAAGGGTTTGAAGCTAAAAGATACAAAACTGACCATCAGATCCCAGAATATTAAATCAATAATCTTTTTTAAAAACATACAAAACTCAGAAATCTTCCAGATGCTAACTACTCACAAGTTTCTTCTGAAATGTATCTAAAAACATCACGCAATGGCAACTTAAATAGCGTAGATAGAATGACAATGGCAGTAATTGTCAACATAATCAAACCTCAAAATGGCAGTGCCATATCCCAAAGTGGTATAGTAGACAAATAACCAAAATGCTGAACATAATATCAGGAACAATTTAATATAATAATTAATAATAAATATTTAATATATAATTCAAAATAACATACAAAAAACTACAATTATATTATAACACATAATGCCCACAGTCCCTGGGTTACCCTGCTTAACTATCCAAATGCCTTCCAATTAAGTGACTGGAAGATTCAATAAATCATAAAGCAAAAATGATTAAGAGCTCAGTCTGTGGTGTTAATGGCACAGGTGGAGGGGGGACCGGAATCCAGCGACATCTTTGATACAAATGGCACAGTTTAAAAAAATTTAAAATAAAAACATTTTTTTGAAGATCCACTGAGAGGTTTCCTGCTCTCTTGCTAAACCTCCTTGGTCTTTCTTCTCTCCAATGAACCTTCAAGTCATACACTTTCGTGTCGCCTGATATGGAGGCAAGATTGACCTTCCTCTGGCGTACACATTCCCATTCTGAGTCCTTGCCCTGTCCTATTAGTTTACTTATTTTCTCCCCTCAGTGACACTTCTGTTGTAAGTTTCTCATCCACCTTTATTAGCGTTTCTTATTAATACCTTGTTCACTTTTACTAATACATTTGTTTGTTAGCGGTTTATCATACACTGCCTTATCTATTCCTCGGGGAAAAGAAGCAAAGCTATACTTTTTTGGAAAAATCAATCATGAAATTAGAGATGAACTTTGATGAGGACATTATGAATTAGTGAGTACACAGCAGTTTATCTTACTGACTGGCATTCCTCAATTAGCGTGAAGAAATTAGTTCCACTGGGTTTTAATGAAGCTTTTCATTATATAAATTATGAGCCATATTTAATTAAAATTACTGCATAGGTAAAGTTGCAGTCTCATTTCCTCTGGGAAAGGCTAAAAAAATGTTTTCATAATTACAGCTATAATCAAAGGGTAAGAAGGTCAATTCTCAATGAGTTACAATAAATGTAGACTAAAAATAAATGAGTTTTGTTAAGGGGAAACAACTACTGTTACTTAAACTTTAGGTACTAAAGTACATGTATAGCCATAATGTAATTAGTGAATAAATACAAATGTATAAAAATCTGTTCAACATTAAACTTTAAAAACATAATGGTAATTTGTATTCAGATGAGGTAATAAATAAACAAGAACATATGCTTCAGAAACACAAAGAGGCCAATCAGCCCATCACACTCATTTTTTTAGCTAATAATGAAGAGCGCTCTCCTTATCCAGATAACCTTTGTAAAGTTGTAAAACATGTTAGTTTTATCTACAAGATATCGTAGTTTGTTCAGGATTTCCATACACTCTTTGTGTGACGAGACGCTTCTCAAATTTGGTCTTAAATGGACTTTCTTTTAATTGCTATCCTTGTTCTCAAGTATGTGAGAACTTTTCCACTTTTTAATTTAAATTTTTTTTTTTTATCTTTGAGAATTTTGAAGACATGGTGTAGGTCCACACATAGTCTTTTCTGCTCCAGGTTAAAAAGATTTAATAACATTAGACTGCCAGAGTTAGACGTGTTGTTTAGTCCAAGGATGCAGTTAGATGGTCTTTCCTGTAAAGCTTCTAAGGCTGATGGGTCTTTTTTGTAGAGTGGTGTCCAGAACTGCATATAACACTCCATAGTGTCTCTTACTAGTGCTTATACAGTCTAAACCTTCTGCCTCTTGATTTTACATTCAACAATTTGTACAATATCACCTAACAGTGTATAGCGTAACATTCTTAAATCCTCTTAATTCAATTCAGGCTCTGCAGTTAACCTAGGCTGTGTCCTGATTTATTCAGGCTCTGTACAATCATTGTTCATTTTTCACAGAGCAAAATATTATTTTTTTTTATTTAACTATATTGTGACACCATTTTTACCAAGTTTAAATGTGCGCTGTAATTTTGTTGTCTTCTTTTTGCAGGTGCCGCTATGTTGTTTATGGTTGCCACGGAAGCTGCCAGTCACATGACAGGTCCTAACCATAAATGATAGTAGTGTGCCAGGTTATTATCATAAATGAAAACCCAAACTGTTAATGAAAAACATTTTATAGACTGAAATTAAATAATAAAACCAATAGAAACATTAAAGTATTAATGTTGCATTATAGAAACTATTAAAGTAGCTAAAAATAATAACTGAAATATAATAAAAAATATATATTTTTTAAATTTTCATTGCAACTGAACTAATGAACAGACTAAAATGGACTTTAATGGCTCTGAAATTATTCAAAATAAATGACTTAGTATTTGTTTTTTGTTTTTAAAAGTAATATTCAGGGCAAGACTTGCTGATAAAGTCTTCTTTTATCCCTTTACTGTTAACCTTCAGAGTTTGTGGTGACAAAGTAAGTGGTCTGAATGTAAAGTGCATGAAGAAGAAGGCAATTAATTGTGTAATAATAGTGACAATTGTTCAGAAATAGACAGTGACAACTTGATAGATACCAGATCTTGTGTTAATGAAGCATACAAAGGTGATGATTCTGCTCAACTGTACAGCTTACTCTGTCACCACAAACTGTGTGTTAACACCCACCCTCCATCACTAGCTGTTTACTGTTTACTGAAGACACAAACTCAGAGATGATGGTGTGAGTATGGCTACTTATCTAAAGTAAAGGGATAAAAAAAGACTTGATCAGCAAGTCGAGTGTACAGAAAATCTCTTTCAAAAACAAAGAACAAATATTTAGTCATATATTTTGATGGACTGGGCAGGTTTCAAAGTTGTCGTTCTCTGGATCTTCAGATTCAGTTTGCTCAAAAGTGATAACATGTTAGCTGTAATTATGATGAAGCCCAACATACATGCACAGCAAGTGATACAGCAGCCCCAAATTCATATTCAAGTTTTCACCATGCCAGCTCCGTATGCCGTGACTTGTTCATCTCAATCTCAGTGTATTACTTAGAGTGGCTTGTAGTAAATTCAGTTACATTTGTTTTATAGTTACAGGAAAAGAAAAAGACAACTGATCTTGACACAGAAAGGTGGTCGAGCAGTTTGAGGTATGGAAGAAAGAGAATGCAACCACATTTGATTAAAAGTTATCCCATTGTAACTGTTGTTCACTGCAGAACCATACTGCTGCACACTGGCTTTGAATCTGGTTAACTTCAGAAGCTTCTGCGTTGAGACTCATGATGTCCCACTTTGTACAAACTGCCACGAAGGGATAATGTAATCACACTAAAATGAAAGTTTAAAACAGAAAACATGAGTGCTCAAACTCTGCCGGTGTCATTTCTCCTCTCATGGTTAATACAATGAACACTGGGTAAGGCTCAAATTAATGACTCATCATAACACAGATAAAGAAACTATTCATGAAACTGTTAAAGGGCACCCATGACAACAACAGTAAGGAAACAAAATAATAAATTAAAAAAATAATTTACAAAAAATAAGATAGAAAATCTACACAATGTGCTCATAATGAGGAAAAAAGGATATAAAACAAACAATATGACTTAAAGAACTTATCATACAATACGTTACATATGGTCAGGTTTGAATACATACAGTATATCAGTCTGTCTTAAGTCCAGATCGACTTACGACCAGTCCATGGTTGTAAATACACAATATATATACAGTGGAACCTCAGTTCACGAATGTCTCGGTACACGTACAACTCGGTTTACGACCAAAAAGTTCGCCAAACTTTTGCCTCGGTTCACGACCACACACTCGATATACGAACAAGCCAGTTTCCCTTTCGGTTTGTACATGTTCAGGCTCTCCCTGTGCATTTCCTGTGCAGCGAGCAAGAGAGAGAGAGCGAGAGAGCGCGACACACACACACAGGCAGCGCGAGAGAGAGACAGACGCACACTCACAGACAGCCCGAGAGAGACGCGCACACACACAGGCAGCGTGAGAGAGACGCACACACACACAGGCAGCGCGAGAGAGAGCGCGACACACACACAGGCAGCACGAGAGAGACGCGCACACACACACACACAGGCAGCGCGAGAGAGAGCTGGATGCATTAAGGTAGAAAGGCAGTTAAAGAATGCACTGGGCTTGATTTTGTTTTCACTTCTGTTTCCAGCGATCGGTTCGTAGCATGCATTGTTGCAATGTTATTTTTCTTAGTGGTTTATTAAATTACAGTACAGATTTTTTCAAATGTTCATTTTTTTCCCCAGTGCTTAAAACTCATTAAAAAAAGTGTTTTTAGCCAGCGGTTGGTAGTGCTATAGCGTGAACTATTGCAGTGTTAGTTTTCTCTGTTGTTCAAGGTTTTCTCAGTGTTATTCAATGTTTTTACATTTAGTTTACTATTACGCTGTGCATTCTATGGTTTAATTAACTATATTTGTGCTTAAAAACTTAAAAAAATATATATTTACATACAGTTCGTATGGTCTGGAACGGATTAATTGTATTTACATACAATCCTATGGGGGAAATTGCTTCGGTTCACAACCAAATCGGTTTACGACCAGAGTTTGGGAACGAATTATGGTTGTGAACTGAGGTTCTACTGTGTATATATATATATAACAACATAAATATATATATCTATACTAATAAAAGGCAAAGCCCTCACTGACTGACTGACTCACTCACTGACTCACTCACTCACTCATCACTAATTCTCCAACTTCCCGTGTAGGTAGAAGGCTGAGATTTGGCAGGCTTATTCCTTACAGCTCACTTACAAAAGTTAAGCAGGTTTCATTTCGAAATTCTACGCATAATGGTCATAACTGGAAGCTGTTTTTCTCCATTTACTGTAATGGAGATGAGCTCGAAAGCCGTAGGGGCGGAGTTTCGTGTGACATCATCACGCCTCCCACGTAATCATGCAGTACGTAGAAAACCAGGAAGAGCTCCAAAAAGCGCTGAGGAAAACATGCATTATATAATTGAGAAGGCAGCGAAACAATAAGAAGTGAGCGAGTGACATATACAACCATATTCATGAGTGATGCTACTACGGAAACAAAGCACGGTGTAAACCTAAACTTTAAATTAAGTTCATAGACACGCTGCCACTGGCGTTTGTAATTTAGTGCCTGCCCATATAAGGCCGTCCGTCAGCGGCAATCCAATAGAAACACTGCCACTAAATATTCACGGGTGAAGGACTGTGCTTATGCAGAGGAAGATGAGATGGTCAGGGTGGTGTTTGGCACAAACTCAGCAAAACTGCGAGAGAAAGTTTTAAGTGCCGGGACTTGGGTAACATTAAATACAGCCGTGCACATAGCACGACATGGCACCAGCACAGCTGGGAAACTTCGATGCATGTACACCGAGCGGCTCACGTGAACTGACGCAGTGCACAGACAAAAAGCAACAGTTCCAAAGAGCGCTGAACAAAAACCGAATTACACAATTGAAAAGGCAGCAAAAAAATATGAAGCGTCTGATACATACAAGCATATTCATAAGTGCAGCTACTGCGGAAACAAAGCACACGGTGGAAAAAGTCAATGTCCCGCTAAAGGAAGACAGTGTAAAAAAAAAAACCCGTACATGCAGTGTGTCACATCTCAGATAAAGAGGAAGACGAGCTGTTTATTGATGCAGTAAGAAACGAATCGATGAATGAAACCTGTTATCTTTACAACGATTGACAAACACGGAATGTAACTTGAACACAACACATCCTACAAATACGAACCTGATTGAAAGAAATAATGATAATCAAATCCTTGATGACAGCAACACTCAATAACACTCACAAAACAATTACTGTATATTGACAGTCATGTTACGTTATTTTTAAAATGTTCCCTTTTCTTTTTCATAGCTTCTTTAACACACTACTTACATACATACAAACATACACACAGGTATATATATATATATATATGTGTATATATATATGTATGTGTCTATATGTGTGTGTATAGCTTTGATCACTGAGTGCAAGGGAAAAATAATAAAATGTAGTCTATAAGTTATTAAACAGTAAAACATTAACGTTTTAAGAAGTAAAGGTACATTGAGCACTACTGGAGTGGTTGCGGGTAAACTACATTTTAAAGACGGTATAACAGAAGAGGTAAGTAGTACTAACAGCAGCTAAAATGTATATGGATCATCTCTCGGTAGTAGATCCCTTTTGAAAGGCGCTACACGACGGCTGTGGTATAGAAATTACATTTTCTATGTGAAAGTCCAAATTTCTGCCTCTGGTAATGTGCCTTACCAGCAATTAAAGAAAATTAGTTTTGTGTCCTCTGCAGTATTAAGAGAGAAAGGCTTTGGTTTGGGATAAAAGGAAAAAAGGTGTAAAGAAAGGAAAGTTGCCTTTTTCTTTTATATAGTGTAGAGAGATGTTTTCGCTGACGATATGAGTGCCTTTTGGGGACAGTCGCGGTGGGTCTTGTGCAGACTGGTGAGACGTCCCAGCTATTAATCGGCTATGATGGCACTGTCAGTCCTTCACTCCTGTGCGTGTCTTCATAATCCGAGCTGACGACCTCATAATCGTATACGTGCAAAATAAAGTGCGAAGCGCCTTAATATTATTTTGCTGCGGTGTAGAAAAGGGGTTCCGTGTTTGCACTTGCCTGGGCTATAGCTCAGGGGGAGGATGAAAAAAATTAAAAGTGCTCACTTTGACTTAAGGCAGAAGCGCAGTCAGCGTCTCAAAGGCCGGCACAGCTATGCGCACGCGCCAGCTGCTCGACTTTTGCTGGGCAGGAGATGGCAGTTTTTGCAGACACGTTCACATGATCAAAAGTCTCCGCGCTCTTTGCAGGTCATTCATATATATATATATATATATATATATATATAGCAAAATACCCGCGCCTCGCAGCGGAGAAGTAGTGTGTTAAAGAAGTAATGAAAAAGAAAAGGAAACATTTTAATAATAACGTAACATGATTGACATTGTCATGAGTGTTGCTGTCATATATATGCCTGCCTAAATAAGTCACCCTCGCTTCGCTCTTACTTTTTTACCGTTCATTTAATCATGGCTAGTGGCGGAAAAATTATAAAATGGAAGGAGGATTACACTGAGTATGGCTTTACCAAAACAATTATTGATGGCGAATTGATTATTCAGAAAGCTTGAATTGGTGATCTGTTTTTCTGTGTTAACCTCATATTTTTTCATACTTCTTCTCAAACCAAGGTGGTGCGAGTCTAAAATGAATTGGGATGCGCTGATCAATGTAATCAGTGTACCAGGAAATCATGCATTGACAAAAGTTCCCCTTTGATTGTAATGCAAAGTGTGATTAAATGCATTATTTTTTAACGCGTTATGGAGCACATGCATCGAAGCTTCTCAGCTGTGCTTGTGCTAAGAAAATTAAACATTTTAAAAATAACGTAACACGATTGTCAATGTAACCTTTTGTAAGTAGTGCCTGGAGGATTCAGTGTGGAGAAAGTCTAGAGACAGAGTGTGTATTAACTTGTGGATTTCTCTGTATTTGGTGGCAGTGTGACGAAGTTGCTTCGGAAGACGGCGTTAGCCGCGGAGCTCAGCTCAGAGCGAAATGAGGTAAATGGGAGGGGAGATGATGACGTGACTCCCCCACCCGCCTTAACTGTCAATCCCCCACAAACACAGTCTCTCGGAATTTGCATAAGCACACCCCTACACCTGCAATTTTAACTTAGTTACAAAGTGATCAAAACTCTCGTTTATATCCTGCGTCCTCTCATTAAACTTGTATCCCGCATTACCCGTGGGCATGAAAAACGCCAGCGGCAGCCTGTCTATTAAGTTAATTTAAAGTTTAGGTTTATACCTTGCTTTGTTTCCGAAGTAGCTGTACTGATGAATATGGTAGTATATGTCACTCGCTCGCTTCTTATTGTTTCGCTGCCCCGCTAACTTAAAAGCCTTGTGCAGCGCCTGTCAGTTGAAAATTGATTGTTTGCTTGCTTTTATCGCTCTCTCTCTCTGTTCCTAGCGGAACTGTCATCTCTGACTTGTCATGGAGCACGTTTAAGCTCATGTGTTTGCAGTGTTTGAATAAAAATCCTTCTTGTTTCTACGACCTCCTGTGTCTCTGTGCAAATCTGTGACCCAAGCGTGACAATATATTCCGACGCTCACTTTATATATTCCAGCGCTGAGTTTATATATTACGACGCTGACTTTATATATTTAAGTTTTGACTTTAGGTGGCAGTGTGACGAAGTTGCTTCGGAACACGGCGTTAGCCGCGGAGCTCAGCTCAGAGTGAAATGAGGTAAATGGGAGGGGATATGATGACGTGACTCCTCCACCCGCCTTAACTGTCAATCACCCACAAACACAGTCTCTCGGAATTTGCATAAGCACACCCCTTCACCTGCAATTTTAACTTAGTTACAAAGTGATCAAAACTCTCGTTTATATCCTGCGTCCTCTCATTAAACTTGTATCCCGCATTACCCGTGGGCATGAAAAACGCCAGCGGCAGCCTGTCTATTAACTTAATTTAAAGTTTAGGTTTATACCTTGCTTTGTTTCCGAAGTAGCTGCAATGATGAATATGGTAGTATACGTCACTCGCTCGCTTCTTATTGTTTCGCTGCCTTCTCAATTATATAATGCATGTTTTCTTCAGCGTATTTTGGAGCTCTTCCTGGTTTTCTACATAGTGCGTTGACAGTCGGTTCACGTGATTACGTGGGCGGCGTGATGATGTCACACGAAACTCCACCCCCACGGCGGTCAAGCTCAACTTCATTACAGTAAATGGAGAAAAATACCTTCCAGTTATGACCATTACACGTAGAATTTCGAAATGAAACCTGCCCAACTTTTGTAAGGAAGCTGTAAGGAATGAGCCTGCCAAATTTCAGCCTTCTACCTACACGGGAAGTTGGAGAATTAGTGATGAGTCAGTGAGTGAGTGAGTGAGTGAGTGAGTGAGAGAGTGAGTCAGTGAGGGCTTTGCCTTTTATTAGTATAGATTATTGTTATTAATGGCCCGGGTATATGAAGCGCTGGTAACACAATAAACTACAGATCCCATAACGCAGCGCTTCAGCTGCCTTGCCGAACACTTACTGCGTTAATCAAGTCTAGCTTATGATGCTGCAAGTTATTGCAAAGCTAGCCCACACGATGCTGATTGATTCTGAAAATAGAGCCTTTAAAAACCGATGGGAGGCTGAGTATATGTTTACTGACATTGCCGGTAAACCCGTGTGTCTCATTTGTGGAGCTAATTGCACTGATACGAAATAGGCTGCCCATTTAATTATTTAGGAATGGATAAATAAATTAAGATTTTGTACAAATAATGTTTTTCATTTTTCTTCCTTGATGGATTCTGCCACCCCCAGCAACAGTTGCTCGCACCCCTAAGAGTGTATGTATGTATATATATATGGATGTGTGTGTGTGTGTGTATATGTAGATATGTATGTATACGTTTATATATTTGTGTGTATGTATATATATATGTATTTGTGTGTATATATGTGTGTGTATGTATATGTATGTGTATATATGTAGATATATATATGTATGTATATATGTGTGTGTGTATATATATGTGTATATGTGTATATGTATAGATATGTATATATATGTGTGACAGCAACACTCATCACTCACAACAGTGACAAAACAATTACATTGACAATCATGTTACGTTATTTTCAAAATGTTTCATTTTCTTTTTCATTACTTCTTTAACACACTACTTCTCCACTGCGAAGCGCGGGTATTTTGCTAGTCTATACTAATAAAAGGCAAAGCCCTCACTGACTGACTGACTGACTGACTGACTCATCACTAATTCTCCAACTTCCCATGTAGGTAGAAAGCTGAAATTTGGCAGGCTTATTCCTTACAGGTTACTTACAAAAGTTAAGCAGGTTTCATTTCGAAATTCTACACGTAACGGTCATAACGGTCGATAACGGTCGACAACGTCCGCCATGTTGAACTTTCTTATTTATGGCCCCATCTTCACGAAAATTGGTAGGCGGCTTCCTTGCGCTAACCGAAACCGATGTACTTACTTATTTCAATGGTATGACGCCACTGTCTGCCGCCATATTGAATTTTCCAAACGTCACAAATTCTCCAACTTCCCGTGTAGGTAGAAGGCGGAAATTTGGCAGGTTCATTCCTTACAGCTTACTTACAAAAGTTTAGCAGGTTTCATTTCAAAATTCTACGCATAATGGTCATAACGGTCAACAACGTTCGCCATGTTGAACTTTCTTATTTATGGCCCGATCTCCTTGAAATTTTATTGGCGGCTTCCCTGCACTAACCGAAACCAATGTACGTACTTATTTCGGTGGTATGACGCCACTGTCGGCTGCCATATTGAACTTTTCAACAGTCTTTGTTACTTATGGGCCCATCTTCAAGAAATTTGGTACACGGGTTCCCAACGCTAACTGAATCCTACTTATGTACATATATACGTCCATAGCCTGCAGCTCGGTCACCGTGTGAGGTGGCTTTGGGTCCCCCATCCCAACGCCTCCCTCGTTGTTAGCTGCCTGCCTATATAAGACCGTCCGTTGCTCCGGTCTCTACATTCCCTTCCTTGCTTCGCCACGGGATTCACGTCTCCCTACTGATAACTACAGCCTTTTTGTTTAATCCACGGCTTCTCCGCTGTTTTATTGTTTGTTTATTACAATTATAGTTATTGTATAGGTATTTTAGACTTACTTTACATTGCTCAGGTACCCATTTCCTTTATCATTCCAACCCCCATTAACATGTCTATCGAGGTGATCACTATCGATCAAAGAACTGTCACTTACTGAGTGGTTTCCATGCCCGGAGATGGCACCTACCTTTTCCATTCTCTTTGTTACATATTGCACGGCCATATCAGGTTTACTCTTGATATCCGGAGGAACACTGTGTCTTATGTATTGTGTGGACTGATGACGGTACAGGAGATAATTATACTACACAGGAGCACTATAAGAGTGAAATGCTTAAGCGCTTCACCTATGGTTCTGCATGTGAGTTGATGGCTGCCGCTGAATTGTTCGGTTGTCGCTTTCAAGTGTACCGAAATGGCCAAATATTTTACACCTTTCGACAACTGCCAATGTCTCTTAAACATCTGGCGAGCGGAAGCAGAGAGCGGATCAGCGAGCGGAAGCAGAGAGCGGATCAGCGAGCGGAAGCAGAGAGCGGATTAGCGAGCGGAAGCAGAGAGCAGCGGCGTCTCCCACAGGCACGTAGCCCTTCGCAAGTACCCGAGCAAGTTCATCTGAGGTAAAGCCGGCAGCTGACCAGTAGAAATAACCGGCAGTGAAAAATTAAAGTCGATCGCTCAGCGGGTGGTGGAAACTTAAAGCGACGGTGATTCAGCTGAACACGGAAAGCGCCGAAGCACCTATAAAAACGGCAAAGATGACTTCGATACTCAATGTAAGTTCTATCTGCTCTCTGCCCGTCGAGGGCGCATTTATATGTTGTGTGTCCTGCAATATGTACAGCTCAGGTTTTCCGGCCGACAGTAAAGATAGCTTCACCTGCCAAAAATGTTTAGTTAATTTAGAGTTGGTCGGGAAAATACGCGAATTGGAGGACCGCGTTAGGAATCTGATAGCGATTAGGCAAACCGAAAATTGGATCGACTCGGTTTGTTTAGACAATTCGGCTACTTCTGATTCGGCCTTAGTCTCTCCAGGTCCCACTGTAGTCAGTGCGCGGCCGAAAGCAGCAGCACCAATTCAGCCACAGGGCGAGTGGGTAACAGTAAGACGGGGGTCTAAGAATCCAAAATTTAGTCCCCCAGCACCCAGGTCACCAATTCGGACCCAGAACAGGTTCTCAGCTCTCCGCAGCGCGCCTGTGGAAACTGAGAATAATAAAGTGCTCATAATTGGCGATTCCATAGTGCGGAATGTTAGAATTCCAAACTATGTTAAACCAGCAGTTAATGTTAAGTGCCTCGCAGGGGTCAAGATTTCTGGCATAGAGGCCGCATTGGACCGTGTCGCCGACGATGAAGTATCTACCTTATTGCTGCATGTCGGCACTAATGATATTTATTTACAGCAATCTGAGGTATTAAAGCGGAACTTCATCTCTCTATGCACCAAAGCTAAAACAAAATGTCGGAATTTAATTGTATCTGGTCCCTTACCAAGATTATATAGAGGGGATGTGATTTATAGCAGATTGCATTCCTTTCACTGCTGGCTAGAAACCTGGTGTGCAAATAAAAGCATAGCATTTGTGAACAATTGGGATGATTTTTGGGAAAGGCCTGGATTTTTCAGAAGAGATGGTCTTCATCCTAACTGGAGGGGATCTTATGTATTATCCCAAAATATGGCAGCAAAACTGCCTGGTTGACTGATTAGAGCACCATCCAGGCCGCAGTCGTGTGATCTTAAATCACAGGCTGTTGTTTATCCCACCTGTTATTTTACTGTTGTGGGGCATCCAGTAAATTTAGTCTTGATACAAACCTTAAATTAATTGATAACCAAAAAATAAGGTGTATAATTAGACCAAGGGATAAAACCAGACCCTCCACCAGGGGCATCTGTAATAGAAATTTACTTCAAATTAAAACAAAAAATATATCGCCAGTTCAGAAAAAACCATGCAGTTTTAAATGCTGTTTATTGAACATTCGCTTTCTTGGCACTAAAGCTGTTTTGGTAAATGATATTATATTAAGTACAAAATCTGATCTGTGTCTTCTTACTGAAACCTGGCTTAGTAAATGTGACACTGTTCCCTTAGCAGAGGCGTCACCAGATGGATACTCGTTCCTTCATAAGTCTAGAGATTCTGGTCGAGGAGGAGGCCTTGGAATAATTCATTGTAATAAAATGCAAATCACTTCTAAAAATTTAGGCAACTTTACATCCTTCGAGGTATTCGTTTTAAATATTAAAACAGATTCCAACACAATTATAGTGCTAGTCTACAGACCACCAGGGCCATATTCATTGTTCATGACTGAATTTAGCAACCTTCTGTCTGATTTGGCTATAAATTATGATCACGTAGTTCTGATGGGGGATTTTAATGTACACATTGATGTGGAAACTGACACTTTTAGCAAATGTTTTACTTATTTGTTAAATTCAGTAGGATTTTGTCAGATTGTCAAAGGTCCAACTCATAATCATAACCACACATTAGATTTAATTATAACTTACAAAGTTGAAATACAAAATTTAAATATTACTCCATTAAATGTAGTTATTTCTGATCACTTCTTAATTACATTTGATTTAGTTCTGCCCATGCCAATGCACTCACAGATTAAAACAAAGACAGTGCGTCATCTAGATTGTAATTCTGCTTCAAAATTTATAGACACCTTGAGTAAGTCGAGTGTAATTGTGGAAAACCAATTAGATCAGTTAACATCAAATGTAAACATGGAAAACAATTTAGATCAGCTAATATCACAATATAATGTGACCTTGAGAGATGCTCTGGACACAGTGGCTCCCCTTAAAACAAAAGTGATCAAAGCGCATAGAAACTCTCCCTGGTTTAATGAAAATACTCGAGCTCTTAAATTAGAGTGTCGAAAACTGGAGCGTAGATGGAGAACAACAAAGCTACATGTCTTTCAAATTGCATGGACAGAGAGTGTTAATAAATATAAAAAAGCCCTCTTTAAAGCTCGCTCAGAATACTATTCTACATTAATAGATAGCAATAATAAAAATCCTCAGGTACTGTTTAGAACAGTGGCTAAATTAACAAATGGGAATTCAGATCAACAGTGCAAAATACCAACAGATATTAGCAGTACAGACTTTATGAACTTCTTCAATGAGAAAATTTAAAATATAAGATCCCAGATCTCAGCATCACAGTACAAACCAAATACTAGCTTAGCAGACCCTGCTGCACATTGCATTCAGCACTTTAGTAATTTTAATCCTGTAACTGAGCAGGAAGTCTTAACTTTAATTACTAAAATGAAGCCCTCTACTTGTTCCCTAGATCCAGTGCCAACAAAACTAGTAAAAAGTGCAATGGATGTTCTTGCAGCACCTATTCTAACCGTTATCAATAGTTCATTACTGCATGGCACAGTACCTGATGCACTAAAAGTGTCAGTCATTAAACCTTTACTTAAAAAGTCAGACCTAGACCCACACATACTAAATAATTATAGGCCTATTTCAAATTTACCATTTCTCTCTAAAATACTAGAAAAAGTAGTCGCCAGTCAGCTTCAGTCACACCTTATGCATTACAATTTATTTGAGAAATTCCAGTCTGGTTTTCGCACTGGTCATAGTACAGAAACTGCACTAACACGGGTTGTAAATGACATTCTGATATCCTCTGATGAAGGAAACTCCACCGTTATTATGTTATTAGACTTAAGTGCAGCATTTGACACCATTGACCATTCTATTTTACTGCACAGGCTAGAAAATGATGTTGGTCTTACAGGCCACGTGCTCGCTTGGTTCAGTTCTTATTTATCAAATCGATTCCAATATGTACAGAAATGTGCTGACAGTACTCCATCATTATACACAGAAGTTCAATATGGTGTCCCACAGGGCTCAGTACTGGGACCTTTACTGTTTTCACTTTACATGCTTCCACTGGGATCTCTCATTAGGAAACATAATGTTAATTTTCACTCGTATGCAGATGACACCCAGTTATACCTTTCATTTAAATCAAATGAAGTTTCTCCGATGTTGTCTTTAATTAGTTGTGTTAGTGAATTAAAGGAATGGATGAATGAGAACTACTTGTCTTTAAATACAGATAAAACAGAGATGTTAATTGTTGGAGGGAATGACGCTGATCACAGCAATATTTTGTCGACATTTAACTCAGTTGGAATCCCAATTAATTTTACTGAATCAGCCCGCAATCTAGGAGTTATCTTTGATTCTAGCATGTCATTTAAAGCACATATTACAAAGTTGTCCAAAACATGTTTCTTCCATCTTAAAAATGTTAGGAAATTAAGGCGCTTTCTAAATAAACAGGATTGTGAGAAATTAATTCATGCATTTATCTCTAGTAGGATTGACTACTGTAATGCGGTGTTCACTGGCTGTTCAAACTGTTCTTTATACAGCCTCCAGTTAATCCAAAATGCGGCTGCAAGAATTATTACAAGAACAAGAAAATATGAACACATAACTCCAGTTCTTAAATCCTTACACTGGCTCCCGGTTAAGTTTAGGGCAGATTTCAAAATCCTCCTTTTAACATATAAAGCATTAAATGGCCAAGGTCCGGCTTACTTGTCTGAACTTATCATGACTTACAAACCTGAGCGCACATTAAGATCTCAAGATGCCGGTCTGCTTATGATTCCAAGGATTAATAAAATAACAGTGGGAGGTCGAGCTTTTAGTTACAGGGCCCCTAAACTGTGGAATGGCCTTCCTGCTTCTATAAGAGATGCCCCTTCGGTCCCAGCCTTTAAATCCCGGCTGAAGACTTACTACTTCAGTTTAGCATATCCTGACTAGAGCTGCTGATTAACTGTACATACTGCATCTCTGTTGTTAGTCATTAGCACTAAAACATAAGTAACATGATAAGTATAATTGAATACTAACCCTCACCTATTCTGTTTCTGTTCTCGGTACTCAAATGTGGCAATTGGTGCCACGGCCCACCTGCCAAGTTGTTTGCCTGCCTATGGTAAAGTCATCCCTGGTGGAGGATCACAGGAATCATGGGAAAGAGGGGCCCTTTCATCGGATTGGCTGGCCGAGCAACGTTTCAGCCGTGGAATGGCCAAATGGGGAGGCAGCTTGACGGATGAGGTCTCCAGCACTCTAAAAATATCAAAATCTTATTATATGATATCATTTACTGTTAAATTCTGCTCTGTACTTCTAAAATTTTTATTATTATGCTTTATTAAGGATTTGTTCTGTTCTGTGTATTGTATTGTATTGAACCCCTTCTTTTGACACCCTCTGCACGCCCAACCTACCTGGAAAGGGGTCTCTCTTTGAACTGCCTTTCCCGAGGTTTCTTCCATTTTTCCCTACAAGGTTTTTTTGGGAGTTTTTCCTTGTCTTCTTAGAGAGTCAAGGCTGGGGGGTTGTCAAGAGGCAGGGCCTGTTAAAGCCCATTGTGGCACTTCCTGTGTGATTTTGGGCTATACAAAAATAAACTGTATTGTATTGTATTGTATTGTATCTTAGATTCACAGGTGACGATTTCAGTAGTGGACACTTTGATGTTTATGAATGTTTAAACTCTCAAAAGCTGGATGTGATTTTATCGATGAAACCGGTTGTGTGCTTACAACGCTTGACAGATGCCAAATATCACTTCAACACAACAAATCCTGCAAATACTGTCGTAATTGAAACAAACCATGAAACTCAAACCGATTATGACAGCAGCAATCCAAGCTGTGAGATTTGAGACAAGATTACTGTTCACATGGCCAACTGTAAGTTACATGCTCAAGAGTAAGCTCAGCGCACAGCTTGGTCATGTTACAACCGGAGGGCCGAACTGACAACATGGTATACAAAGTGATCCTTAACAAATAATTATTGGCATATTTTCCCTCAGTTTAAAAAGGTTAAATTTTCTTCTTAATAAAAATTTTAAGGCAGTACTTCGCCGCTGCGAAGCGCGGGTATTTTGCTAATATATATATATATATTGTGAGACTTGGCTGGACACCACCAGTTGGAGACCACATCTTTATAAAGTTCACACGTTTATTATTCATTAATAAACACAGTCCCAAAACACCACACAATGCACAAAGCAATAATCACCCCAATTCAGTCCTTTCTCAGTCCTTAGCCGCCTCTACTCTCCTCCTGGGAGCTTTGTCCAGCTGCCTCTCCCGACTTTGGCTCCCAGATTACTGGAAGGCGGCGCCTTTTATTCCTGCCCGAATATGCTCCAGGTGTCTAATGACGTCCTTCCGGCAGCACTTCCTGGTGTGGCGGAAATGCCGCCCTTTGCCCCGGAAGCACTCCGTGCGTCCCTGGCAGGTTCCTCCGCCATCTTGCCGAGTGTGGTGGAAGTAACTATTTCCGAGTCCTACGAGGCTTGAGGCACCCCTTGGCGGTGGCCACAGGTCCCAACAGGCCAGAAGCTCTTTGTTCTTCTTCCGTGGTCCTCTCCTGCTCTAGGGCGGTTGCCCCCTCGTGGCCCAGAAACTATACAGGAATATATATATATATATATAATGTTTCCGTGTCCAATTAACTCAACATTTTATGCATTGTACAAACAAGAAATGGTGAAAGGAAATAATATTGTTAACTAAATACAATATCCATCTCCTCTGTGCTCTGTCCGTAAGAGAACCCCTTTAATAAGCCATGGAAGCATTTAAACTGACCAAGGCATGCCATCGCTTCTGACTTGTGTTGTGGCTTGAAGTAGGCCAGAATGTCTGTCACACATGTGCGCTTGGGAGGCAGGCTAAGGGCTTAACCAAGGGCGGAAAACAAGAGGTTTTTTTGAAGTGCACTAACCTTTTCTCTCCTTCTACAGATCCCCTGAAGGGAAACCAACATAAAATACTTCCTGCATCCTTTGAGTAACTGCATCTCCTACCAAGGTCACTTCCGGCCTCAGTTATTGGCTACAATATTTCTACAATATCTACAATATTTCATGTATTTTACCACCTAGTTCCCACCCCTGTCTTTTGAAGCATATATATATATATATATATATATATATATATATATATAAATATATATATAGGTGCACTCAATAATCCATTCTACCTTGAATTTGTATGTATTTATACCGCATCATGAGGGGTATGAAGAAGCCAGCAGAACAGAAAGCATTGTGTGTACCCAAGGTGGGCACTTGCTAACAATGTCTTCTGAAAATGTGTTGTATAAATAAATGTTTTTATTGTTTTTCTTTGAGCTTTGTCAGACTTTCCTTTGTCCACTACATATCTTATTTTCCATGCAGCTTATCACCTTGTATCTCATTCCTCTGCTGGACAGTTGCCCATCTTCACTCTCCATCAGACCCATTTCTCTGCTCAATTACAGCTGCATCTTGGTCATTTGCAAAAACTGCACACCCCACTTCTCCACACTATCACCGTTGAGGCGAGAAAAAGATGCACTGCCTAAGTATACCTGACTTGCTACAGCATTATTAACAATAAATAAAAAAAGGGTTGACTAAATTTATTTTTTATGTAATATCACCATATAGACTGCTTCTAGTTGTTGTTTCTATAACTTTGCAAAGGAAAGATGTGAGACTTATTGGTCTTTAATTTCAGGGATCAATTTTGTTTCTAATCTTGTGGACTACTGTCATATTGGTTGTCTTCCAGCCATCAGGTACTTCTTCAATCTTGATCAAATATTGTAGCATGCTTAGTTAAGTTTTAGAAATTAAGTCTTTCATTTTCTTCAACACTACTGGCAAAATCCCAAAAGTCTACTTTATTAGCATAGTCATCCTTATTCCTTAGAGCCAAATGCTTCAGGCACTAGGCCAAAGGACGACACAATGAAAATAACCTTCAGAAAGTGTGAGACTTGTGAGCTTTGCAAGTCTTCCCTTTTCTTCTTGTGTAACTAAAACTCAAGATGTGATCTTATCTTATGGATTCTGCAACAGAGCAGACAGTCCTGGATTGTCTTATTCAAATGAAAATGAAATGGTTTATTGCGTTTAAAACTTATTCCATTTCCATCACAGCTTTCACCTTAAAAATGAACAATATGTTTTGTTGGAATTCAAAAACAAATAAAACTGAAAGTTTATAGTAGGAATGAGCAGCACGGCCTAAAACCCATATCATAGTATAACTGAAAGTTCTGATGGTTTCACTAAATCCATAATGTACTTATATCTGTCTCCCCTTCCCCACAGGTTAAGAGTCTGGGTGCCATCCTTGACAGTACTTTATCCTTTCAGTCCCACATCAATAACATCTCCCGGTCTTCATATTTCCACTTGCGTAACATTAATCGTATTCGCCTTCCCTCACTCCCCACACCACTGCTATCCTTGTTAATAGCCTTGTCACTTCTCGTCTGGATTATTGCAGTTCCCTTTTCTTTGGTCTTTCTTGCAAATCTCTTTATACGCTTCAACTGGTCCAGAATTCAGCCTCCCGCATCATTACTAGAACTCCCTCTAGTCACGATATCACTCCTGTTTTGCAGCAGCTTCATTGGCTTCCAGTTCAGTCCCAAATTCAATTCAAAATTTTCCTACTAACTTTTAAGGCTCTCCACAGCCTTGCCCCTCCATATCTGTCTGACCTCCTTCATGTTGCCATTCCATCCCACACTCTCAGATCCTCTTCCTCTATCCACTTGACTGTCCCCTTCGTCCATCTTACACTACTCAGTTGCTCTGCTCCCCAGCTCTGGAGCTCACTACCACCTGAGCTTAGAAATATTGAATCATTTTCACTTTTCAAATATAAACTTAAAACTAATTTGTTTAAGACTGTTTTTTCTCTTTGATTACAATTGCGCTGTCTGATTTTAACTTCTGTATTTTACTTTTGTTTATATTCTGTGTTTTGCCTATTGTTCCTTGTCCTTGAGTGTTTAGAAAGGCGCCTACATATAAATAAAATGTATTATATATAATTTTGACACTAAAACCTATTTAATAAATAACAAATGTATAAGCAGTTAATGTAGTTAATACAGGAAAATGTCTTATTCATTGACGCACTAGTCAACGCTCTGTACTCAAATAGATTCGAATGCAGGTGTTCACTTATCTTGAACGAACTAAAGTACACCCTCACTCTTTGTCTTTTATTTCACGTTTTGTGTTTTTATGTTTAAATGTGGTTGCAAGTTTTTCACTTATTTGTATGATACCATTAAAACATTTTTCTCTCTCTGTCTCTCTCACTTGCTTACTCACTCACTCACTCACACCGAACAAACACAGAATAAGACCGGGCTTCTTCTTGTTCTCCTTTCCTGTTTGCATTGTCTCCCCAATCGGGCTGAACCACACAGCAATCTTGTCAATTCTGTTAAAAGGATAGGCTCACGTATTACACTTAGTTTCCAAACAACTCCATTACATTTCATACACTCATACGCCAACAAAAAATAACATTTCCAATTTCTTTTTTTATTTCACGTTTTGAGTTTTTATGTTTAAATGCGGTTGCAAGTTTTTCACTTTTTTTTATGATACCATTAAAATGTTTTTCTCTAAATCTATACCAAAGAAGAATTTCATTCAGTATACCAGATCAACTGGTTTATCATCCACTGCTAGTGCAAAAAATATTTAAGCTCATTATTTTCTGAGATTCAGTGTGAACTGAAGTTAGATGCATTGGATGTTAATACTGTATGCATTTGATTTTTGTCAAAGGAACATGCTGATATTAGTCATTTGAACCCCTTAGAGTTGTTTTTGTCCTGTAAAGACAGAATCACCACTTTGTAACATCAGACTTTTGTGTAGGCCATAATGGACTGTTTTTTTTTTTTTTTTTTACTTCTTTTGTACCGATGAGCTGTGATAAACTGTAATAGATAATAAATTACTTTTAAATCTTTTATACAGAGTAGTTTCATGTGACCTTGTGAGTGACACAGTGAAATGTTCTTTTATGTTTTAATACTTCCACGTACTTGTCTAAGTCTATACACATCTTCTTTTAGTTTATTTTGGTGGCCTGGGACTACCAAAGAGAGCTCTGCAAGTAAGGCCAGAATACAACCAGATTTAAAGAAATGACCAGAGTTATTTAATAAGTAAGAGACTGAGACCAGGAACCTAAAGAGAACGTCAAAGCCCAGTTCATACCCAAAATCAAGCACAAAAGCAAAAAGTTGAAAATATTGAAAACAATTCATAAAACTCTCCCTTTATACTGTTGTATAACTGATGCAAGGTACACAATTTCTGGGACCGCGGCAACTGCCAACATGAAAAGACAACCACAGGGCCCAATGCGGCAAATGAAAGTAAACAAAACTCATGATGAATTGATTGAAAAAAATAAGCAAATCGTATAACCATAATCGGCTGGCACCCTGCCCGGGGTTTGTTTCCTGTCTTGCGTCCTGTTTTGGCTGGGATTGGCTCCAGAAGACCCCCATGACCCTGTAGTCAGGATATAGCAGGTTGGATAATGGATGGATGGATGGATGGATATAACCATAATCAAATGATGACAGGATAACCCCAGAAGTACAGTATTTGACACAGACGTAGCTCCAAAAGGAGAGATAAAGCCTTTGAACTGGATTGCTTGTGCACTTTATTTCTATTACTTATTGCATTTTATGTTCCTCTTCACTCATATCCTTCCTGCTCTTATGTTGTTTTAAATAAACACTTTATTTTGAGTAAAGAGCTTTCCTTTGGACATTTTGTTCCAAGTCAGGGTGGCCCCATCTCAGCATATATATCGGTACTGTACACACATTCTCTTTATAAATAATTTATTTCTGGCTGTCATTATTAGATTTATATCAGTTTTCAGAAGTAATATTGTAATGAAATCCAGCCACCATTCTCCCAAATGTATATCTAAACAATGCGCACAGCACAGTGGGATGCAGACTAATACATGTGGCCAATTAAAAACAAAGTTTGGTCAGAGCCAGTGGAAATGAACCTCCATTGTATATACGGTATAAAAAATGTACAGACATAACATTTCTGTCTGCACCTTGCAGTATTAATAGACTTATTATCTCCTGCCCTTGCAATTCTTATTATGCAGAGTTTATATTTTTCTCCCTCTTTTTGTTTACCAGTTGTTACTTTCTTGAGCATGGATTACGTCCTCTAGGGTTTTGAATTAACAAAACATTGGGGAAGATTTGGAAGTTACACCTCAGCTTAACCATTTCCAGTTCAATCCCCAGGTAAGTACAGCCCAACCAGACCCTGAGATGCCTGAAACTAACTCTCTGGTCCACCTATAACACAGTATATCCTGTATATAAGTCTAACCTGAACCTCACAGGAGAAACTGTCAGTGGTGACTGAGCCCAGGGGCAAGACACACTTGTCGTCCCAGACCTGCACTACATTTTCCCTTGACAGAGAATTTCTTCTTTATGCTCCAACAGCATTAAATGGGGCTGCCATGTGGCACCCCATCTCTTTCTCACATCTGTATTTGTGTTTTTACTGTGATTTACACAGAGTAAAAAGTACATGATTATATTTGACAGGAAACATCCATACTGGTAACAAACAGACTCTCCCTTATTATAGAATGATTTAATTTCCTTTCCATGACTTAGTGTTAATGCTATTTCCAGTGCAACTGCTTAGCAAATGATTTAAACACCATTTAAATCTCCTCTGTTTGTAGAATTCTTTTTTCCAGTATATAACACTGATTGCCATGGATGGATCTGACCCATGTCTCTGAGGTAAAAATAAATTGCATTTAGCTAGAGCTACAAGCATTTGATAAGGAGAGATTTTTTCCAGAGTCACAATGGCAGGGCAAGGTTAACCAAATCCTTCAGTCTTGCATTTTGCAAGGTCTTCATTCGGTGAAGAGGACACAGAGTTATAACTGAAGAGTAAATACCGTGGTTTCAAATGAATTCTTTAAAGTTATTCAACCGAATTACTTCCCTGAACTACATGACAATATATAATAGCAGTCAAATTTCCAATGAGAAGTTGCTTGTCTTAAAAAATATATCAATTGAATCAAGCAGAGAAAAATGACATATTTTATTCAAGGACATCATTTTTCATTAATGGCGCTTGGTGCAGTGGTTAGCACTGCTGCCTAAAAGGCCTGGTGTTCTAGTTTCATCTTCTTGAATGGACACTTTTAGTGTGCAGCTTGAATATCCTGCACATGGTGCCTATGAAAAAGATCCACTCCCTTGGAAGTTTTCACATTTTATTGTTATACAACTTTGAGGCACAGTGGATTGACTTTGGCTCTTAATGTTAAAGTGAAAACAGATGTCTGCAAAGTGGTTTAAATTAATTATGAATATAAAACAGTGAATAATTGAATGAATTAGTAAATATGACACCCCTAAATTACCACTGGTGCAGCCAGTAATTTTAGAAATCACATAATTAGTTTGATAGGGATCACCTCTGTGGGGTTTAAATTGATTATAGTCCAAATTCCCTGTATCTAAGTTAGTCCAATTTGTGGTCAGTATGGTGGTCTAACCTACACAATGATGACAGATGAACAATCCAAGCAGTCAGGGCAAGAAAATATCCAAGTCACTGAATGTCCCATGGACTCCTCTTAAATTGATCATTAAGAAATGGAAAAAGTATGACACAGCACTAAATCTGCCTAGAGCAGGCCGTCCACAAAAACTAAATGATTGTGGAAGACGACGACTAGAGAGAGGGACCAACAAGTGACCTAAGAAAACCTGGAATAAGTTACAAGATTACAGGCACACGCGGTTCGCACACACACACACACAAGTGTGTGCGTGCATTGTTGCAGTGTTACTTTTCTTGGTTGTTTATTAATTTTTCAACTGTTCATTTTTTTCCCCTGTGCTTAAAACTCATTAAAAAAGGTGTTTGTAGCGAGCGGGTTGTAAGGCTATAGCGCAAACTCTTCCAGTCTTAGTTTTCTCAGTTGTTCAAGGTTTTCTTAGTGTTATTCAATGTTTTTACATTTAGTTTACTATTACGCTGTGCATTCAGTGGTATAATTAACTATATTTGTGCTTAAAAACGTAAAAAAATATATATTTACATACAGTTCATACGGTCTGGAATGGATTAATTGTATTTACATACAATCCTATGGGGGGAAATTACTTCGGTTCACGACCAAATCGGGTTACAACCAGAGTTTTGGAACGAATTATGGTCGTGAGCCGAGGTTCCACTGTATTACTGTCATACAAAATTACAGGCATTTTACGGAAATACAAACCAGTATTACTGAGAGAGAAAATTAAAGACACACAATACAGTGACGTATATTACAGCTACATACAAGGTCCCTTGCCATTTAATATAGACTGTTCCTACTAATGTTTATGCACTACTGTTCTAGCGCCCGTTATTGTAACAGGCTTAATGTCTAGTTTTGTAATAATTTGGATGACTTTGTAGAGATGTTTTTTATTTGACAAAGATTTTTTTTTCTGTTGATCAATGTCAAAACAGGTGAATTAAATCCACTGTGATTCAATGTTATTCGAGAATAAAATGTGAAAACTTTTATATTTGGGGGAGACTTTTTATAGACAATGCATGTGTGGATTTCCTACCATAGCTGAAGGACATGTCAAGGAAAATTTATGAGTATGAGTGTGAATGGCTTCCCATCCAGTTTTGGTCCCTGCCTTGTGTCTAATGTTACCAGGTTAGACACCAGTAGTCTACAATGCTGTAATGGAATAAGCAGGGCCAAAACATGAATTAATGAATGATTTTCCATTGCACTGTGTTCTTTATTAAGTGTTCCATGCAAAAGGGATTCCAAATATCCTACACAGCTTAGACAGGCAAAGGAGATGCCACAGTGTACTTACTGATGGGGCCAGTACTGCTGCCCCAACACTTCAAGAATCCAGATTCATTTCCTAGTCAGTTCACTGTCTGTGTAGTTTTCATATTCTGTCTTTGAGGTAAATCTCACAGCAAACATCAAAGATTCTTCTGATAACATTAAAGTTAAATCAAAAGAGGAATAATTGACTTTGCACTAGGCATTTTGCTCTTTTCATTAATATTCAGTGGATGTCCGTCCTTGTGTTCTTTTCCCTGTATGTTTAAGGAAAGTGTTTGCACTGTGTCCACTTGGCTGACCTATATTTGTGAGTGGTGTCATGGCGATCACAGGATGCATAACATTCCAGTATTTGTAGCTGAAATTCAGTCTGTGTCACAATAGAGCGTACCTGCAGTTGAGATGAAAGTCATTGAAAATTATGCCCTCAAATATTGTTTTATGTATTAAAAGGCAAGCAACAAAGAACAGTAATTTGAGGCATGCCCATATTTGAGCTAGCTGAATCTTAAAAAGTCAGCTGCGCTATCTACTGGTTGAGGCGTTCGATTGTAAACTCAAGGTCATTGTTTCAGCCCCCACTATAGCAAGTCGTTTAACCTGCCAGTGCTCAATCAAACTTGTAAAAACATACATGAATAATCATAATGTGCTGCAGCAGGTCTTATAAAGTGCCTTGAAATGGTTTTCACAGTGTACACAGCTAATAATCAAAATAAAAAGAATACTTACTGGGTTGATCTTAAAGAGACACTGGGCCATTGTATGCCAGCTGAACAGTTTTAATGCCCCATAGTCTATGTTTTAAAAATGAGCTGATTGCTCAAGGTGCTAACAGCTTTAAGTGGAGATGGAACCAGGAGATGTCAAAAAACAAAATAGCAAGCAAAGGTTCCAAACCAGAAAGAAATGATTAGGTGGTTTTGAATCAACTTGAGTTTAATTGGTCTTTATGAATGATTATTTTTCATACATTTTTGTATTTTCTGTTATATTTGGGATTACGTACTGTCTTTGTAAATGTGCCCCTACGGTATTCTGTGCTTTGTGGTTGGAGCCCCATTAGGCAGGGCCACGCCACCCTGTCATTACTACTCCTGAGCCCCAGCTCAAGCTATTTAAACAAGAGAATTGGTCCTCAAGGTGCATTTCAATTAAGTTCATTTGTAGTTATTTTGTGAGTATTGCCTTTCCTTTGCTTTTACATTTTTTGTTTGTTTTATAAGACTCTGTGCTTGTTCCACTACTGCAAAGAGAATTTTAATTAAAGGATCAAGAGATGTAATATGATCCAAAAGAAGAACATACAGGGGTCAAAACCAAAAAGTCAACTCGATCATTTGTCAAGCCAGAAACGTAGACAAGAATCAGAACCGTAGGACCAAAAAGAAAGTCAGAAAGGCACAAGGAAACAGAAGTAAATTCTTATTTATACAAACATGGATGTCTTAATGGTGTATAATATGACCATTTATAGGGTTGCTCTGAAGATGTTACGCAACGTATGTTTCAATGAAATCTAGGAAGTTATCTTGGTAATAGCTTATGGGAATAACTCAATATGTCACTGCCTGATAAATATATTGTCTGAAAAGACAGAAATAAATTACAAGTTCTTTAAAAAATAAGAATGGGCACAATAAATGTTTAAATCATATTCCTTGAATTCAGAATCCCCAGATTATTCACTAAGAAGTCCCAGAAACTCACTACAAAAATCACAGAAAAATGAATACAATACACCAATTACAAGAGTGCTGCTGTTCTTGGTTTTTCTCTTTTGGATTAGTGTTTTGGGAGTTGTTTGGTTTAGTATTGCCTTTATTTGCTCTTTTGAACTTTTTTCATTGTTTCTTTGCTTAAAATAAATCATTTTCATTTATAAAGAATCCTTGTTGCCTTTTTGGTCACAAGCCAAAAATATCCTCATTTTTCCCCCCTTGTGAGGCATTTTGGAATATATAAGTTTATTTTCTGAAATTTAATTCAGTTTTCAAGTCAGGCTGAAGGCTCCTGGTGATATCTGGGAGTAAACTGGATTGGGTGTGCCTCTTCTGGACTGGCCAGTGAAGGTCCTGGCCTACCTTTATCGTCACTTTGGATGTATCATACCCCTTTTTGTCATGTATAAGGCTCCATCTTATAGCACACATGCAAACTAGCACAGGATGTAAAACAGGAATCATAGTCAGAAAAAGGTGGAGAAGATAAAAAAATCAAAAAAATTAAAAAAACAAACACATACCCAGAACCAAATTGTTAAATGTTAATTGTAGTCAAAAATAGTCAAAGCAAGAATTTTGAAAGCGAGACACTGAGAAACAAAAATAATTACAAGAACTGGTCTTTGGAAGAATCCAGTTGTGGACATTGGGACATGAATGGCACTAATTTTAATAGCTATGACCTAGTGATGTCACACGCTTTGACCTTATTAAAAACGGCATAAGACACCATCAACAGAAATGCTCGTAATGGAGGCAGCCACATAAAAAGCAAAATAATATCGCACGAGGGACATTTATAATTTTCAGCATCTTAAAAAACATACCAGGCACAAAAAGAAATGCGACTATAAGGTTCATGGACCATCAAAAATCCTAAAAAAGGGGTCTTGATGATTTTTAATAGCCAAAGAAAAAAATAATTTAAACATACATACAAAATCCTATTCATGGCAATAAATGTGTACTGTATTGGAGGATTGTGACATAAGACATACATGAAAATATCTTGTTTGTTTTTTAACTCAACCCTAGAATCTAATCAAGCTAAATGATGTTAAAAACTGATGAATGGAACAACAGTGTTATGTTGATTACATCTTTGTTAGAATATTCAAACCATTTAGTCACCTTTCATGTCTTATGAATGGCACCACTGTCACTGTATGACATTCTATTATCATACAGATAAGTGGTTAATGTTCAGAGCTGAAACAACTTACTCAGTTTTGAACAGGACAAACTCAGAGTTTTAAGGCGTTAGCTTAATGTTCAGTCTGGTATCTATTTGGCCACAATTGTACATCACTAAATTCAGTTTCACTTAGCAAAGTATATATCTTGGGCAAATAAAAGTATGACACATTCGGTAAAATTTAACTTTATCTTCAAACATACCAAACACTTCCTTGAAGACTACTTCTATGCTGTGACGAGTTTGAATGCCAGTCTGAATCTTTTCAAATTGAAGATATAAGATATATTATCTTTCATTTTTAATAATGTTGATAAAGTCTACATTTCAATACTCTCTTCTCTTATTTGTTATTTTTATAAATGAGTGTTTGTGATAGCATGAAAAACAATTTAAGCACAACACAACCTAGACTGACATTTTCTATTATAAAGTAAAATGTACATGCATTTCTTTATCGCCATGTAACTGAGTTGATTACTTTACATGTTTTGAGTCAGGTCATCAATCTTATGACGTACAAATACAATATAATGGAACATGGAGCTTGTCTTGGTGTATTAAAAGGACTTAGCAGATAAACAAACACAGTAAAAAATCATATGTACTCTACCTGATTTCTTTTCATACTAAAAGAATTAACATTTTTTCAGATTATTTGCTAATACTATATGATTTTTGTTCTGATCTGCTAAGGTAATCCCTATATCCATTGATCTATCCATTTTGAACCCACATAAAGCAAAACGTTTTTAAAAGACAAGATGCACTAAAGTAGAATAACATTAAAAGAGCACAGTAGTAACTAGTGAGGAAAAAGTGAGAGTTTAACTTGCTTAATTAATCATTGGTTTTGCCTTTAGCAATGCCGGTAATTAATTAAATACTTTAAGTTTTATTTTCCTTACCTTTCTCCATTGTAGAAAGCAGGTCTCTGGCCATTACACTTATATCAAGGCAACTTAAACACACTCATTTTATGAAACAACATTATACAATATATTGATAAACACAAGGATTAACTCTTTGAGGGCTGAATATTTTTTCCAAAAAAAAAACAGTTTATGAAAAGCAATGGTTTCACACAAAAATCAACATAAAACGTCTGTTGCTGCATGCTCTGGCTGCCAGTTTGCCAAGAATATGCGGCAGGCTTGCAGCCAGGCTGTCTTTGCATGGCTGGGACACGGTCGCAGTGCATTGCAATTTGGTTTCTACCTCTTATAATTGTTAAGTGGCAGTCCTCCCTGGCCAACATTGTCAGTACAACGATTAGCTGGGGACCAATCAGCTGAAGATGGAACCTCGCATTTGCTTTCAATCACTTGTATCAAAATTGGAGTCTGACAAGTCATAGTCCAGTTCAGAGATAACAGGCAAAACATTATCCACTGAGTATTTTGCTTGACACATTCGCTTTGATCTTTCACCAGATGTCAGTGCCATTTTTGCCATTGTTTGTGCCTTGCTACTCATGCGAGCGTAGGAAATCTCGATCAAACCAATGAATCTAACTTTCCTTCTAGCAATGAGAGTCCAACTAAAACATAACAGTTGGTTTTGTCACAGTTTACAGTTGATTACCATCGTCAACTCCTCCTTTTGACAAAAGTCAACATCAGCCCTGAAAGAGTTAAATAAATCTGATAATTCCTGTTAAAGGGAATACCAAATACTTTTTGTGGGCCCTGACAAAAATCCAAAGAATATCATGTTAAACAAATCTTGTTTTACAAAAATGAAAACTTCTGTATAATGAACATCTCAGGAACCTGAAACAAGTTATCTCAAAGAGATAGACAGTCAGTTGTGAAATTTCCGATCTTGGGCAGAACAGCCGAGAGTGTAGACATCATGCAGATACAGCCAAAATCTGTGTCAGTGCTGCACCAAGCATCTGTATGGGTAGTTATGTTGTGTGCAGTTACCTTTACGTACTGTTCAAGTTTCTTAGCACTTCTCAAAGTTTTCTTTGAGATGAACAAAAAAAAGTGAGAAACTGCACAAGTAATAGCCCTGGAAAAAGTTGATTACGGAATGAAGAAAAATGAAATGGCGAAAGTATTTTGGAATCATGCCGTCATCTTCATCTAACGTTTCGTTTTCATACTGTATTCATACCTGTATTTCTATTTTTTTTAAAAATTTAACACCTCATTTTCATTCTGTGTTCATACATGAATGTTTATTTAAAAAAGTTCTCTCTAAAGTCTTGTTTTCATTCGATGTTCATACCTGTATTTCTATTTAAAAAAAACAACTTACATGTAATGTCTCATTTTCATTCTGTATTCATACCTGTTGAAGGTGACACATGAGTTAGATGGGCATCTCGACCAGGAAGAGAGATGGTTACTTTCTTGGACGGGAGGCTTCAAGAGGTCAGTCAGGTATCCCGGCCAAAGAGGAGAAAGGTGCCATACCCAAACAAGACTTCCCAAGGGGATGGACAGACAGCATGGACAGAGAAAAAGATTTCTTACCTGGATGGAAGGCCCTTGGCAAATGGACAGGTGTCCCAACTAGACATGGGTCCAGTGTCTTCCCTGGATCAGAGAAAAGAAGGACAAGAAAGATCTCTTCTCAAGGGGTGTTTATTCCCCCCAGGTGCTAGATGGCAGCAGCCCTTCATATCAGTGCCCATTTGGGGACCAGCAAGAAATGCCAGGAGTTGTAGTCCAGCAGCACAGCCTTACTGGGGTCCGAGGGTGCCACAAAAGGGTGCTGCAGGGAGATGCACTCTCCAATATATTGGACTTCCGTATGCTCTGAAAATATTTCCAACAGCAGAAACCCTGGCACCGGATGTAATCCTGAGTGCTCAATAAAATGGACAGCACTCCCTTGTGTAGGTGAGTCGGAGCTGGAAGGACAGATAGCAAAACTCAACTGGAGGAGGGCAGTGTGGTGGTGAGAGGAGAGGAATGGAGAGGAGAGGTGGATTGTAGAAGAGATAACCTGTGTGTTTTGATGCTTCATTTGGAGGCATTTCTATAATAAACACATCTTTATTTGAACCTGGGACTTTGTTTGGGTGGTTGTGTTTGGGGTTTGTGCTGGCAGCCCTGTTCCATCACAAAAAATAATAATTTTTGCAATGTATTTAAGAAGGGTCGTTTTTTTTTTTTTTTTATATAGGTATTGCCACACTTGGGTCACAGAGTTGCAAGAAAGATAGGAAGATGAGTCCAGGTTTTCAAGAAAAATGCAGGTACTTTATTACTGTGTAGAGATAATTGTCATCATCAAGTCCTTCCATGAGAACCCTGAATACAATGAGGACTGATTGAGGTCATTTATCTTAGGTAGAATGCCTTGAGGGGGCTGGGTGGTCTCATGGCCAGGAACCCCTGCAGATTTTATTTTGTCTCCAGCCATCTGGAGTTTTTTTTGTTTTTTCTGTCCTCCCTGGCCATCGGACCTTAGTTTTATTCTATGTTAATTAGTGTTCTCTGATTTTAATTCTTACTTTGTCTTTTTTTCACTTTCTTCATCATGCAAAGCACTTTGAGCTACATTATTTGTATGAAAGTGTGCTATACAAATAAATGTTGTTGTTGTAGAGATGGCAGGTACACTCTCAAGACTTTGTTCAGAATATGAGCTGTTAGGAGCTGCAGCATGTGTGATCATCCTGCTTTAGTTCCCATCTTCAGATTTGAAGAACACAAGTGGCTCAGAATCACCACTCTGGCAGATGTGGTCCGGAGAAGAGAGAGCAGAAGAGTGTGAGGAAGAGCAGGACAAAGCCCAGTATTAAATGCTAAACATTGTGGGATAAGCATGGTACATGGTTACCCTGATCCTGCAGAGGACAACCAATTACGTTACCCTTGGTTTACTGTTTACCAGAGCAGAGTAGCTACAGAGCTGTCCTTGCCCCGCTGCCCATAGATATGGTGAAATGCCGATGGCCCCAGTCACAATACTATATGTATTTTCCGGATATTCATCATAACAAAATATGTTTTTATTCCTGTGTGTTTCATTATAACAGGATTCCAACTGTGTAGTTACAAAATCATTGTCCATCACAGTTGTCACTTTTGAATTATGGCTCTTTGTTCTGACTTAGTTGTTCACCTGGCTCCTCCTATTCTGAGTGAGTTTGCAGAAATGTCAGTTCAACTCTGATTTACACTTTTGGGCAACAATTTAGTTTAAATTACTGCAAAAATGCACCTATTACTCATTTACTCTTATGTAACAAGATATTGACAAAGGCTCCTATGCTTATAAAACATCAGTATACAGGTTATTCATCTCTGTGCTGTGTGGTATGTTATGAGTCTTTGACGTGCTGGTAAAATTACTTGTTAACATAAAGGATTCACAGGTCTTATACTGAAGTATGGGATATCAATAAAAATATGTCCCATTTAACCTACTATTTACTATTCCAAAATAAAATTATTTTAGTATGTTACGCAGATGAATAGCCACTTTGTATGTTTTATGCTTTGTAAGTGTTTTTAACACCAGGAGAAGTATTTTTTAAGGTCTTGCTACATAAGAGGAAATGGGTGATAGAGGCATTTTTGCAGTATCTAAAGAGTTACCCACCCTTATTATCAGATAAAGTACAGGCTAATTATGGAATAAACTGCACTTCAGCCACTTTCTGGAATGTAAGTTGTGGGAAATTGAGGGTGAACTTCAGATCTCTGTTAAATCTGCTTTCTTAACAGAGCTTATATGCCATTAAAAAACCTAGCAGAATGGACAATGCCTTCTTTATCCTACACTTGATATTAACTATTAGTAATATATAAGTACAATACAAAGTTATAGTTAGAGTAAATTGCAATTTATATTGTAATTACAGTTTGAACTACTAGCCCTCTCTGTGTGCTCTTATTGGAGATGTGTAGTTTTATTAAGTACTAGGCTGACCCTCCTTTTAAGGCGACCGACTTTTAAGTTGACCACTTATTAAGGCAATTCAATATGTAGATCAATTTGATATTTTATACAAACTCATTAATTTGGTTATATTGCATTTGAGCAGTATTACTTTAATACTCGTAGTTTCTGTTATTTTTGTGATGAAATTTAAACTTTTTTTCTATATTGAGGTCGCCCTTTTGAACCCACCTGATATTTACTACGCGGTGAGGCATTTGTACTCCATCAACATTAATTATTTCCAGAGACATAATTGTGTCTATTTTTCCAGCGCATCGCGCACAAAAGCAAGGGAACGATGGTAGCACCAGAACTCTGCTCACATCATGTCGCTTCGTACTGCAAGCTGCAAGTAGTAAGTCTGTGATAAGCAGAATACCGCTACGCTTTCCACTCACGGGACGGAAGGACAATCCCGACCGCTTTTATATAGTAAGAAAGAAGAAGAAGATATCGCACAGTCTGGAGTAGAAAATCATCTTTTACCTGGAAAAACGAAACTACAAATCCCATCGTGCATTGCAAAATGGACGGGGCATGTGTGAAACTCCGTGCTACTTGCAGAGTCTGGAGTAGAAAATCATCTTTTACCTGGAAAAACGAAACTACAAATCCCATCGTGCATTGCAAAATGGACTGGGCGTGTGTGAAACTCCGCGCCTGCGTAGCACTCACGGGACGGAAGGACAATCCCGACCGCTTTTATATAGAACGATTACTCTTTATGTCAAGTGGAACACAGTAATACTTCAGTTAACAAATCCACTGAGATATAAGCTCCTTTGTAATGAAGTCTGAATTAAATGTGCACCGGTGCCATGTGTAAGTTCAAGTCCCTACATGGAACATTTGTTGCCTTTCATTGATATTGTGCATATTGTTGAATGTGAAGTTATTATACTGTATGTGACTGCTTAGTTATTTCATGCCTACTATACTTATTTTAATATTTTTATAAACCAATAAATATGAATGTAAGATATAATAAGATTGACAGACAGATAGGGTCCATGCGTGCGGTTTTACAGACCCTTTACTGACCCGTCGTAGTGAAGAAGAGTCAGAAGGCAGAGATTTTGATTTACCAGTCGATTTATGTCCCTACCCCCACCTATGGTCATGAGCTTTGGGTAATGACCAAAAGAGTGAGATTGTGTGTACCAGCTGCCAAAATGAGCTTTCTATGCAGGGTGGCTGGGCTCTCCCTTAGAGATAAGGTGAGAGGCACAGACATCCAGGAAAGCCTCAGAGTAGAGCCACTGACCTTCTGCATTGAGAAGAGCCAATTGAGGTGGTTGTAAAATCTAATATCGACGCCTCCCAGTCCCTTTTTCCAGCCTGGGAAACCCGGGAAAAACAAAGGGCTCGCTGGGAGGATTATGTGTCTCAGATGACCTCAGAAAGCTTTGGGATTCTACAGTATGAGTTGGCAAGTATGGCTGGGAAAGGTATATGGGCCTCATCGCTGACTATTTCCCCCACAGCCTGGTTTTGGATAAAATAGTGAATTGAATGAATAATACTTGTCAGGTATGGAAGCAACATCTTAGGTTAAGTTTAGGGTTTAATATTTTAATATTAGTCTTGATTTTTCACCGTTATCATGCTCTCATTTTGATAGGACCTTCTAGCTGTGATTTTTGAGCATGGATTTGTTTAGCAGACATTCTTTTAACTGCCACTTAAAAATTAATAAAGATCTGCTTTTCATCAAAGTAAAGTTATAACCATTTGACACTCTAACAGTGGACAGTAAGAATGCTTTTGGGTGCATCATTTGGATGTTTTCCTAATGATCACAAAAATCACCTTTAGATTTTCCTACTATGTACCATTTTATTGCCATTGCCTTTTTAAAATTTCCTCTCATATTATAATAAGTATACATGTACAGTACAACTACAACTGGAACATCTGTGGTGATGTAAAAGTAGCGGCACCAAGTGCTGCTGTTTCATTTGTTAACAGGACATCCATGCTAAATTCTGATTACACTAAAAAACTCACCACTCCATAAGCATTTGGTTCCAGGGCAGAAAAGTTTGGCATATAAACCACTTGTCAATGCAACAAAGATATTTTTGCATTCTTTTCATACAAAAACTCTGCTGATGAAAAATGTTGTGAAAGCGATATACTAGGAAGGTGAACAATTTCGATATTAGAGACAAGTAACTGATGTCAGGACTATGGAAGACATTTTTGTTGGTCCACAAATCAGACACATTATCAATGGCAAGCAGATTCAATGATTTGCTAGTGAGGCTGGATGAAACTGCATGGAAGACATTCAAGGATGTTGTTTGAAATTTTCTTGATAACTACGGAGTATCAAACTATGCCCAGTACTTCAAGTGTACAAAACCACAAAGTGCAACATGTTACTAAAAATTAATTTTCTGCCTTCACACTTACATATTCCCTATTAATCTCTGTGCAGTCAGTGATGTACATAACAAAATATTTCACTGGGACATTGCAAAAGCAGACTATTGCTCAACAATGGAAGAAGAAGCATAAAAGAAATTCAGCAAAAAAACATTTTTAGCTTAACTGAATCAATCAGTATGTCAGCATCATTATGCGATTAAACACACTAAACTCAATAATGCCTAATTTAATGTTTTTCCAAGCTCCTACATGACATTATCAATCTGATGTTATATATGTGTTCAGCTAGAGGAAACAAAACTTTGACAAAATTGTTGTCCAGTGTGAGTTATTGCTGAAAGTAAACACATTTCCCATTTTCTTTTCACTTCTTTAAATTAGGTAAAAGATAAGTTCCATGTGTTATTTTAAATTATGAATCATTTGGGGAGGTTGCTGAGAGGAATTGGGTTTTATCGATCTTGTCATCTAAGACCTGTTTTCTTTATTCTCACACCACATTTTTTCTTTTTTTTATTTCCTTCTGACTCTGGGATAATGATAAATCTTTTCAATCTGACACAATTTTAAGTACTTCTTGTATAGTACAATAATGAATTTTCACAATACATAAGTATTACACAGTGATACACATAACCTAATCTTACCTATACATGGTACCTCTATAATTGCAGAATAATAATGCAGGAACTGCTAACACTTTTAAAAAAAATTGTTGCTTATAAACCATACAGCTCTCTGTGACTTTTCACCCCAACATATTTCAAAAGTGTATCACCTTGTTTCCATAGACATGTCAGGTTGCCACCATTGTATTGTAGATTTATATATTCACATACAGTATTGTGAGTTTTGATATTTTCCCATTGTTGCATGGCTGCACTCGGGTCCTAATTGGGATCCTGAGGTGGTTCATCATGTAGTGGCTATGGCAATGCGCTGTATCAGTGCATGCTCCCAACCGCTATAGCCACCAATACTATCACATGGCTACTAAGTAACATAACTGCAGTGTAATAGAATGACATTACTCAACATGTTTCTCCTCAAGACCCCCCTATAAGTAAGGAATTTTATTCATAAATATTGTAAAATTCATCCATCCATTATCTGACCCACTATATCCTAACTACAGGGTCACGCTGGAGCCAATCCCAGCCAACACAGGGCGCAAGGCAGGAAACAAACCCTGGGCAGAGCGCCATCCCACCGCAGAAATATTGTAAAATATGTTAGGGAATTCCAGTCTCTATATTATATCTTGCCTGAAGAAGGGGCCTGAGCTGCCTTGAAAGTTTGTGTATTGTAATCTTTTTAGTTAGCCAATAAAAGGTGTCATTTTTCTTGACTTCTCATTAAATTCATAATGGGTAACACGGTTCAACACCCTAGTACAACCTGTAACCCCTGACATTTTTTTTTTCAAAATTAGATTATACAGCACAAATGACCTCTTTGTTATCCACATGTTTACCAAGAAGGAACAGAAACTTAAATGTCTGGGAAAATCTCTAGAGTAGAATGTTCAGACAGTGTAAGATAATGTTTTTTATATTAGTTGTACTGGAGAGAGCATGCCATATTGTCTTGTCTTAAATTGCTGAGACTAAATCAGTCATGATGGGCAGATGGATATCCCTTTTGTTATTTTTAATGTAATGTCATGTCTTTCAATGTGTGGGTTCATTTCAAGTTCATTCTCATGGGTTTTTGAATCTGAGATTAAGTTTCAATGTTTATCTGGTTTGTGTTTTTGTTTTAACAACTGTCACGGTCTGCTTGTAAGAAAAAAATAAAGAATACAAAGGGCAAGTAATGAATAACAAAATGGAAGTATTGGCAGAAAATTAGATCTTAAATGAGTTTTTGCCATAGGCCTGCACACTTCCTATTTGCTCATCCCAAGACAGACTGCAGTACCGTTGTTATCAGAAATAGATTGTGGTGTTTTCAGGTGAATGAAAAAACAACGCAAGATGAACTTCTTTTCTAACACTTGGGGATAGTGACTCTTAGATTGCTGTAAAATAAAATGTTTGGAATTAAGTTTATGCAGTATCAGTATTAGGAAAGCATTCGGGGAAAAACAACATAATTTGCCATTTAACACAGGAGAGTAAAACATACAAACAAGTAATAATACCTGAACACTGGTTAAAATGGACATCACTGCAGTAAAATGCATTTTCCTGTGAGGTCTAAGAGTAATTTATATTGTTTTATTTATGTGGAAATTTCTATTTTTCGGAAATGTAGCCTCTTTTAATGAAGTGTTGGGTGGGATAAGACTATTTAAGTTATCCATTATTTCTTTCTGTCTAACTTTTTTAACATCTGAATATTTTTTTCTCCTTCTAAAATGTAAACTAGTACTATTACTGAATACCTATACCAGTTTTCCAAATATTGTAAGTGCCAGACAAATTATTTTTGTAAGCCTTTTACGGAGCTCTGAAACAGTATTTAATGCCTTCTTGACTTCCTTTATTATTGAACATTTTTGACAATTATTGTTCAAGGTCTTCAATGAAAATCTAATATTAAATAAAGGGCATGAACAAATCCATCCAACACCAACTGTATCTGTGTGAAAAAGTAATGGACACTTCATCACAAATGTAGAGCAAATAACCGGCAACAAAACAATTAGAGCTGTAGGCGAGACTCACTTTGGTAAGATATTCTGATCAACCATCCACAAAAGTTAGCCTCTCACCTCTTACGCTTACCTTGCTGTTGAAGTGTTTCAGCAATGGAAACAGTCCAAATTCAGGGTTGGATTGGCGGGAGGTAGCCAGGCTGAAAATGTTTTCCTTAAAAGCACAAAGTTACAGCATTGCTACTATTTTAATGTTTCTTAATTCCACATAGGTGAAATGTTTCTTTCTTCCCAGTATTTCAATTTCAGCTTGCTTTTTTATCTGAGAAAAACATCTGATCTGTTTCTTTAGATTTACTGCAGTTCAGAGTTTACACTTACATTTACTTGCTTAGCAGCCGCTTTCATTCAAATTGACTTACAAAAGAAGTCAACATATTCAAGTAAACATCAGTATGGAGGAAACATTATGGGACAAGGTTACAAAATTGATTGTCACAAGTGAAGAGCTTTAAACCAATCATCACAAAACTAGTTAATTATCCTTCATTACAGGCAGCAAACTATCAAAACCATTATGAATTAGACCAGCGTTTCTCAACCTTAAAGCATTTGCGACCCGAGTTTTCATAACAGTTTTATTTGCGCCCCTCTAAGGTTTTTTTGAAAGGAGCCCACTAATACCAATTTGTTCTTTTTTAATTAATGATATATCATAGATGCATATTTTATTATACCTACTTAACTTTTATCAACATTTATCCAACTCTGTATTTATTTTTCTAGTATCAGAATGTAGTTTAAGTTAATTTGTTTTGGTTTCAATTCATGTTTTCTTTTTTTCACATCTTTGCGCCCCCCTTTTTGTTACTTCGTGCCCCCCTACGGGGGCCCGCCCCACAGCTTGAGAACCACTGAATTAGACAGATATTCACAAAACAACAGAGTCTTCACACACTGACGGAGTCAGCATTTCAGAAGGAGGTGGGCAGCTCGTTCCTCCAGTGAGGAGCTACACATGCCAAGAGTCTGGATTGAAGTTTAATGCCATGCAGAGGCAGCATCACCACACATCGTTCAAAGAAGGAGCATAGGATCTCACGAGTGTCTCCATTTATTTAGGTACTGATCCATTGACTACTCTGTAGGCAAGCATTAAAGATTTGACCTTAATATGTGCTGCTGCAGGGAGGCAGTGTAGGAATTTGACATGTGCCCACATCAACTGGTTGAACAGCAGATGTGCTGCTGCATTTTGAATGATTTGCTGCAGTTTGACAGAACATGCAGGTATTCCTGCCATTAAAGAGCTGCAATAATGCAGATGTGACAAGACCAAAGGCTGGACCAGGAATTGGGTCATGTGGATTATACAGACTGAATCTGCAAGACCAAGAGACAGTTGAATTGTGATTGGTAAAAGATAGCTTGTCATCAATCACCACCTCAAGGTTGCCTACTGCCTTGGTCTGTGTCAGCGATAATGAGCCAAGTTGAAAAAGACAGCGCGGCTGAGATAACAAGGGGGTCTGTCTTTGCCAGGCTGAGCTGCTCCTTTATCATGATTGAGATTTCAGCGAGACATGCCAAGATTCTAGTTGATACCTTGGGGTCCTCTGAAGGAAACGACAGGCACGGCTTTGTGTCATTGGAAACCATGGCACACAATGATAGGGTCTGGTGAAGGGGTGAATGCATTCATTTTGCCAGTATGTGTAAAATGCTGTCATACCCTGTGAAAGCACATAAAAAACAAATGTTTGCAAATTTCAGCACCAATAATATTACAAATGACATGGAAAGAAATCAAAGTCAGAAGCATACAGCAGTTCAACAGCAACATGAGCAAATCCTAAATCATGTAACTCATACTACATTTTTGAACATCTTTTTTTATCTTACCTAAAATATGAAATCAACATTAAAAATTAGCAGTAAAACAATTATCATTAGCCAAGTTTAGTACAACAATTTTTAAACAGTTTTTTTGTGGTAAGTAGCCTTTCTGCCATTTTGAAAAATTCCCAAAATGTTAATGTTCCCATGGATGGATTCTTTCAGATTTGAATATGTTTTAAAAGGTGATGTTCTCAGTCACACACCACTGGAACTTCTTTTGCTGCAAATATTTCAAGGTCAAACCTTATTTTTATGTGACTGCACTAGACAATGAATACACATTTCTACATGCAGAGCTCGTCTTGACAAATCCAAAGCTTGTAATCCAATGTAATCTGTACAATATTCCAAAATAATGATTTTAAAATTAAGCATATTTCTTTTACCAATACTACTTGTATGTACTCAAAATACTCTCCTTGTTAAAAAGTTACCAGCATACTTAAGAAGAACTATTTCTAAACTCATATTAATAATATGAAAGTTTTTAAATACATACATATATTCTCATATTAATAATATGTAAGCATCATTTACATTTGTTTTTTGTGTTTTTTAAGATATGAATACTACTAAAATATGAAAAATAATTCTTAAGCATTTTAAATATTTTCCAGAACAACATTGCTGGTGGGCAGCACGGTGCAGCTCTGCTGCCTCGCAGTAAGGAGACCTGCTGTGCGGGTTTCCTGCTGGTGCTCCGGTTTCCTCCCAAAGTCCAAAGACATGCAGGTTAGGTGCATTGGCGATCCTAAATTGTCCCTAGTGTGTGCATGGTGTGTGTGTGCATCCTACGGTGGGCTTGCGCCCTGCCCGGGATTTGTTCTTGCCTTGCGCCCTGTGTTGGCTGGGATTGGCTCCAGCAGACCCCCGTGCCCCTTTGTTAGGATATAGCGGGTTGGATAATAACTAACTGACTGACTGACATTGCTGGTCAACAATTGTTTCTAAAGATAAACACTAGTTTTCATGCTTTATTTTCATCATTAACAGCACAATAAAACCTTAAGCATTCATATTCTAAAATGGGAACAGTGCCACTTTCAAGTTATTTTATCTAAACATTGATAGCTTATTACAGAAATTCTTTATGAAGTGTTTTGTGTTGTTCATTCAAGTCTTCTATATCTGTCCTTTCAACAAGTTCAGTCATACCTTCAAAGTCTTTTTTTGTACATAGTTTGGTACACAATAATGTTTTGCTGTTTGGGATTTTTGTGTGTTTTAAGGGTTTCCTTGGATACTTAATATTTTTATAATTGTTTTTTCAAAGGTTGCAATATATTCATAGACAGTTTCTAGGGCAGAAACAGTCTCAGTTCTGGGAGCTGTGAGGGAGCAGCACTAACAAGTGCTCTCCCTTCACCCTTTCTCTCTCTACTTATTTATATACATTATATTATGGTGGAGCATGCTCAGGGCATTATATACCCCCCCACGATAGATGGCAGCCCCCCTGCGTTGCCACGTTGGGTTCCATGGGTGCCGCCAGGGGTGCTGCAAGGGCTGCTGAGCCCTACCATGTTGGCTTTCTGCCTCACTCAGAAGTATTTCCGGATCATGCCATTGGACCACTGGAAGTGCTTCCAAGTGCAGCATAAAAGAAGCCTGCTGCCACTGCTCCAGGAGCCAGAGTCAGGAGGAGGACGACGAATCTTGCTGGAGGAAGAGGGTAGGAGGAAGCAGACACAGAGAGAGAGAGAGAGAACAGAAGTGATGTATTGGTGCTTTGACTGTGCATATTGTGCTTATTCTACTGTGGATGGTGCTGCACTGGTGGGATACGACTGGAAAGCATTTCCCACAGCCAAATAAAGATGTGTGTGTTGCAGAAACTGATGCCTGGCATCTGTTTGTGTTGGATTGTTTGCCCTCCATAATGTTTTGGATAAAGACACTTTTTACCTTGATTTACTCCTCTGCTCAACAGTTTAAAATTACAAATCAAACATTTCAGACATGACTAAAGTGCACATTGCAGACTTTTATTTAAAGGTATTTGCACACATTTCATTCGCACTATTAGAGCTTACAACACTCTTTTTATATGGTCCCCCCAACTTAGGGCACCATCTTGTCTGGGGCATTTGGCAGGTCAGGTGTTTGTGATTCCTCAGATGGGTTTCATTGCTTTATTAGTGCAGGAATAAAATACATCGGCTTGTTTCTACCTACAGACTACCCTTTGAAATCTGCAGTTGCCATTGTTCAACATGACAATAAGAGCTGTGCCAATGAAAGCCAAAGAAGCCATTGTGAGGCTGAAAAACAAGAATAAAATCATTTAAGACATCAGTAAAACCTTACGATGACCTAAATCAACTGACTGGAATATCATTAAGAAGAAAGAATGTGCTGGTGAGCTCAGTAATTGCAAAGGGACTGGTAAGGCCAAGGAAGACCTCTACTGTTGATGACAGAAGAATCTTCACTATGGTAAAGAAAAATGCCCAAACACCTGTCCGACAGATCAGTACAGTCTTCAGGAGGCAGATTTGTATGTATTAGAGACTAATATATGAAGAAGACATCATGAACAAAAATACAGAGGCTACACTGCAAGATTCAAACCACTAGTTAGCCACAAAAACAGGATGGCCAGATTACAATTTGCAAATCGTCAAGTAGATAATTAAACCAAAATAACAGGTAATTCTACACATTTATCACTGTCTCTATGCACTTCAAGATGTCTGCTGCCACATAGGCTATGGGACCCTTGCTGTAGGTATACTAAGTCGAACACCAATGTCAGAATATAAAGCTACGGCACTGAGGTGCACACCTTAAACCACATGTCACACATATTACAGATTTTTCTTTTTTGCTGTAGTTTCAAAAGGCATAGCCATCTGTGCACTCATAAATCACCCTTCTAGTCACAACTAAAGTCTGGGTACATCTAATGCCTCTCTGAGGTATTAATTTCTATATAATAAAAGTGGAAATTACCCTAAAGAAAGTAAGGAGAAGCAAATGAGTTGAAATTCATCGAACAGCGCTACCAGTCCAAGATTGCTGTTTGCTAATTTTAAAGGAAAAAACCATGCAGGAATAAGCAAATTCTTATTATTCATTGTGTAAAACATCAAAAATGAAGTAAGGTATGAAAATATATTCCACCAAAACTGCTGTGCTAAAACACATTTTTTGGAAAGCATATGATCTTTGGGAATATTTAATCTAACAAATGTTTCCAGTCTCTCTTGTTTGTCCTGTTTTTGTTGATACTCTACACTTCCACAGCAGTTTATCATTTTTACTCTTAATAGGCCAAATGAATGGTCCAGCTGTTCTGAAAAAGAACCTCTGGCCAGGATCCTTCCATAAGTAATGCTAAAAGATTAATTAGCAACTGCTTTCTCTGTGAGCTCACCCTGTTCACGACACATTTTATAGTGCAGCATAATATACTGCCAATTATGGTCAAACGAATGTTACAAAGCTGGGTAATTTCTAGAATAATGATTTAGCAGTTGCAGATGGTATCTATCTAAGTTTACAATGACATTAAAATCATATAAATCAAACCGAAAGCTTTTTATTTTCACGACCAACTATCAGGTAAAATTCGTGAGGTCTTCCTAACCTGGAACAAAGTGAATGAAAGAAACTATGTAATAGTTACTTATTCAGCAAAACACACAATGAACAGGTGATTAAACAGAAAATAAAACATTTCAAAGCAGTGGGCAGCTCTGCCACCTCATAAATCTAGTCTTCTGGGTTTGAAGCCCCCTCCCAGGTTTTCCCCCAGATTCCTGAAGATGTGCTGGTTAGTTTGATCAGCCAGCCTCCTCAGGACCCTGAATTGGATTAAGCAGTTTCAAAAATGTTGTGTAATGTTACAAGCTCTCACTTCAACACTTGGTCTGGTACAGGCTGCCTTGGCCATTTGCCCAATTCCTCAGATTGCCTCAAAAACTGTTAGTCTCCCTCATACCCAGCTCTTACAGTCTCATTCTCTCAGTCTGTCTGTCTACCAGAATGGACCCAGCTGCCATTAAACCTTGCTTTTTTGGGAATATACCCAGGATCCCTTTTGGTCAAACATGCCCTTTGAAAGTCATGGAGCAGTGGAAATTTTATATTTTAGTCTAGTATACCCAGATTAGATGTGGATATTGCATCTCTGTTTGTATAAAAAGATACAATTGATACATTAACTATGAACTAACCCTGTTTGTTCAGTGTCCTGCTCTTGAACTTGGTGCTGTTCCTCCACTGCCAAGCTGTTTCCCTGCCCATGAAAATACATCTCAGATCCTGAGAGCCTTGGAATCATCGTATGAAAGATTTGGTCATTAGATTAGATGGCCCACCACAGGGTCTACTGTAGAATGCCCAGAATGGGGTGAAATCAGTTTGGCTAGGTCTTCAGGACTGTGACCGACATGTGACTTTTTCGTTATAAATGACCATATATCCCCAGGGGTTTATTTTCTGAAGGGATGCTGCTGAGTTTTTGTTTTCCTCTCTTCAATAGCTCAACAATTATGTTAATAGACAGATATTGATAGGTTCTATTATGTCAATTTGTTTGGAACTTCTTTGCCTCACGGTGTGTTTAAACAAATCAGTGCCTTTATGTGTATGCATTATGTAGTTAGCAATTTGTAAAATGATATGATTGCATTTCTGTGAACTTTGTGCTGTGATCTGAGTCTGCATTCAATGAAGAGCACTATACAAAATTAAAGTCATTAGAACTGAATTTATTATTTTGACACCCAGAGAGAAAGTGTATCCTGGCCCCCTTTGAGCACATCGGGCATTTCCTGCAATGAACTTAGCGACTGTATGAAAATTGTATTTATTGTTTTTTTCTCTCCTTTAATGTGACAGAGTATTATTTTACATTGTATATATGCAAGAAAATGTCTACATTGTGTTTTAGCAAGGTGTGTGTGTGCAGGGATAGGAAAACCTATTATGTGATTTGTGAGACTGGAAGCAGCTAGCAGACGGGTGAGAGCCACGCTGACAGCAAAAACGGCAGTCAATTGAAAAACATTTTGAGTGAAGATCAGGAGAAAGAACAGAGCCAAGGACAAAGCAAAGGTCAACCCTTTCAAAAATGAAATATATTGCAATATACTCAAAAATATGTGGACATATATTGCAATTTAATGTGAAATATCCATCCATTATCCAACCCGCTCTATCCTAACTACAGGGTCACAGGGGTCTGCTGGAGCCAATCCAGCCAACATAGGACGCAAGGCAGGAAACAAACCCTGGGCAGACCACTGCAGAATGTGAAATATTGAAGTTTAAATATATGTTTTTAAGATTATATCTGAAATACAATTGAACATACATTTCAATTAATATACTTTAACAAACATATTTGTATATGCATTGTGTATAAGACATGAAATACACTGTAATGTTTTGATTTGTGTTTGTAAAAGATAATTTATCGCTTATGCTTTGCCTGGAGAAAAAATAAACACAGGCTTCCCAATAAATCCAATTTATTGGTGTCAGCAAATGAAGGATGTGATGTATTCCAATCTGAAACATGTGTACTGTAAGCTTTATATTTTTCACATTTCCAGTAAAATTGTTTTGTTTTGTTAAATGTATATCTTCTTAATATCTAGACATGAGTAAATCTACTGTTAGGACAAGAATTTTAATTATAAATACATCTGTAATATTACAGCATCTGTTCATAAATGAATAGTTAATATACAAAAAGACAAAAATATTTTAATATTCACATACTGTAAATGATATTGTATAGTAATTTATAGCTTTAAATTACAATATATTTAAAAGTATGATGAATTATATGTGCTTTACAATTTATTATTAAAACATTTTAAAAACCTATTTTTATATTTTGGAGAATAATTGCAATATACAAAAATGGCAGCAATGTACATATTGTACAATATATTTCAGTATACTGCAAAATATTGTAGAATATTTATGCTTGAAATTATATTGTGGTATCATTTAAAATATATTCATATTGGTAACCACATATTTAAAAAATATACTTCAGATGTATACACTTTCGTTAAAAACATCTTTTGAATGAGTATTATTCATTTTCGTGTATGTAATTTCTACTGTCTTGTTAATGTGTGTATTGAATTGTAAAGTGTCCTTGAGTGTATGAAAGGCACTACATAAATAAAACATTATTATTATTATTATTATTATTATTATTATTAAATGTGCTTCATTTTTGTAAGAGAACACTGGAAAGGAAAATGGAACGGACTTCAGAACCAAATCAAGCCCTTAACCTGAAAAATTACACAATGGCTGACCTGGTGGTTTGACCCCAAAAAGGTCATGCAAAAACACAATTTCCATTTGGGGATTAAAAAAAGTATATCAAATCAAGTCAAAATCAAGAATCACAAACCATAAATCAAAGTAAAAAAAACAGTGCTTATTTTAAGAATCATTAATCAAGTATCAAAAGAATTTTATGTTGATAAATTTTGTCCAAACCTGGATACAAAATAGCCATGAAGATTACCTATTAACCCTTCACCAATTGTCCCCCTAAATTAAATAATCCCTAGAGGCCACAACATTATCATCCAGGATCTGCATCATGACAACTGCATCCACAAAATGGCAGCAATCATATTCAAAACAAAAATACATCCAATAAAGTGTTAAATAAAAGTCAATTTCTAAATGAAGCCACTATTCAAGAAAACAATCACAGAATTAAATTTCTTAAATATATAAATCCCAGAAAGTAAAAAAAAAATTAAAAAATATAAACAGAAATTTCCTTTCTGAGCAAGTAAGAGCACACAAAAGCAACAAGGAAAAGCTAAGTTTATGGTTATTAAGAGCAGTGCTACCATTTCATAGATTAAGTTAAATCAGACAAAAGGCATAATTTTGATTTGATTTTTCACAGGTGTCAGTATGATAATGGGTGGAGTTTAAAGAGTGGCAAGGTGGGGTTGCTCCCACCAATGGATGTACTATGTTACTAAAATAAGTTTCAAATAAGGGGTATTTTTTTCCTCAATTTTTTTAGGCCGCAATTAATGTGAATATGTCAATGAATCAGGTGCATGGTGACTCAGTGATGGCACTTCTGCCTCATAGAAAGCATATATATATATATATATATATATATATACATACACACATACTGTGGCGAGTCACTGGGGCTGCGACCCAGCCGGGACGCCTGGGAGGACCGGGAGATGGCATGTACATCCTCCGGGCCACGAGGGGGCAACCGCCCTGGATCAGAGGGGGACCAAGGGAGAAGAGTGAGGTGGCTCAAGCCTATTGGGATCCGTGGCCACCACCAGGGGGAACCTCGAATCTCAGAGGGCCCGGGGATTGTTTACTTCCGCCACACCCGGGAAGATGGAGGAGGATCCCTCCAGGGATGCCCAGAGTGCTTCTGAGTGCTCTCTCGACACTTCCGCCACACCAGGAAGTGTCGTCAGAGGGAGCACCTGGACCACATCTGGGTGAGAATAAAAGGGCCCGCCTTCCTACAGTTTGGGAGCTAGAGTCGGGAGGTCCAAGGACAGAGAGAGAGAGAGAGAAGCCCGGAGGAGTGGTGATTGGTGTTTGGAGCACAGTGTGCTGTGCGGGACTGTGTATTGTAGAGAAAATAAAAAAGATAAATTTTTTATAAAGATGCGGTGTCTGTCTGGTGGTGTTCAGGTATGTCTCACTATATATATATCTATACTAATAAAAGGCAAAGCCTTCACTGACTGACTGACTCACTCACTGACTCACTCACTCATCACTAATTCTCCAACTTCCCATGTAGGTAGAAGGCTGAAATTTGGCAGGCTTATTCCTTACAGCTCACTTACAAAAGTTAAGCAGGTTTCATTTCGAAATTCTACACGTAACGGTCATAACAGTTGATAACGTTCAACAACGTCCGCCATGTTGAACTTTCTTATTTATGGCCCCATCTTCACGAAATTTGGTAGGCGGATTCCCTGCGCTAACCGAAACCGATATATGTACTTATTTCGATGGTATGACGCCACTGTCGGCCGCCATATTGAACTTTCCAACGTCACTAATTTTCCAACTTCCCATGTAGGTAGAAGGCTGACCCCATCTTCAAGAAATTTGGTAGGTGGCTTCCCTACGTTAACCAAAACCGATGTACGTACTTATTTCGGTGGTATGACGCCACTGTCGGCCGCCATATTGAATTTTCCAAACATCACTAATTCTCCAACTTCCCGTGTAGGTAGAAGGCTGAAATTTGGCAGGCTCATTCCTTACAGATTACTTACAAAAGTTAAGCAGGTTTCATTTCGAAATTCTACGCGTAACGGTCAACAATGTCCGCCATGTTGAACTTTCTTATTCATGGCCCCATCTTCACGAAATTTGGTTGGCGGCTCCCCTGCTCTAACCGAAACCAATGTACATACTTATTTCGGTGGTATGACGCCACTTTCAGCCGCCATATTGAACTTTACAATGTCACTAATTCTCCAACTTCCCGTGTAGGTAGAAGGCTGAAATTTGGCAGGCTCATTCCTTACAGCTTACTTACAAAAGTTAAGCAGGTTTCATTTCGAAGTTCTACGCGTAACGGTCAACAGCATCCACCATGTTGAACTTTCTTATTCATGGCCCCATCTTCACGAAATTTGGTAGGCGGCTTCCCTGCGCTAACCGAAACCGATGTAGGTACTTATTTCGGTGGTGTGACGCCACTGTCAGCTGCCATATTGGAACTTTCCAACGTCACTAATTCTCCAACTTCCCGTGTAGGTAGAAGGCTGAAATTTGGTACTTATTTAGGTGATATGATGCCACTGTCGGCTATCATATTGAACTTTTCAACGGTCTTTGTTACTTATGGGCCCATCTTGAAGAAATTTGGTACGCGGGTTCCCAACGCTAACTGAATCCTACTTACGTACATATATACATCCATATCCTGCAGCTCGGTCACCGTGTGAGGCGGCGTTGGGTCCCCCATCCCAATGCCTCCCACGTTGTTGGCTGCCTGCCTATATAAGGCCGTCTGTCGCTCCAGTCTCTACATTCCCTTCCTTGCTTCGCCACGGTATTCACGTCTCCCTGCTGATAACTACAGCCTTTTTATTTAATCCACAGCTTCTCTGCTGTTTTATTGTTCATTTATTACGATTATAGTTATTGTGTAGGTATTTTAGACTTACTTTACATTGTTCAGGTACCCATTTCCTTTATCATTCCAACCGTACCCCCATTAACATGTCTATCGAGGTGATCACCATCGATCAAAGAACTGTCACTTACCGAGTGGTTTCCATGCCTGGAGATGGCACCTGCCTTTTCCATTCTCTTTGTTACATATTGTACGGCCATATCAGGCTCACTCTTGATATCCGGAGGAACATTGTGTCTCATGTATTGAATGACTGGGACAGGTTCAAGGTGTGGACTGATGACGGTACAGGAGATAATTATACTGCACAGGAGCACTAGAAGAGTGAAATGCTTAAGTGTACCGAAATGGCCAAATATTTTACACCTTTGGACAACCGCCAATGCCTCTTAAACATCTTAGATTCACAGGTGACAATTTCAGTAGTGGACACTTTGATGTTTAGAAATGTTTAAACTCTCAAAAGCTGGATGTGAAGTTATCAATGAAACTGGTTGTATACTTACAACGCTTGACAGATGCCGAATGTCTCTTCAACACAAGTCCTACAAATACTGTCGTAATTGAAACAAACCATGAAACTCAAACCGATTATGACAGCAGCAATCCAAGCTATGAGATTTGAAACAAGATTACTGTTCACATGGCCAACTGTACGTTGCATGCTCAAGAGTAAGCTCAGCACACAGCTACAGCTTGGTCATATTACAACTGGAGGGCCGAACTGACAACGTGGCATACAAAGAGATCCTTAACAAATAATTATTGGTATATTTTCCCTCAGTTTTAAAAAGGTTTAATTGTCTTCTTAATAAAAATTTTAAGGCAGTACTTGGCCGCTGCGAAGCACGGGTATTTTGCTAGTATATATATATATATTGTGGCAGGCAGCCAGATCCCATGCCCGGCCGGGACGTCCCTGCTACTCCCGGCTCCTCAGTACCTCCCCCGGGACGCTTGGTGGCAGCCTGCCTGGTTCATGATTGTGCCTCAGTTTCCCGCAGGATTTCATGGGAGATGGAGTTCTCCCCAACCCTGTGGGGATCTGGGGTGGCCACCAGGGCGATCCCAGAGCCAACCTGGACACCTCTATAGCCCTGCCCGGAGGTGCAATTAGCACCAGCTGATCCAACACCTGGAGCACTTCCGGGAGGGCTCTAAAAAGGCCTGCCTCCCTTCAAAGGAAGCCAGAATCGGCAGGAAGAGGACGAGGTTGCCTTGGAGGAGTGGTGGTACAAGGAGAGATGCAGAGTTTTGTTAAGTGCTTTTTGGGACTGTGTTGGGCCTGTGGGACACTGGGAAGGCATGTCCCACAGCTGAAGAGTGTAAATAAAGCCTGTGTGTTTAAGACATCGGTGTTGTGTCTGTCTGTGGCTGGGCTATACTTTACAATATATATACACACACACATATGGTACATACATGCACACTATGGTCTGAACACACACCAGAGTGACTTAAAAGAATATTGATGACTTAACAGGATAATAATGGCACTCAGTTCTTTCTTTTAATACTACCTCTAGAGGGTCCAAAGTGCACCCCTTAACTGAGCATACCCTTTTAATTAGCTTGCTGATTCGGTGGGCCTCTCTTGAAGTGATATTACCAGTCCAGCACACCACAGCATAGAAAATTGCATTGGCCATCACAGAGCTATAGAAGATGTGAAGGATGTTACTTCCCATGCTAAAGGAATGCAGTGTCCTCAGAAAATAGAGCCCAGTCCCCCTTTGTTATACAGTTTCTCTCTGTGAAATCAAGACAAATAATCCGTCCATCCATTATCCAACCCGGTTTCAGACCATTATCACCTATCATAAAAACTTATAACTATCACTATTTATGTGAAAAAGGAATTGATCATTCCAAGAAAAAATATGAATACACTTTCCACTCCTGTATTGGATAAGTGTGTAAAATTTGTTGAAATGTCAATAAAGGTATGTAGACTTTTGATAGCCACTTTGTTATATATATTATTCAGGTAGATTCATGCACAAGTTAAAAACTGCTTCATATGTGCTACTCCTAGCTGGAACTGGCTCTAAATAACATATTTTAGATCCAAAATGCCATCTTGATTTAATTCTTCCTATTTAGGGTTTGAAGAGTTGCCTCAGTGACCTTTAGTATTGGTAATTTTAATGCCAAGCTCTTTTATAAAAGCACAAGTAAACACAAGAGAGCTAATTACTTTAATACTTTGAGAACAGTAAGCTCTAATTAGCAGACAATATCCAAGGACACTAAGAACATTTGCAACTAAAGCCAAAAAAAAAAGACCTATAAATTCTTTAAATCTTATTGAAAATGTCAGATTTACCAAAATTATTGTATCTATACAAGCACCACTAGAAATATTGAGCTATTAGAAATCAGTGAGATATGAAAAGTGCATTATGGTAAAAACTGCAAACAGAAAAACGTTTTAATACAATAGCAGTTTATGTCTTAAACACCTGATTCAGGCCTTACTTTATAAAGCACTATTAGAAACACACTCCATAACAAGGTGGCTTTCAAAGCAAAGCAATTCATGATTTAGAATGTTAGATATGAAGGGCACAAACCGTGGAGGCTCTACATTCCATACATGCATTCTTACTGTAATCATTTTCTTGATTGTTCTGTACACCCCTTTCCCACATTCATTCATCTATTTTTCAGTTTTTGTTGAAGGAACCCTTGACAGTTATAGTTAGAAAAAAACAAGAAATAATACTGGCTGTAATCTCTGCTCTGTTCTTCCTATGAATAAAAACATCAAATATTTTTATCTATTAATGTCCAAGTTAAGGTAAAATTGATAAGCTTGGGGAGAAAAACTCACAATCAAAGCAAAATGGCTTTCACCAGGGTGACAGTGGTGCAGTGGAGGCTGCAGTATCTAAGTGGTGCAGTGGATGCCTGCAGCCTCACAGTTTGAGGACTATTTAATTTTTTGTTGAGTGGAACTTGGCATTTTTTCTTCTGGGTGCATAGGCTTTCTTCTATACATCATAAAGATTTTCATGTCTGATGAAAAGCTGATTTTAAATGGAGTTGGTGTGAGTGCATGTAAATATAACATACAGTATAATATACTGTTAGCCAAGAAAACAGAACAGACTATTAGCAAGTGTAAATACCATACAGTACACAATGCTTATTTGTAATAATGGTGTTGGCTTTGTTCTAATAATATTAGAGTTATTTTTGTCATTTTCTGTACGTCAACTTAAATTTTAATTTCTTAGAGTTTCAGAATGTGATTAATATTATATAGACCCATCTCTCTGTTAAATTGTAATTCTAAAGTTGATGGAAAATCACTTCTCCTTTTTCTATTCTCCTTTTCAATGCTGCTATTGAATCACTTCTTATATGCTTATGAATAGTGCAGATGTTCTTTGAATTAAGGGAAGAAACTCAGAACAAACATTTTCCTTGCACTCAGATGCTATGCCACTTTATATTTCTTAGTAAATAACAGACAATCATCAACTTGATTTCAAGGTCCAAGATAAACTTGAGTAATCATATTCAATTCCCTGCAATGAGAATGCTTGTTTGTCTTAATTATACTGTAGTTACAATTTTACAAAACACTTGTAACCTATTAAACCAAAATTTATTTCCTTCTTTACATACTCTAATTCAGCCATTGTGTAAAATAACATCTGAAGCAAGATCAAGATGACCAATTATAATTGGTAAGCCATTTCCTAAAGAATGCATTGCTCTACAAGTTGTAAGAGGTACATATTAATACAATTTTGAATTGTATTTCGGTACAAGAATCTAGAATCTACGAGGTCACCTATTAGAGGTGCTTGCAGACAGCATTCTTGGCTATGTATTCAACTGTGTCTAGGTTGGTTGATTTTAAGGAAATATCCAAAGTCTGGTTTGCTCAATGACTTCCAACAAAACACACTTAGATGTTAAAACACAACAAACAACAGGCAACAGTAGCAGGCTATGGTGGCTGCCTATTAGTATCATTTAATTCAAATGCTAGAAAAAACACTTGAAATATAATCAAAAGAATTCTATTTATGTCCCCTTTTCCATTATGCACCTTTATAATCAGAAATATTAGTAATTTCTAGGTTTAATAGATTTACATGTATCCAGTACATGTCTATATAATAATATATTTAAAAAAAAAAACATATGTATGTATGTATGTAAAACAAAGCAAAGGATATATCGGTTAGGTTTGGATTTCTCATTTTTATTAATCAATCCTTGTTCATTAATCTGTGTTTAGTTTACATTTTGTGTTGTTTTGTCTCTTTGTCTCCTCTCCCTTACTCCAATCTCGGTCAATAAGAGGTCCCAGGTGATTCCTTAATTAGATCATTAGTCACGTGAAGGTCTGATTTAAGACACCTGTGTTCTTTCCTGTGTTGCTTTGCTGTCTTTTAATCATGGATATTAGAATTATTATGGTTTGTTACATTCATATTTTTTAGCCATTTTAGATTTTGAACTTTGATTTGTTACGGATCTTTCTTGTGAATTATTAGTTCTTGACTCTTTTCATTTGTTTTGTAATTTTCTCCCTCTTTTTGAATTTTATGTTCAGCATTTTTAAAATTTTGGATTTTGGTATTTTAAGATTTTTTTAATCTTTTCAATTTTGTAATTTTGAAATTCTCAGTTCATCATCAAAATGTATACATTAAGTTATATTTGTTTTGTGAGAGGTGTTTTTGGTTTTGGCCTTCCCATTCAGGCCTAATTATAACAAAATCATAGTGATATACTAACTAACTTCTTTTAGCTGAACAAGGGGGAAATGATTGAGTATTATCAGAAGAGGAAAATGCATATGTGGCATAATATATTATCCTACTGGGCTATTATTTAAGAACATTGTATTTATTAACATATTGAAGTTACTGCAGTTTTCTAGTCTTGCTTGTCCTTTATTAACTCTGGCAACTCTTGCAGTGAGCTGTTCTCTAATGTATAAAACCATTGTCACATCTTTTGCATTATTATTTTTGTGTGATATCACAATGGATAATGTGCCATATTTTATATTTTGATTCTTTAATTTTGAGAAAGGCATGAAGCATAATATGTGGATTTTCATCACCTGCAGAAAAACAGGTTGTGAATCATTCATCAACAGCCTGCAACTGAACTCACCACATAGAGGTTGCTCCACTATCATGTGGTTCTAACCAGAAAAGCCAAAACAAACATGTTTGCAGGTCTATAAATGATCAATAAGGATTTGCAGCAGCTGATGCTGAGCATGTCTTAGTTTTATAGAAGGTGGTTCTTTTCTGCAGGCTTCAGTTTAATAAAATCAAATATGTATGGTTTAAATTGACACAACCCAGAGAGTCAAACAGCTCATAGTCCAAATTCAAGGGCAAACATACCTGTACATCAGAAGTTTCCAGAGATGTCACAACCAGTTGGTTCTTCATACAAGTAGGTAGTCAGCACCTTAGGAAAACAACTTTATAATTATAGGGTATGAATAGATTACTCTACCAAATCAAAGCTCCAAGGAGACTGAAGGAGTGCCATCATTTCCTCTTTATGGTGTATCCCTCTCCCTGGGGATCATCTTCTTTCTGTTCTGAGCCTTTCCCTTTCCCCTTCTCCATATCTCGCCCTCTCCCTTTTTACATTCACAGGTCTACCATATTCTCCTTACCTGGTCTGTCACTTTATTGACACAAATTTTATGCCACTTTTCACAATCTTTTTCTTTAGCTAAAGGACAAAATGTTATATTGGGCTGGGTACTGCAGTTGCAATGTGCATTTGATTGGTTGGCAATGTAACACCTAGAGATTAGCTCTGCGGAAAAAATGTAATTGAAAGGACAGTCAAGGTGTGCTGTTTGCTAAGTGCAGACATATCTGAGTCTGTTCTCTTTCACTTGACACCATGCTGTCCTCTGTCAGCTTCCATCTTACTTATTTCCCACTGTGTTTGTTTTTTCAGTTTTCTGTTGCATTCAGTACTCAAGCTGACATTTGACAGAACTTTTCTTAACATTTAACTTACCTTTCTCCTTATGTACTCAGAAGCTGACAGGCTGTACGATACATACAGATGATTAATTTCTGATGGAACTCTTAGAACTGTGTCCTAAAAGAAATTTCATAAGTGCCATGAAGCAGAAATGTATTATTGCAAAAAATATGAATTTTATTTACTGTAAACTATACACTTTGACAGGATATATATATATATATGTTTGAGTATGTATTTATATATAGAGACTGGGTGAACAGACTAGGAGATTCCAAGAAATATTGGGGAACCAGCCAGACTACCCTGTTTAATCTGCACAAGAAAATAACAGCAGTTGTCTCAACGCCAAAATAAAGCTCGATTCAAACAACATCTCAGTATTAAAAAAAACATAGCACCAACTAAGCTCTATGTGATGCTACCTTACAGGAATCTTACATTTTTATGGCTTTTGGGCCACAAGGGGCTGAGTTGTCTCTGAGTGTTGTGGGCAGAGCTAGGGATCCTCCTTCGGCCTCTTCTCGGAGCTACATGTGAAAGAAAGGATACAGTTAGCTCCAAAGCCCCCTCTCGTCACCATATTGGTATTACATATCCTTATTAGATCCCAAAAGGTGGTCCCAGACACACGTGTGACAATACATATAAAGTAGACCTTGTATCCAAAAATGCAAACAATCCAAAATATAGAAAAAGTTTATTTATTTAAACAACTAAACAGAGGGGAGTGGTGAGGAAAGGAAGAAAACAAGTAGCCAAGCCTCTTGGGTGTAAGTCACATGTTTCAAACTCCTGGCTAGCAGATATTTTGGCCTCCCATTTGAATACTTCTGTGTGTCAAAAAATGATCCTGGTCAATCCTCACTATTGTCTTCCTCTCTGTAACCTTTTGAGATGTCTGAAGCTTTGAATTACATTCCCAAACAATGAATCTTTCTCACAATTTAGGATGTACCCTCATTTAACAACCTTCACTTTCAGAAGATGCCTTCATCAGTACTACATCCTATTATTTGTTGTGGGCAAATTTGTTCTCTGTTCTTTCAGTAAAATTCCTTAGATTGGACAGAACACATGGAACTCAGGCCCACTCCACATATTATATATATATATATATATATATATATATATATATATATATATATATATACAGTATATATCAGTTATGACTCACCCATATCAAAACTTTGGGGGGGATCATTTAGATTTCTGTGGGTGGGCACTAGTCAATAGGAGTTTACAGTATAAATTGTATTAAACCAGGGTATTGTCTGGAGGCGAAAGTGGAACCTGGCTAGCTTCAGATGATTTTCCTATCAGATGATCTGCAGAGGAGGGAAGACATTAGTGCAGTTCGTCAACCTCTGACCCATCGTTCCATCTTTAGTTAATCCCATTGAATGTTTTATATGCCCACGTGTTTGACAAAGGTAATCGCCTGTTTAGAGCACGGTAAGAGGTGAACATCTCTGTTTCTTATGCAATTGCCTGATGCTGGTAGACGTAGGTTGAGGTTGGTCTGGTAAAACCTACTCTCATATAAAATGGGAGAGCAGCCATAAGAGTTCTTCTTTTGACTGCCTGGCAATTATCGGATCTGCTGAGTAATTTGGACCAGTGAGGAGTTTGTGCTTTTTGAGTGCAAATAGATTTTATTTGCATCTGTCTCTACTTTTAATTTTTGTTTGCTTGTTTTTCTTCATCATATAATGTATGGAATATCTTTCCTAAGTTGTGTACATTTAAGGAGGAAGAAGATTATTTGTTTATTTTTTCCTTTTCTTCAATACTGTACACATATTTTTGGAGTCACTGTAAATATTGTAAATATTCTCTTGCTTTAGGTTTTAGCATTTTTTAACTGTTATTGCTTGCGTGAACTGTGCTTCGACAATTATGTGACACAGGACTGTGTTTATCAGCACTTACTGGAGTAAACAAATATTCTGTGTTTTACAATATTAACTTTTGTCTGTGTCTCTTACTTCCACCCTGGTTATCCTATGCATGAACTACAAGATAAACGGCGATTAGGTCCATGCAAGGGTTCAAAGGCACAAAGCATCACAGGGATAAATAAGGGAGGGTTGGATACATGCAGAGAGGTCAGATTTTTCAACTTAGAAATCAAGAGAAACGGAGGTTTCAGTCATCACGAAACATGATGACATGACCAGGGGCGTCATGCTTAAACAGCGTGTATGCACAAAAATGTTTTGTACGCCTATTTCCACACTCACTTTAAGATGTATAAAAAGTAAACTTGGCATAAAGCCATGCACGTTTTTACGGCAGCCTGACTAACCTGCATAACCCATGTTTCCTCTCAGTTTTCCAAATGGGTGGCACCCAGCAGTGCTACTGTTTCTATGTTGTTTCCCTTTCTTTTTTAGATTCGCATCCATGACGTGGGTATTATCAAATACACCAAAATTAATTGCATATCATTTACAAAACTAAGGCACTTGATTGTAACCATTCTGTAACAATATATTGGTGCACGGAATGGCCAAACTATTCTGATTACCATAGCTACTTTAACGTTGTTAGAAGACATCACAAATGTAAGAAATAGAAAAGAGAGCATGTTTATGCATGATGACAATTGTCATCAAAGATGGCTTAGATTTCCAAGAGCTATTGGAACTGTGTGTTTTTGGAATACTAGGATTAACACTTGATATAATTTTTATGATGAAATTCATTAAAGTGTGTATATTACATTTTACAGATAAATTGTTAACTTCAGGAATTGGGTGTTGGTACATTTGACAGACACATTACTGCTGCAATAAATTATTCAATTCATGGATGCACGCATCAAAGCAAGCATCTTGCGGGACGGGACACCAGCTGATTGCTACATCTGTGCCACCAAGTCCCCACATGTTTAATACATGCTTTAATACATTTCATCATGAAAATCATATCAAGTACACATCTTAGTATTTTAAAATGTATAGAGAGCTGTAATATCATGAATATAATGTATTCTGTGTGGTGATCACTGCCTGTGTGCTCCTGTTAGCATAACAGAAAGTCCATTTAAGAATGACATAGCGATTAATGATTGGGTCATTGAACACTTAGAATATGAAGAATTTGACATGCTACTTTAGTTACAATGGGATTTGAGGAAACCTAGTAAATTAAACATCGATTCTAAGATGTAGTTTATGACTTTCTACTTTAATGACAAAATAAACTACAAGATTAAAGTGGACATTTTGAGATTAAATCATTAAACTCCAACTTTAACCTCAGCACAGCCATTTTTTTTTATCTGGGTGCCTATTTTTTTTTCTTTTTTCTATTCCTAATACACTTCTGTATGACACTCAGACATTCACCTTTTCATGTCAACTTTGATATCTGACCAGTTCTTTTTTATTTCAGGCATTGTATAACTCTGAATTTGAACTTTTGGGTGTCTTTGCCATGCTGTGCCACTCCATCAATTTCCTTTTGTTGTTTATACCACTGCCTAAGCCACCAAAGAGTATGTTTTTCCTTGCCTCCACTTCACTGAGCAGGACCTCCATTTCGCATTCTCTAAAATTCTTCTTTTTACACATGCTTTTGCTATTGTCTTTTAAGAAAACACTGAATGGAAGGGGCTTTTTATGTTGATTTGCATATTCAAATATGTGAAATTCGAGGAGCAGTTGCGGTGGGGCTGTAGGAGTGTGCATGTGCATTAAATTTCATGTTCATTGGAATTTATAAAGTGAAAGTGTCTGGAACTTTGTTTATGCATAGTTTGATGCATTCGAATTTTTTTGTGCGTATGCACATTTCTAATTTTGTTCGTACGCCATGTTTTAGTGAGAATTCTACACAAGGCGTTATACACGAGGCCCCAGGACTTTGTATCATTAAATAGCTATTACAAGGCATATGAACTGCTGTGAGAAGGTTAAAGAGAATTGATCAAATAATAGCTTTGGTGTAAAGCTGTTTATGGGGAAAAAAATATATATTTTTGTTTAATTTAAACAATTATGTGTATTAGTTACGTTTGCCAGTTTTTTTTCTTAAAAAGGAAATTTGGAGTAGAAACTTAAAACAAAAAACTTTGAAAAAGTAAATAAAAGCTTCAGTACAAAGAAATTCTAAAAATTCAAACATTGTTTCTTTATAATACGATATGACCCAAATGAGCCAGATCACTTCTAGAAATGAATGCACCTTTTATCTCAATAAACAGTCAAATAAACCTGGCTAACAGTAGGATGTTTGCTATTGACTTGGAGATTTGCTCTTCGACTTTAAACACACAGCATTCTACTAAGCTTTTTATCAATATTTTGAAGAACCAGGGAGACAGAGGCTTTTAATGACATCCATTAGTCTCTGAAGTAAATTTCTTAAAGGGTTCAGTCAAAGCCAAGCTGTTTACATGACCAATACTGTAAATATAAAAGTAGTAGAGATTAATAAAGGTGGCAAGACTCAAGAGAGCAGTAATGTCTCTTCATTCATTTTAGATTGTTGGTTGCTGCCCCCTAAAAGCATTCAGATTGACTAATGAGAGTGTGTTAACATTTTTTTTTACATTGTATTTAGAATTAATCAACTCTAGAATCAAAAAAACTAAATTGATGAAAGGAGATAGTGTGATGGTGTAGCGGTAAGCACTGGTACCTCACTGCTACGGGACACTGGGTTAGAATTCTGGCAGGCTCACTGTTTTTGTGAAATGTGCATGCTATTCTTATGTTTACACCATTTTTTTCTGGATCCTTTTTTATTTGACTTCATGTGTGTGGTTTAGGTTACTAGGTAATTCAAAGTTGGTTTTGTGTGTATGTGCACCATGATGAACTCATGTATCCTTCATAGCTAGATCTACCAGGGCTCCAGCTTCCTGTGGTACTACATTAGAAAACATATGCCTAGAAAATGCATAGATGGGCAGATGCTTCAAGTGTTAAAAAATCTGTTGTGCTTAGATTTTTGTTAAGAAAAAGGAAACATGCACAACACCCTATTTTCTTCTCTAGGGGCTTCAGATTTAACAGTTTTCTACATTACATTTTCCTATATTGAACATTCCGTCAGTCTGTTTCTGATGGATGACAGAATGTAATTAATCTTTAGGTCTGTTTTGTGACAGCTGTCACATGAAGATGTGATCTCCCTGCTTAGTCTTTGACGTGTGACAAACATTCTCATATTCCTTAAAGCAACAAAATTAATTGTTGGTCATCTTTTTCTTTGAAATAAATAACTGAAGTCCCGGATTTATTCAGAAGCATGTTAATGTATCACATGGGAGCTACAGATAAGACAATTTTAAATTACCTATAAGATTAAGTCATTTTTTTCTCCCTGTTCCTATTCATTGTTATCAATTCTTCTAGTGATAAATATCCTATTCATAATTTTTTTTTCTTTGTCAGTTTTTTAAAAATATTTAAATAATGGTTGCTGTTTCTTGGTTTGTATTAAATTTCAATCAGGTTCAAAATATTTTGTCTTCCAAACCTGCTTCAGTCCTCAAACTCCACAGACAGGCTTTGGTCTGCCCATGCCTAAATGGAGTACTGCTTTTTAAAGTTCATTAAGCACATATTAAATGTTCAAAGCTCATAAAAATGCCCTTCAAGGGAAAGGGTAAACTGTAAAAACTTTGGGCTTAAGGACAAGGCCAATGAAGAAACTTTATAAATAAAGGATTTATTTATATCAAACAAAAGAATAATAAAAAATGGCAAGCAATGGAAAATACCAAAGAATAGGCTACCCAAAGCTAACAAGTCCAAATCAAAATCCAAATATTATCATCCATAAAAACAGGAGAGGAAATCCAAACAGTACACACAAGAAAGAACCACACTTTCCAACTTCAATAAATCACTGAAAGGACCGAATCTCCAGCCTGAAATGGAAAGGTTAAGGGTAGTTCCTCAACAGTCTCCCCATCTGAAAACACAAGGAATGAATGCAAAAAAACATAAAAACAAAAATAATAAAAATAATAAAAATTAAATATTTAAACACAACATTAATAAAGGCAAATCAAAAACAGGATTTAACAAAAGATGGAAATTTATGAGAAAACAAAAATATCAAAAAACTTTAAATAAATCTGAATGGATGGTAACATTATATGATTTCTAGTATAAACAAAAACTGTAGCCTGCAGATTGGAGTAAATGTGCCCACATAAATACTTCACTTCAATTACAGTGATGCAGTACCCTTAATAATCCTGGGTTATTCTTGGGCCATGGAGGTACGAGTCGATTCATTACATCTATTATAAGACATGAATTGGATTGTTTACCATCACCTACCCAGTCTGGCCTAATGTGGTACAAGATGATCTTCACTGCTGAACTGTTCTTCTCACATGGAACTGGTGACACCATGGTTCTCACATGGAGACAACAACGTAACACAGTCAGCATTCCTAAATGGCAGAACCAAATAATGCATCAAATATTAATAGTACATTTTATTTATAGCACCTTTCCCATGTTCAAAGCACTTCCCAGGCTCAAAGAGATTGTCACCAATCTACAAACTTTTGAGGCTCAAACCATCAAGTGCCTTTTTTCCTAACAGAATAATGAATGGACACACACAACAGCTGACTCGAGGGAAATACTTGATGTTGTGGTAACCATCTTACCCTTCCTCTGAAAAAGCTGTGTGTTAAGTACAGTGCATTCCACATTGCACAAACATCATTGTTTCCTGAAGGAGGAAAAAGTGCTTTGCAGGATATGTCACCAGTCTTCACTGGACACCACAGAACATCACTGCTTGCATTGCCAACAACAAACGTTTCACTCGTTATTAATGACTACCACATGCAGGCCTGTCCCGGACCATTGCATTGCATGGCTTTCAAATTAATCTCTACTCATGCATACCAGCTCACTTGTCATGTGAAGCCTTGTTTCTGGGTGCAAAATGTTTTTGTACGAACTCATTATAACAGAAGGTAGTGATTTTAAGCCATGCAGGGAAAAACAAGTATACAAAAAATGAGAAAGAAAACCAGAAATAACACTCTGAGATTAATGCTGCAAATATTTATCATTCTTCTCCAGGTACTTACAATTTCATAGACTGGTTTTATAATCTGACGTACCAGTCAACTCCTCCTAAAGAAATAACAATGTGAATACTTTATACTTTCCTTAATTCATTGCACTTCAGTGGTCCAAACAATACAGTACTAACAATATTGAAAGTAGAGGTTTGGGTTTTAAAACATATCTTTTAATGTATTTTTCTGTTTTGCATACTCCTGTCAATCACGGAGAATCCACTGCATCCATTGAACAGTGTCATCTCCAGGCAGAGGAGCAGCTTCAGCGACCGACTGCTGTCACCATCCTGCTCCACTGACAGACTGAGGAGATCGTTCCTCCCCCACACTATGCGACTCTTCAGTTCCACCTGGGGGGTTAAACGTTAACATTATACACAGTTATTGTCTGTTATACCTGCATTTTTATCACTCTTTAATTTAATATTGTTTTTTTATCAGTATGCTGCTGCTGGAGTATATGAATTTCCCCTTGGGATTAATAATGTATCTATCTATCTATCTATCTATCTAGAGCATGCTCTTTCATATGAGGCCACCAGGGCTAAGCACATGGATACATTAGAAGTGGTTATAAGAGGGACCTGCTGACTCATGTTTGCCTGTTCTACCAAAACTCCAAGGCTGTCAACCCAGAACAGCACAACTGACCCCCAGCCGTCCTTACCTACCTGTCGATTGATGATACCACAGCTGCCTTAAAAATGACTCTACAAAGAAAGAGAGCTGTCTGCCAACCATGAGACTGTCTTACTTATAACTTTAGTAAAGTGACTTACTAAGACCGCCATTACTTGAGGCTTTATTAAACCTCACTCTTTTCTTATTTTCTTGTTCCTTGCTTTACACACTATAACAGTACAATTTCAGTTTCCTGACATTCTTAGATACTGTACATTTTTTAAAAAACATTTCTCTGTGACTTTTTTATCAAAATTCAGATGAGGGTTTAATGTTTTGCTATTCCCTAACTAAAATGGCCACCATGAAGTTACGTGCATCCTGGAAAATTGAAGTAGCAGAAACTTCTACTATGGCAATGAACCTGATGATGTCCTACCCTCCTGAAAAAGATTATCAAAACTAACAAATCAACAGCAAATTTGTAAATTAATGCTTAACAGAAATTGAAAATAAAATATCAAAATGAAAGATTATACTAACAATGTAAAAATAAATTTTCAAGAAGCTAGCCATTATTCATACCATACATTTGTTTCTTGCCTTAGGTTAATAAAGTTGGCAGTGGGATGTTAAATATAATACATTTTTCACATATACAAGAAAATAATTTCAGAAACAAGAAATTACATCCATTATTATAATAAGAATTAACATTTACAGATAACATGACAATGAACTGTAATAATTTTGAGTTCAACAGAATAATAATAGCCAAAAGAATTCAAAATGCTGTTAGGCCTTGAACAAAAGGGTAATCTTAAATATCTAGATGTTGAGTCTATAGCTTCACGTCGACAATTGACACTTTGGAAACAGGGTGGCTGCTGGCCATCTTTCTATCCTGTGCTTGCTACAGCTCAGTGACAAAGACATGCTGAAGAAAGATATTTTACTTATTAACTTTAATAATGTTGTTGAAGAGCAAAATTGGCTAACTAAAAAGATTACAGTATGCAAGCTTTTGAGGCAACTCAACTCAGACTCCTTCTTCAGGCAAGATGTAATCTTTTTAGTTAGTCAAGAAAAGGTGAAAACTATGTCCATAATGGCTGACACGGTATAACACCCTAGTACTACATAATGTTGTTGAGACATTTTTGTTTCTAATACTAAGATTCTAAAATCAGCATATAAAAGCAAGGTAACAATAGATTCAATTTACTGAGATAGATAGATTCTTTTATAGACTCAGTTCAATAAAAGACTTGTAAAAGATTAACATTACAGTTTATCTTTACTTTCAAAGAATTATTTTCTTAAAAAGAACAGTTGACTTTGTCTCTTCTGACTGCTTTGTTCACTATATATCTCAATTGCAGGCATGTCATTGATGGTTGACCTTTAATATCTGTAGTACTCCATGTTTTAACATGGAAAGGCTTTTTGAGGTGACCGCTCATTAAAACATATACCTTCTTTTACTTGTGCAGTATCTGGAACCACACTATAATGTCTAATTCTCTTTTACCCTGTCATTTAAAAGAGCTTCAGGGTTTACAACCTGCACATTATTCTATATTGTGATTGAATACAGCCCTTACTTTATTTTATATCCTGCTACCATATATAAATTGTATACAGCCTCCACATTATTCCATATTGTGATTTCATATCAACACATTTCTGAATATTATGCAACTGTAACAATTCTATTCAAGCATTTCCTCATCCACTGACCTAACTAATGCACTTAGTCTCCTTGGGAGAATAGAGCAAATGTGCAGGCAGGAAAGCAGGCTTAATACGTTTTGTTTTTTTAAATAATGTTCAAATAGCCAGTGTCATAAGCGAAAGCAAACAGGATTTGACAATTCACACCACACAACCTGGATTGTCCTATAGTTCTATAAGCAGACAAATATCAGCAACACATTAAAAATGTGTGTGGGGGTCTAGGTGTCTAATGTAACTATACTTAATTATTGTCCTGTCCCCATTTGTTCAAGGTCATAAATCTAGCTTTTGCTGGGGCTCACATTTCTAAGATATGGAACTCATACAATTGACTTTATGCTTCCGAAATGTACCCGTATAACTTTGTACTTAGAAGCAAGGGGTTGTAGTGAAGCACGCTTGTGAAACCATGTCAGTAGTGAGGAAATATGGCAAAATGAGCCCTCTCAATCTAAGATCCAGAAGTGGATTGATGATGTGGCTGTAGCAAAGCGTGCTTGTTAAACCATAAACTGTGTATATGCTTTGTTGCAGTTGAATTTGATTTAAACCAGTTCTTATGTCTTATCAGCACACAACCAAACAGTATTCGACACAGCAGCATTCCTAAAACTCTGGATTGACAGTATTTACATGTTGTCAAACACAGCTTCAAATGCTTTACATATCTTGGATTTTTCATCACTGACAATCTAAAGTGAGAAAATCACATCTTGGCTGTTGTCAAGAAGGCTTATTAATATTTCTACTCCCTCAGATCCCTGAGTAAATCCCAAATGTCTCCATATATGTTCTTCATGGTATGGCACCTATTAAGTAAAAACTGGAAAGCATTGCAGAGGGTGGCGAAGTCAGCAAAGAATGTTACTGGCACACAACTGCCTTCTGCTCTGGAGATAAATAACACTTCTGTCCATTATTTATTTATGGTACTGCACTTTTCTTAGTAGTCTGTGAGAGACATGCAAGGAACAATTTCATTATACCAAGGACACATGACAGTAAATTGGAAATTAAACTTAAACCTGAATTAAAAACAGACATTTGGTTCACTAGGCAATATGATGGCAGATGTTCATTTATGCAAATTCCATTTAAAACCTGCTGCATATATTTCATGTAATCTAATCAAGACAGGTGACGTTCAAATCACAAGAGCATTTTGAATTCTTCTGACTATTCTGCAACATCATTAGATGCAGGTTAATCCTCTGCCTCTAACAGAAGAGGCAACATTTAAGAAAAATATAAATGATATATAAGAGAGGCAATCCAAATCACAATCACATTGTTTACCCCAGGTACTGTTGTTCTCTCATAAAGATGTGGATGCCAACTCTAAGTCAGTCTGGTAAGAGTAACCAAGGGTGTGTGTGTCTTATAATGGGGTCATGTCACATCTAGCATTGACTTCTTATGCATGCGCATGCTTGTGTACAGCAAGTTCTGGTCTCACATTCAAGCAGGATAGTTGCTGAGAAAAGATTTTTTTTTTTTGGCTAAATGTTCTCTGAGAGCTAAGATGTTTTACATTTGGGCAACCTGAGAATCAATCCACTGACAAACAAATAAGTCTTAAAGTAGCAGGTACAATTTCTGGTTTCTCTTCATTCGATTCTTCTCAAGCTCATCATTTTCCCGTTACAGAAAATAGTTTGCACTATTTATGGAAAATGTAGAAAGTATCTGGGACTGATTTTGATCTGGAGTATAAAATCAGAATTTTGGTTCTACAAGCATTATATTTATTATATCTTCTACAAGATGTTCAGACACAATGCAATGAACTGGGCATGATCTTGAACTTTTTGCATATCTTTCATCCTAAACACTTTGCTCTTCATACTCACAGAATTTCTTGCTCACTAAGCTAAGCTTGGCGTATTTCTTAATTTATGCATGTACTGTGTTGTGCCTAAGAAATCTTTGTTAAACTGACCTGTTAATTTATAATCATAAGCCAGAGAGGATCTATTCATGCCTCAAAGGAACTGAAAGAACAAAAACAGATTTTGTGACAAAGCTATCAATCATTAGAACGATTAGCCAATTATCAGTGAGTAGCACCATGGGGCCCAAATCCCCAAATGGGTACACACTGGCATAAAGGACAGAGCACCCTAGTTGGAGAGGAAGATAGACTGCATCCAGCAGGACTCAGGTGACACTATGTATGCATTTGCTCAACAAGTGCTACTTCTGGCTCGGCACATTGAAAACATCTTCCTTTTTATTTGCCTGGGATAAAACCATTGGATCACTATAAGGGATTTACATCCATATGTTGCTACTCATTTACTATTATTCATGTTTATTGTTTATTGCTTTTTTCTGTTATTTGCATATCTTAGTTAATTTAGCTTTGCTTTAAAACTATTATAATTTGTCTTCACATCTTGGGTTATTAAAGTAATAATGTAAAAACAGGACCTCTGGTGTGGATAAATTGCCTCTATTGTCCCACAGGGTTAGTGGCTGAGAAGGGGCACCTTCAGTAGTGAGCAGCATGAGAACTAGAAACATGCCTTGCTAAGTAGCCATAGGTAAGGTGTATCAACCTCTAGTATCTAGGAGACCTCCATCTTGTCTGCTGAAGCCAAAGCTAGTGAGTATCTATTTGTGGTACTGAAGAGAGATAGGGTGTTCAGAATTAGTAAATAGTTTAACACACATGATCACACACACACGCACTAAGGGTGTGTGAAAATACACTAATCCATAATGAACCTGGTAGGTCCTACTCATTACACAATAAAACAAGCTGTATCTTAACCTATAATGCAATGAATACCCGGGTAACTGGAGAGTTTTGGAGCAAAAACAGTTAATGTTGGGCTATCATCTATGAGCCCAGTCACAGCAGAAAAGCCTTGTCATTTGAAACTTGGAGCAATGGATGCCATGGGTTTGCTGCAATAGTGAAGTCAAGTAGAAGACATGAAAGTAAAAGCTAGAAAGGAGGGCAGCAAATTATCTTTGAAGAATGTGCCTACACCATGGCAGCTAAGTGATGTGTTTCTACTTGAGATGCAGTCGTTTTCCATTACATAAGCATTTTTGGTTGACTTTACATTTTATTATTTGACTTTTTAGTTTCTATTTACCATGGTTTAGGTTACACATGATGCTCTGAAGGTTGGCAGCATGGGATCTTAGAGTATTCGAGTACAGTAGCAAATTATCCAAGCAAGACTTCTATTTCTGTTAACTCAGGTTCAATAATATTCATTGTTTGCTGTGAAACAGGTGTAATGTAAAAGTCTGACCATGGGATCAGCTTCAAGTAGAAAAAAAAAAATAAACAAATAAATGTAATTAGATACCGTTTTTATATACAAAGGTCCAAACTGTAATAGAGAAAAAATATGTAGTAAATGGCCCCTTTCTAATTTTCTATAACCAATGTCACTGACAGCCGGGGTCCTTGTCTGGCCAGGACACCTCTTCACTGAGAGGACCGGGGGAGCAAGCGTGGACAGAACAGTACCTCCCCCTGGACACTAGATGGCAGCCCCCATGTCTCAGACTCCTGCAGGGCTTCATGGGAGATGGAGTTATCTACAGCCCTGTTGGGATCCGGGGGTGTGCTGCAGCTGTTCCTGAGCCCGTGTGGGCAGTTCTTCAGCCAGAAGTGGGGTAACGAGCAACTAGAGCACTTCCAGGTGACTTATATAAGGGGCCAGCAGAGACTACGCGAGGAGCCAGAGTTGGGAGGAGGGAGACGAAGCTTGCCGGGAAGAAGAGTATTATGTGTTGTGATAGTGCTTGTTGGGACTGTGTTGTGTCTGTGGGAAATGGGGAAGGCATTGCCCAAAGGCGAAGAAAATAAAATAAAACTTTTGTGTTTTATTAGTGTGCCTCCTGCGTCTGTCTGTATCATGTTAAGTGCTGGTATAGCGCCATCTACTGTCACACTACTAATGGAGAAACCCACAGAAACTTTGTTCACTGATTCTAGGAAAACTGAGCCTATCTAAACCAACAGAATTTGAAGATTACATGTATAACAATCAGAGTTCCTTTTAAATTTAGCCACAGACCTGTTGATCCTCACTCCATGGCACAAACTGAGAGTGTTGATCTATCAGTCTTTTGTGAAGGGGTGCTTAGAGCACTTGTGATAACAGTATCATGATTAATGAAGCAGAAACAGAAATGTTCTCATTTTATTGAAGCATTCACTTAAGTTAATTGTTGTAAGTGGCTAGTACTGCAGACCACCTCCTTAAAACTGTAATGTTCTCCACAGAATTAAGTGTCCATTATCATGATTAACTGAATAAGCCAGAGTGCATAAAAATCTAAGAGTTCATATTTCCACAAAGCACAGACACTGGCATTGCCATTTTTTTTTTGTTTTGTTTTTTTTCAACTGGTGTAAAGTTTTGGTTCCATTCCAGTCTAATTCCACACTCTCCTTAGCTGAGAAATTTTATGTTATATGATAGTAAAGGTGTTCACATGCATATACATATGACGTCAATTACAGAAGATGTATTGCAGATCAGAGATACTCATTTTAAAGCTGAAAAAAAAAAAAGATTAAGGAAAACGTGCCAGTAAATTCAGAATTATTTACCTTTTTTATTTTCTCAACCCTTTTTCTTCAGTGTAGAGTACCTTCTTTCATGCTTTCCTTTCCTGTGTCGTTGCTTAGAATCTCACTCTCCAAAAGTAGCATATTCAAACTTAGTACCTATATGTTACCTTAAAAGAATCTGCATATGAAATATTTCTCCAAGTAATGTCATGCAGCGCTTGTAACTCCAAATAATTCTGCCACATATGATTATCCTTGTTCTTCTAATTATATTTCAGTTACAAGTTCAACTCTGGTACTGAGTAAGTATTTGACAAACCGTACCTCCTTTCAGTAGAAACATCACAGTTTCAAAAAAATGTTGAATCTTTCCAAACATCTAACATGCAACTCTTGATGCTGAGCAACAAAGCTTGTTGCTAAGATGAATGAAGAGCCCCCATATACAGTAAACGTAACTGTAAATTCTGCAGAAGGAGCAGCAAATGGACTTATCCACCTCTTCCACTCTGGATATTTCCTTTGTTAATACGATAATAACAGTATTACTACAAGAAATAACAGTGTTCCTCAGTGCCATTTCACCTTATACAAAGTTTTATAATGTTCAGTCAGTCTCAGGAATCTGTGTGCTACATCAGTTCCCACTGGAAACAGGTTCCATTGGAGCATCTGGCACTCCATTACAGACACATACAGCTCACATCATAACAGCTAGAAATATATTGCCATTTATTTCAGTTTATAATGTTCTCTTTAAACCTTTGGAATATATATATACTGTAGATTTTTTCTGACAAACCACCAGTAGTATACTTATTACCTGATAAAGCTGGTAAATTCCACCCCTCTCATTTACTGTACATGCATCCACCAGAACTTCATTCAACCATTCTCACCCATGGGACCAATGATGAGAAGATCCTAGACTACTCAGAGAAGATAATGGCATGTCCCAGGTAGTGGTAATGAAACTGACATCCCTTGTAGAAACAGAGCCAGTTACAAGTAATAGTACAAGTGGATGATATGTAAAAGAGATAATGGTACAACTGCTGTCCAATGCTTTTATTTTCACCTTGTACAGCATTAACACTGCATTGTAAGACTTGTTTTATAGGACACTCCATTAGCAGGGTGGGCACGGACTCCTCCATATTCTTGGTATTTTGAAGACTGGTGTGAAAAACAACACACATTGTATGGTGATATGCATCGAAGATCATTATAACTATTTAAATAGCCCTTATACAAATTTCATTTAAAGTATGACAAAAATGAGTAGCTGACCTCAATGAAATAAAGCATAATGACAGAAATTTGAAATAAATTATATTACTGCAGATTCAATCCTGAAAAACAAAGCATTCTTGAGAGTAACTTTACAAACAACAATCCCGTTCTACATATCCAGGTGAAAAGGGCATTGTACAATGGCTGTGTCTGTGACTTGATGAATATTGGTGTATGTGTGAATTTGTCTTTACAACATTGATCACTCTTGTGTTCACTAGCTTCTAAGACATGGCTCAAATACTGTGATCTCCGCAAAATAAAACGTGCAACTGCAGAATGCAGTATAAAAGGGTCTGTTGTGCACATATTCATTAACTATTATTTGTATATTTAGGTTCAATTTAATTGGGTAAGTCCAAACAAGTGATGCTTCCATTTAATTTAAAGGTATTAAAATAAATTCCCCTAAAGTCTCTCAATATCTCTGTACTTTTTTCTCAGAATGGAGACCTGGTCTTTAAAGAGAACTGGATCAAGTCGCATCTGGGAAGACAACAAAGGCAAAAATCCAAACCAACTGGCAAATGAGTTCATGCAGGTCTGTCTCTGAGCGAAGTGATCTGGGTCTGCCCACCGTGAAGACTTGGAGCCCTGCAGAAACAACACAAATTCAGTATATCAATTTGTGCAGCCAGCCTGGAGTAATGCATTGAGTTTTCATTAGTGAAGACAATGTGCATTGGATAGTAAAGATTGAACTTTTTATTTAAGGTAAATGTAGCTATGTGCTTGTAATGGGGATATACTGTACATGAATGTTTTATTGACTGAAATATTCTAAACTCATTGGCAAACACTTTCTTGTCTTTACACATCTTCTCTAGCTGCCATTTTGCTTGAAATGTTCCATTGATTAAAGATAAAAGCATTTTATGACAGGGTATTTAAAGAAACATTAAAACACTGTACAAATAAACTTTAGTGCAAAAGAAAAAATAAATACAACAGTTTGATTTAAAATGCAATTCAAGTTTTACAACTCAACATAACAAACATAAGATTGTCCAGGATATGAAGAATTACAGCAAACATCCTTCGCATTTGTCCACATAATCTTTTGCTGTTTTGTTAGTACCCATAAAGAAAAATTAAAACCTTATTACTTTAATATCACAGAATAATAATTGGTTAATTCTCATTATAATGAATGCCTCCTTTTATTTTTACAGTACATAATGTGGCTGGATTGATCACATGCAAAACTTTAAAGTACCAAGAGTGAACATCCTGGGTTACAAAATGAAATTGTTTTCTGCACTTTATTTTCTATTATTCTTTATATGTATTTTTAAACATTCAATTTTCCGAAGAATTTTGGTAGTATTTCCACTTTCCAAATAAAGCCAAAATGTTCTTATTTATATATTTTTATTAGAATCTCTTGCATTGAAAAGTTCAGTCAAATGGTACTGTAAGGCTGACTGGGCTTTCCCTCCCCTCGTCCAATGCAGGAGCAGAGTAGAAGCATTGAAACTGCAGCCTGGCAGAGATGGGACAAAATAAGTGGCAAAACAGAGAAGGCAGAGCCTGGTGAACAAAAAGAACGAGTAGCTGAGGAGTGCGGGAGATTCAGGAGGATAGCGGAGGCAGAAAAGAGAGAGACACAGAGGAAAACAGTGCTAACTAGAACAGTGAGCAAGGCTGTAGGCGTTTGTGATTATTTTTTTTTGAGACATAGGAAGATTGTTACCCTCAACAATGACCAAAGTCAAAATGGATGCAAACGTTCTAACCATAACTACATATTCTTTTCCCTAGCTGAGGTATTCACTAAAATATTTAGTATTTAATCTAAAGCTTGCATGCCATGCATTTGTGTATTGCCATCTTAGGTAGCATGGTTGGCATTCAGCTATTACTCATATGACCTTTGTGCCACATATGAAACAACAGTCATCACAACTGCGAACAAAATGTTCAAAATGCAAAAATTATTAAAACCAAATTACAATTCAATTATTTTATGGAATGTTATTAAAAAATAATGCACAGATTTGAAAAATGTATTATAACAAAATTGAAGAGTCTCTGGATAACGTCAAAGCAAGTAGCTTTGAGTAAGTGTATATGTCCGCTGTGCCAAAGAGTAGTAATTCAATTAGAGTCACTTACCTGCAACCACAAAATAAAAAATTGTAAAGGAGTGGACAAAAGGAATAAAAAAATAAAACATAGACTAAACAAATGTAAGGAGAAGGAAAATAATGGTAAACACCAAGACAAGCCACTGCTGTAACTCTAACACATGTCACCGTGTTTTGGGAAATCCTGGATACCCAGAAACATGATAGATAATTGTTATGTCTCCCTAATCTTGACCACTAGCTTAATCTACTTGTAACCTTCTACCTTTCTAATATAAATGAAAGATTGCTTCAGAAATTATATACTGTATGTTGCAGCCAAAGTGCCTATATAAGATATTCACAAGGTTTTCTTAGTTAACTTATTCAGATAGTAGAAGCAACATAAGCAAATACGTTACATACAACTTTCAGTTTTAAATGAACAAACATTTCAACAAAGCAGAAAATGTATCAGTCGCAAATGAGATAAAGCGAATGTTGTTGTATTTTTACAATTACTAAATAAAACGAATTACTTCTTTTTTTGGCAAAAAAGCTTACTAATAAACATTTTACAAAATAATTGCTAGTTTGTCAATGAAATTTACAATCTAATGCTTGTTCACCCACAAACATAAAATGCCTATGTAATGGAAGTAGTGGGGGAGAGCACATGCACAGGGCAGTATCTCTCCTGGAATGCTAGATGGTAGCCCCCCCGGGTTGCAGCGGTGCCTTGGCCTTGGTAACATGGGAATTGGAGTTCAGCAGACCCTTGTTGGGTTCTGTGGGCACTACCAGGGCTTGCTGCAGAGATTGCTATGCACTGCTTTGTTGGGGTTATGCCTTACCTGGAAATGTTTCTGGACCATACTAAGAGGCCACTGGAAGTACTTCCGGGGGCAGAATAAAAGAGTGAAAGTCAGGAGGAAGAGGACTAAACTTGTCACAGGAGGAGTGATGGTTGAAAGAGAGAAAGAGAGAGACAGACAAAAAGATAAAAGAAGAGACAAGGCAAAGGCAAAGTGCTTGGTGTTTTATTGTGTGTTGGACTGTGCGCTGTGCTGGGCAAGTAGGAAATGGTGCAAGAGAGTTTCCCAGAAGAAAAGTTATAAAAAGGAAAAAAAAAAAAAGTGTGGCTGAGCTTGTGACCTGCATCTACTTGTGTTAGGTTTGGGGAGCTCAGTGCCCCCTCTAGGACATAATATATATATTATATATTATATAATATATGTGTGTGTGTGTGTGTGAGTGTGTGTGTATAGTGTGCACAAATATATAAAAGGAAATCTACAATAACACAAGAAGCAGTGAGCTAAGAAATATAAATGAAAAGCACTAAGGTTGTGTCTACAAATAACACATTTATAGAGAGAGTGAGTCTTGCTGCAATATCATCCTGTTCGCAGTCTTCTATAACAATCTATCTGCATTAGTATACATTATGTATTTGGAGAGGCAGTCAGTGACACACTTCCCTGAATTAATCTCTCCATCTGGAAGCATACTGCTTTAAGAAGTCAACAGCTAGCTGGACCTCTCTTATTCTATGGTGATTTGCAATAGGAGCTTTCATTCTGAATAACATTTATTCTACATTAAACTTATTTTTCCTTCTGATATAAATATTTTATAGAGTTCAGGTAAATTTTAATTTCATGCAAAATTATTTTTTCAAATACAATATATTTTGTCAGTACATTTATATATACCACACTCTGACATTACAGAATGTTTTATCATATATGAAAAACATTTTACCACATTCATACAGTAATTTCTCCATATTGTAAAGATTTACATAGTGTAGACTCACAAATAAATCCATGTTTTTTCACTTAATGGCTGCTGTAATCTGTCTTTTCCAACGTTATGCTTTTGTGTTTTGTTTATACGACATGAGTTGGCAGCCGTGTAACTGGGACTATCACATCAATGACCCTAATTCCATAGTGTATAAATACAGTGGCATTTTGACATGGTGCCATCCCTGGCTGAATGAATTTTTTTTTTCTTTGGTACTTGGTAGTTTAACTCAATTACTCAAGTAGGGAAATTCATTTCAGTACTTTGGCTTTGTTTCAGGACAACTCCTTTGATTTTCAACTTGCCATTTGATTTACTTTCATTTTCTCAGTATTGGGCACTTGCTAGTTTGATTAGTTACTCTGAAGTCCCTTCTGATATACTCATTTAATTTTTCTCATTCTCAAAATAATCTTTGTGTGTGTTCACGCAATTATGGTGGTTGTCAACTCAGAGTGTCCTAGTTCTGACTGAAAAACATTTTTCTAGAATAGTGCTAAGAAAACCAAATTAGGACTAGGGTGTTTGGCAAAGTTTCAGCTATTAAGATAGCTTAAATAAAACTAGGGGGGCTCAGCCCCAGCTCGCTTCGCTCGCCAACCCCCTTGCGGGCCCTACACGCTAGTCATTTCCCAGATCTGCCGCTTGCAATGAATCGTACTGTGCTTTTGGATAATCATGAATATCAACTCTGTCTTTGATATCTTTCGAAACTATTATTGCTGACAATTCATCACGTTTTTTATTATATATACGAGCGTGATCTTTCAAATTTATATAGAAATCCAAGAAAACTTATTTGTCCGTGTTTTTTCAGATAAATTTTGTGTAAAGTGTGTTACTTTTGGACATATGGATTTGTATCCATTATTGGCTGTAAAATTTCTAATACATCTGATTGTTTAACTCTTTCGATTCTAGTTGCATCGCTTCTCTATGATCATAAATATAAACCTGACCAAATTGTTGGCTCTTTAAAATTAAACTTGTAGTAGCTTTAATTGTTGCGGGACCACAGATTCTCATAGCGTATGGTCCTGAATTGTGTAAATCTAAGTTTTAAGCATTGAAAGATGCAAAAGTGAACAGATTATTGTAGATTCGGATATTATGCCTAAAATGTTTTGGATTTCACTTTCACCAAATAACAAATCTTTTATTTCTCACGGATACGCCTCTTCATTGGGAAGAAACACTACTTTTCCCTGATGGCAACACAAATTAGACGATCTACAAGTCTCCAACTTAAACTTTAAAACCAAACAATATCTACATACTTATGTCTTATTAACTATGTCCATATATTCAATCTCTTTTTGATGTTCTGTTATTTCAACAAGTAATAATTTCTGTCTGTTAGCACTAATGCAATGTTTACTATCAGTTTTTTGAAACTTTTAAATTTTATTACTTTCATAATGTCTAACCTGCTCTGCATGTGTATCGCGCCAGCGTTTTTGAACCTCTTTATGACGTTCTACTTTGTCTTCTATTCTTTGTCATTTCTTCTTCTACTGTTTGTCTTTTATTTCCGCTCCCACTTGGACCTGTTAGGTTTTCAATTCATCTCTTTGCACAAAGTCTCATCTCACGGAACTTGAAATTCTCTCTCTGAAAAAGTCTTGTCCCAAGATTATTTTATATAATGGAGAGACATAATCAAATATTGTAAGCTTCCGACTCCTGTCACACATGTGCACATGGAGACAGCCAATTGGCTTATATAAGTATAATGGTATGCCTTTTCTCTTTCCTCCTCTGCAAACGCATGGAGAGAAATCCCACTTGACTGATCCGACTCACTTCCAGTTGCAACCCTCCTGTCCTCAATTTTGGTTCCTCAATCCAGAGACGCACCCCTTCCTGCCGACTCGATATGTAAACACCATCTTGTGCAATATACTTTAGTTCTGTTTTGAACTCACTCTTGTAAAGATCATAATATTGCTTTATTTTTTCCTTTTTTCAAGTATATGGGGTAGACACCCCAAACCTTCCTATTTCCCCTTGTGATTATTTCCACACCCCCAATGTTGTTATATTTTATGTTTGCACTTCTTGTATGTTGCAGTTTAATTCAGATGCCATCCGTCTGTCTAAATCTGAATTCAATGCAGGCCAACTGTAAGATTTTGATACTTTTTGGTATCCATTATTTCCAAATTTGAGCACCTTATAATTTTTAACTAGATCATTTAGATTCTTAAAACTGGTTTCTGAAGATTATCACTTTTAAAATGAATTAGTTTGAAAAGTGTTTCCTTGTTATCTCACCCATTTAGTCTGCTCTTAAGCCAGGTTTGCAACCATCTGCACACAATGCATTATTCATAGCTTTCTAAAGATTCTTCACTTGCCTTTTTCATTAGGTACTTAATCAGATATTTTTTAAAAACAAATGCGTACATTGCTGTTTGTCTCACTATGATGAAATGCTTTCAAAATTTCCCTGGCATAAGAGTGAAATATGATTTCAAGTGTCTAAACTCATATTGACTGTTCACTGATAGTTTGATACACTTTATAAATTGCTATTTCATAATGTACACATCTACCTACTTGCTGCATCATAGTTTCCTTATACTGTTTCTTCTGTGTAACTTTTACTGGAGGAAGCTGGGTGACTGCTGACACCAGGAAATTCATCAGAATGTCTTCACAGTTAGCCATCTGGTTCACCATGTTGTGAAGACTAGCTGGTAAGTAATGGGTGTATAAGAAATGATAGTACCTAAAACAAAGCAAATCAGAGCATCATGTACAAATAATAAACACAGCATTTTGCTGTCCATATTCACGATATGAAACTTATTTCAAAAAGAAATACAACACAAGAAATATTTTTCATTCCTTTTATTTTAAAAAATATAAAACCAAAATGTGAATGACATTCCAGAGCTCAAGCACACAAATTTTGTTTGTGCTGGTTCATAACTCACCATTTTTATACTGATAAAGTAGCCTTAAAGAATGTCTTGGGGTCTTTGAGTGGAAACTGACATGAGCACAATGAAGTAACAAATTTTCACTTGAAGGTACAGGGACTGGAATACATGTCCCGATGCCCCATGTATGGTTATGCTCAGGCAAAGTGACACCCTGAAAGTCTTAACACTAAGCCAGATAATATCATCGGTTAAGCAGACCAGTTCAGATGTTCATTGAAGGTATTTTTATTACTAAGTGTTGTTAAGGAAAAATTTAAATGTTACTAAAATAAAAGTAAACCAGTCTTTTATATTTATATGAGCTTGTTGGCGGGATCAGCTTTTAAAAGTCGATTTATCAAAGCAAAGTAGAAAAACACACACTGTGAATCAAAATATAATATAGAATTCTCATGCTCGCTTAATGTAATGTTGGATCGTGGGCAGTTAAAGCCTATCCTGACAGCACTGAAATCAAGGCCAGAAACAACCTTAGACTGTGCCCTAGTTCACTGCTGGGTCCGCTCGCACACAATCACACTCAGTTATATGGGGTCTGTACCCAGAAGAACACTTACATAGACACAAAGAAAATCCATGCAGAGTCCACACAGATAAGGACTGGGTACAGGATTCAAGCCTAGCATGTCACTCAGATTCAAAATAATCCAATTGTAATCTTAGAAAGATAATGTTTTAAATTAAACTCATATTAGTGTTAGCTTAATTTGAATAGAATACAATTTCTCTCATAGCTATAGAATATGGTATAACCTTCCCCCTGTAAGTTTATATGAGATACAACTTCCTTAGCTATGTCTGTGATACGCTGTGTTAATTAAGTCAGAGTGTGTTTGGAATAGTCCCGTTGCTAGTATGGACTGAAAGACCCATCTGCAGTTTGTAAATGGGATAGACATACAGTTTTCTGACTGTTTAGAAATGGTTCAACTGTGTGAGCAAACCTAAAGAATGAAGCAAGATATGTGAGGTTTAAACAGAACTTTTCTTAAGCAAGAACTTTTTTTTGCTATATCAATTTTTTCTCCATTTTGTGTGGACTGTTTAGTTTTGAATTTTTACTAAAGCTTTTAAAAATGAAGATATTTTGTCTTTAGAATCATTTTAACATATCAAGCTATTGCCAGAATCCCATGAAGCTAACTAAAGTTGCAGAACTTTTGTAATTTTGGGCAAACGCATTGTGGCCGCACTGTTGCCCCGTTAAACCCACCAGACAGACGTCCAGGACACCTGTGTAAAAGCACCAAGAAGATTTCTTTAATATTTTTCTTCAAGTCTAGTGCTCACACACTCCACAATTCTCTAATAATAATCAATAATCACAATACAATAAACAATCCTCCACTCCCAGCAGCTTAGTCACCCAACCTCCCAACTCCGGCTCTCCTTGCTGGGTCTTGACCAGTCCTTTAAATAGTCCATGACCCGGAAGTACTCCATCTCTTCTTCCGGGTCAATGCCACATCTTCATTTCTCAAATAACCCAGAAGTACTGCGGGCTTCCGGCCTCGTGACTCTGAAGTACTTATGGGTTGAAGTAATAATATAAATCCCCAGGTTCTTTGTGAGCTCCCCCTGGCGGCACCCATGGCCCCCAACAGGGCTGAGGAAACAGACTCCATGTCCCAGGATGCCCTGAGGGAATCCGGGGAACCGTTGCTGTCACCTAGCATCCCGGGGAGGTAGTATCCAGAAAAGCCTGCCTTCTTCCATTCTTCTTGTTCTGGGATGTCACAGCTGGATTGAACAGCTGGCCGTCTATCACAGCAAGTACACCAATATATCACATAGTGCCCATGAATAAACACACTCTGGCAACGATAATTTAATTTAATATTAAATGAACAATGCAAATCACAATTTCAGTGCTATAAAAAATAAAATCCATCAATATCAAGGCGTTAACACCATTGCCCAGCCACGAAACAAGTTCAACTCTTCAAAAATGGTAGGTTCAGAGCACTAGTAATAAACAGTATTTGTGGTTGTGGGTTTAGCTTAAGCAGTGTTATGCTTCAGTATTGGGGCACATTTACTTTATCTAAACTGAAATGACTTGAGTTAATGTTATGACAGCTGTGCATCAACGGAGTTAATTTAGATGTCTTATTAGGTTACATGTAGTGGTAGGATTAGCTATTGTTTTGTATTGTTTTATTTTGTTGTAATCTTGTATTACAGACTGCTGTATATATTTGGTACTTGTGATAGTGAGGGTCCTGCTCCATGCTCCCTTTTCCAGATTTGGGAGCCCTTGAACCCAGCACCATTGGTAATGTAACTGGATGAGCTGTGCAAATGAGGATAAATCACAGAGCAAGGGGATGGTGGAAAAGTGCTTTTATTAAAACAAAATCAAACCCAAAACAGTGTCCATAGTGCAGTGCTTCAAACATTAATAAATAATCCAATTAAAAACAACAGTGAAGTGGAGGTTAAAATGTCAATAAATAATTCCTTTATAAACAAGGTTAAAATACTGACAGGAGTGTTTAAAATCATCCATTCCCCAGTGCGTCCCTCTTCAAACCAACACCTCTCCGGCTTATCCTTCAGGCGCAGACATTCCTTATAATTGGCCCGTGTCCCCACCGTCCAATCCAGAGTGTTCCATCAGACCCTGCTCCCGCTATCACCGCTGCCAATCCAGGCTCCTCTTGGAAAAAGTGCAACATCCTCCCACCGCTGCCAATCTAGGCTGCACCCAGGCTGCTTAGCAGGAGTGATCCTCGTGCCTCCTCCTTAGGCATCATCCCCGTCTGCCTGCTTCTTCCGAAATAAGTGCCGGCTTACTCCAACTCCTGCCTTTCCTTCTCATTATTAATCTCTGCTCTATGCGTCTCTTTTCCTTTCATTTTCCTTCTCCTCCCGATCTCCTATGCCATCCTGTAATTATACATCTCCGTGGGCGGAGAGGCTCAATCACGCGTGGCAGGAAGCCAATGAAGCAATTGAGAAGATCGCATCCTCACATGCAGGTGCGACTCGCCCCAGTTACCTCATCAACTCCCCGCGGTTGCACATGCACGCCCATTGAGACTGACCCAGCCAAATGGAATTATTTTAAAAACTAGCCATTCATTCAAAGTCATGGACCAGCTATACCACAGTACTATGTATTGGTTTTTAATAATCATGTCTGTGATACATTACACTTGTTTGATCCGCACAACCTGCCTTCAGCTCTTTAAAATGCCAGCCTACAGTGTTGCTTTGGGCAGGTTACAGGTCTGTTTTCTTTACTCTGTGGCTATGGCACATTCACAAATATTTGTCCTGGATTGAAAGTAATGTGAGCTTTTTTGTATTGCAATCAGGCATCGTCCCCAACCCCGACCCCTCATCCATTATTTGGAAAATCCAGTGCTATCCTGCTGAATTTGTTCTTGCAATGACCCCGGATGAAAACACCAAAACAAGTGTCACCCTTACACTTGGACTATGGAAAGCATCTATGGAAGGCGGGGCCCAAAGTCACAAGCATCTCATTCTACAGTATGGTAAGGGAAGAGATTGCAGAAGAACTACATATTACAGGACACCATCAATATTATGCAATGTTATAAAGGCAATTTAAAGTTGATTTATTCAAACCTTAAAATGATAAAAAATCTTGACTCTTCGTTCAAAAGTGTTGTCCTCCATTGTTCTTTTACTATCACTTTCTAAAAAAAGTAGCAACTCCATCAGCTACAGAAAAAAATGGAGGCTCCATCATGGTTTAGCAAGCAAGCATACGTACAGTATATTGTATGCTTTCTAAGATGATTATTTATCTTACATAAGAGTTAAGTACACCTCTAAAGTATTTATTATGTTTTTTCACAATATATTGCTTTATTAGTACATCATTTTTGGTCTGGTATCAGACAAAATCCTTAATAGTCATAACATGTTTCAACAGAATAAAGCTAGCTTCAAAAAGACAATAATAACTAATTTATAATAACTAAATTATAATTTAAAGAGTTTTTATATTTCAGTAAATACATAACAGACAAGCAAATGGTGATTCTTAAAATAAAATGTTTTTAAAATGTTTTTTACTTATAAGGAATCATTTTTAAGACAATTGTTCTTAAGCCAAACATATTTCATTTGATACGTTATACTGAAAAAATGTGCTTGCTTTAGTAGAAACAAATAATATACATTATTGTATACAAACAAGAAAACATATCTGTAAAATCTAACATAATGTTCACCATACATACCTGTGATAAAAAGCAGCTCCTGTCAGAACCATTGAGTACTCATTTGTCCATTTGGAAGTGTAGCTCCACCTTCCTTTGCTACTGTCCCAGTAATGGCTGCGTGCTGGATAGCCAACTATACGGTCAGGGAAACTTTGCCAGACAGTGAAGGCAAAATCAATCTGAAAGCAGGAGTAACAGCCTTTCAAAAATACTAATCATTTACTTTTTTCAACATCTGATTTTAATGTTTCTCTGTACAGGAAATGTATCAAACATGCATAAAAACCTGCATAATGAAGAATACATTTATATTCACGGCAAACAATAAATAAAACAAGAAATAAAAATATTTCTAGCAAGAACAATTCTGATGAAAACTAATTTTAACAGAAGAGTTTATTTACTTCATTCATTCACCAAAATGAAATAATCAACCATCTGTAGTTCTAGATAATGAAATATTCTCCCCAAAATAATACTATTTGAAGATATTTATCTTCAAGGAATATCATTCAGACATTCTTTTCAAAGTCATATGTTGAAAAGCAAGTATTACAGTCTGAAGTTTTCAAAAATGCCACCAGCTATCAATAGTCACATTATCTAAAGTTACTTATATGGGGTTACTATATTGAAAAATTAAATATAGAATCCCAAAGTGAATTTAAGAATAATGTCAGGAGTACCCATGCAATACACATGTGTCCCATCAAAAATCTGACTTCTAAATTCCAACTATTGGGTTATTTCTCTCACCTGTCCAACAGTGTTTTACATGTGTACATTTCTGATGCAACTGCAAACCAGATTTCTTCTGGAATATTAAAAGTCTAACTAACCTAATATCACTGTCAATGTTTAAATATTGTTCTTCTTTTGGCAGCTCCCGTTAGGGGTTGCCACAGCAGATCATCTTCTTCCATATCTTTCTGTCCTCAGCATCTTGTTCTGTTACACCCATCACCTGCATGTCCTCACTCACCGCATCCATAAACCTTCACTTAGGCCTTCCTCTTTTCCTCTTCCCTGACAGCTTTATCCTTAGCATCCTTCTCCCAATATACCCAGCATCTCTCCTCTGCACATGTCCAAACCAACACAATCTCGCCTCTCCGACTTTGTGTCTCCCAACCGTCCAACTTGAGCTGACCCTCTAATGTACTCATTTCTAATCCTATCCATCCTTGTCACACCCAATGCAAATCTTAGCATCTTTAACTCTGCTACCTCCAGCTCTGTCTCCTGCTTTCTGATCAGTGCCACCGTCTCCAACCCATATAACATAGCTGGTCTCACTACCATCTTGTAGACCTTCCCTTTCACTCTTGCTGATACCTGTCTGTCACAAATTACTCCTGACACTTTTCTCCACCCATTCCACCCTGTCTGCACTCTCTTTTTCACCTCTCTTACACAATCCCCATTACTCTGTACTGTTGATCCCAAGTATTTAAACTCATCTACCTTCACCAACTCTACTCCCTATATCCTCACCATTCCACTGACCTCCCTCTCATTTCCACACATGTATTCTGTCTTGTTCCTACTGACCTTCATTCCTCTCCTCTCTAGAGCATATCTCCACCTCTCCTGGATCTCCTCAACATGCTTCCCTACTATCGCTACAGATCACAATGTCATCAGCAAACATCATAGTCCACGGGGACTCCTGTCTAATCTCGTCTGTCAACCTGTCCATCACCATTGCAAATAAGAAAGGACTCAGAGCTGATCCCTGATGTAATCCCACCTCCATCTTGAATGCATCCATCACTCCTACTGCAGACCTCACCACTGTCACACTTCCCTCGTACATATCCTGTACAACTCTTACGTACTTCTCTGCCACTCCCGACTTCCTCATACAATACCACAGCTCGTCTCGAGGCACCCTGTCATATGCTTTCTCCAGGTCCACATAGATGCAATGCAACTCCTTCTGGCCTTCTCTAAACTTCTCCATCAATATCCTCAGAGCAAACATTGCATCTGTGGTGCTCTTTCTTGGCATGAAACCATACTGCTGCTCACTAATCATCACCTCACTTCTTAACCTAGCTTCCACTACTCTTTCCCATAACTTCATGCTGTGGCTCATCAGTTTCATTCCTCTATAGTTACTGCAGTCCTGCACATCCCCCTTATTCTTAAATATCGGCACCAGTACACTTCGTCTCCACTCCTCGGGCATCCTCTCACTTTCCAAGATTCCATTAAACAATCTGGTTAAAAACTCCACTGCCATCTCTCCTAAACACCTCCATGCTTCCATAGGTTTGTTATCTGTACCAACAGCCTTTCCATTTTTCATCCTCTTCATATCTGTCCTTACTTCCTCCTTGCTAATCCGTTGCACTTCCTGATTCACTATCTCCATATCATCCAAACTCTTCTCTCTCTCATTCTCTTCATTCATCAGCCTCTCAAAGTACTCTTTCCATCTGCTCAACACACTCTCCTCGCTTGTGAGTACATTTCCATTTTTATCCTTTATCTCCCTAACCTGCTGCACATCTTTCCCAGCTTGGTCCCTCTGTCTAGCCAATCGGTACAGGTCCTTTTCTCCCTCCTTGGTGTCCAACCTCTCATACAGCACGTCACAATTTAATTTAGATGACCATTTTAGGCAGGCTAGGAAGAGTCTGTAAACATTTAATAGTACTATTAATAAAATAATCTTTTTTTCACTTTTTATAAAATGATGTCATCATCATGATCATTTTTGTGTCTCTAATCCTGATAAAGGCTGGAGAAACATCACAGTGAGCTTGGCTGAAAAGGCCACCTTATCATCAGCAACTTCTTTCAATTCCTCTTAGGGGATACCCAGCCACTCCCAGCAATATAATCCCTTCTAGTAAATCTGAGCTTGACTTTTGTTTTTTCATTCCGTTAATCACTACCCGATAGTGAGGTAGATAAGAAGGATGGGGATGTAGACTGCCAACACTACGGTCCAGTATAACGTTCATAAAGCTGCTGATTCACAGTCACCTCTACCCACTGTTGTCAAGAAGACCTTGAAGTACCTGAATTTCTCTACTTGAGGTAGCTGCCCACTCCTTACCTTTAAGGAACAAGACATTTTGCTCAAGAAGATTTGAAGGTGCTAATATGTATTTCCATTGCAAACTATTCCAGTGAACACCACAGATCACAGTTTTATGAGCCTAAGAGGGCATCTTCTGCAAATAGCAGAGTATCAAGTAAAATTCTGAACAGAAGAAGAGAAAAGAGGCACCATTGGCTCAAATCAATACACAACTCTTAAAATCTTCTTCTTTCGGCTGCTCCCGTTAGGGGTTGCCACAGTGGATCATCATATTCCATATCTTTCTATCCTCTGCATCTTGTTCTGTTACACCCATCACCTGCATGTCCTCTCTCACCACATCCATAAACCTACGCTTAGGCCTTCCTCTTTTCCTCTTCCCTGGCAGCTCTGTCCTTAGCATCCTTCTCCAAATATACTCAGCCTCTCTCCTCTGCACATGTCCAAACCAACGCACTCTCGCCCCTCTGACTTTGTCTCCCAACCGTCCAACTTGAGCTGACCCTCTAATGTACTCATTTCTAATCCTATCCATCCTTGTCTCACCCAGTGCAAATCTTAGCATCTTTAACTCTGCTACCTCCAGCTCTGTCTCCTGCTTTCTGGCCAGTGCCACCGTTTCCAACCCATATAACATAGCTGGTCTCACTACCATCCTGTAGACCTTCCCTTTCACTCTTGCTGATATCAGTCTGTCACAAATCACTCCTGACACTCTTCTCTGCCCATTCCACCCTGTCAGCACTCTCTTGTTCACCTCTCTTCCACAATCCTCAATCCCCATTACTCTGTAATACACAACTCTTCAAATACAACAATTAAACACCATGAAGCTGAAGCTTCAGAACCTTGTACTCTATCATCACCTTCAAAAAGATATCATTTGGTAAAATAAACCAATCCTGTAGTTAGAGAAAAATTGTGATAGCAAAACTGAGATTAAAAGTCCAAATCAGATGCATTGGAATCTCGGCACAGACTACGAAGGCTACAGACTACTGAGTATACATTGAGACTAAAAATAAAAGTGGTTTAATTCTAATTTTTGGCTCATATCAGAATTTTTAGTTTAACCATTCAAATTAATTTTGCAAGTGATCCATCCGACTCCCTACACATATCTATTCTGAAAACTACATTTCCCTAACAGATATGACCTAAAAGACAACCACAACCACAAAAAACATGCTCGCTGCTAAAACTGCTTCATGCTGTTTTCAGTGTGGCTCATGATGGCAAGGAAGAGAAATAGAAAACAAAGCCATTGCTTTGAGTCTAATAGTCACTGCCCTTTGTGTATGCAGAAACCTACAGAACTAAGAGAGGAGCCAGGACTGGTGAGTGCAAGATGTCAGGGTTTAAATGAAAAACAGTGGTTTGGCAATTGCAGAACATCAAAGAGAATGTTTGATTACTTATGACAATACCTGTCTGCAACATTCTCTTGGAAAAATACACACTTGTGCCACTTTTGCCAGAAAATACATATTATTTGAAAAGTATTGACTGGTAACTATTATGCCCAGAAGGCACAAGATTTCATAAGGCAACTGAAAGAAAACAATATAGTCAAAAATCAAAGATAAATTATATATTAACCAAAGCCAAGAATCGCAAGACAAAATCAAAGTCAAGAAGGATCACTGAGAGTTCAACAACCAAAGAAACAAAACAAAGTAAACAATTTAAGGTCTGAAGGGCTTTGGAATCCATGTAGTCGATAAGGAAGTATTCTGTTTGATGACCTTTTATTCCATTGCATTATGATTGGCAGAACCACAACCTCTTAGGACATGCCCACTCTGGGATGGTCGTGGCAACAGGATTGAAAATGTCACCAATGGAATAAACAAAAACAGTGGCTCAAATCAAAAATCAAACTCATAACCAGAAGTACTTACCAAGAATAAATCAAACTAATGGATTCCTTGAGGGAAAAAAAATCAAACAATAGAGGCAAAAGTTCACACAGAGAACCCCTAAGTGAGATGTAAAAAATGTTCAAAGTAGGTTACCCTGACAGTAACAGGCACAGAGTGTGGCACACAGTCTAGTGTTGTAATCCCAGATTATTTCAGACTGGCCCAAGGAGATGACCTGCAGGATGTCCAGTTGTAAAGTACAACTATCTAGGCAATTCAAGAATTAAAATGCAGGTCACATTCATGTCACATATCAGCTTTAGTACCACATACAACAGTAGTCTAAATCCAATTTAAAAATGTATGATTTCATGTGTTTTTTGTTGTTCACACATCTCATAAAAATTTGGATCTGCCTCATATGAGTAAAATATTAGAATTGAGCTGCACTGTAAACAGTTTTTAGGGCACATCTATACTTAGCTCATCAGCCTAATAGGTATTCTACAATTACAGTGACATTAAAATTAAAGTCTTACCACCAAAATAAACCTTAAACATGTAAGTTTAATTTGGTTCCATGAAATGAACAGACTCCCCCAATATATTCACAAATGGAAGTATAACAATTATCTTTAAAAAATATTGTGTCCACAACAGCATTTACAGAGAAGGCAGTATGACCATCACCATCAACCAAACATCATATCAGAAAATTTTGTAAATGATAAAATCAATTATAACTGTGCTATAACTGTTTAGCACACCAGGATTGAATGTGTTATCAATCAAGTTATAGATTGTAGTGAACAATGGAGGTATTTGCCACATTTTAACATGTTTTTAATGTTAGTACACTTGAGGAATGTTTTTATTTTGATCCCATTTTTGCATTGTATTCAAGCCCTATATGCTACAGTCTCAGTGTCATGTTGTTTGTTTAGTACAGTAAAACAGAACTAGATAGATAGATTAATAAAGTATCTATCTATCTATCTATCTCTGTTTTACTGTATCTCCAGCTGGTGGTTTATTATTATAGTTATTGTTGCTTTGTGAAAAATGAAGCAGTACAAATACAAGTTTCAAGTAAAGAATTCACAAAAATTTGGTCATTATTTCAAAATCCATAATTTTCTCCATAAATCTAAAATGTAGAAAAAGCCTACAAATATCTTTCAGCAAGTATTGTAAACCTCTGTTGCGTAGCATATTGTCTATCAGGCTCCACAAACTAGTCAGAGTTTTTAATGCATTGTTTAAATAAAAGCGCTGTTACCGCTATCCACTGCTGAATCTTTTGATGCCAATGACCAGGCTATTGAATGTGCTTATATAAAATTCTTAATTATATTGTTCTTCATTACTTTTTTGCCCGCCACAGAGTTTATGTTAATGCCTATGCACAAGATAAATGCTCATAAGCCTTTTTGAAGTGTTCAAAGCTCAAGAAACTATTGGAAACTTCCATGACTCTCCAAGAATCTGAACTATGATAAAGAGCTCTTCAACTGGTCCAAAATCGAAATGGAACCATGTTGATCCTTTTGAATTTGAGATTCATTTTTTGGACAAAGTCTCTGTTCTACTACCTTAGCATAAGCTTTCTCTGCTGATGAGTGTCGTCACTTGGTAATTGGAACACAGCCCCTTGTTCCGTTTTCTAAAAATGACAGTTGCTACCCCAGTGTGCCTGGGTGCCAGTCCTGAGGTGCTGACCACACCATTCACACAGCATAGAAGAGTTCTGCTAGACTAAATGATCCTGTTTTGTAATCACTGCAGCAACCTTGGCTACCGAGGTGGTCCTCAACGCCAATTAAAATTAATGGCACTGACAGAACCTGCTCTACTTCACCTGAAAGTCCTTCTTCATTACCTCATGGTAACAGATTAAATTGAGAACATTTCGAGTATTTTTTTTTCAAGATTTTAAGATGCTCTCCCAACACAGGTAGAATACCCAGAGTGGACATATCACCATGTTTTAATTATTTTAAGAATTTTCTAGGAAGATGGTGGCATTATTATAGTGGTTAGTATTGCTGCCTCAGAGCTCCAGAAATCCATTAACTGTCTGTGTGAAGTTGATGCCTTTCCTTTCAAACCCCAAATATTATCTATTTTGGATTAAGTGCATCTCAATGGCACCATATAAATCTTTAACAGAAAAGGCATAGTCTGAAATCGACAGAAGGAGATTTAAGTCAAACTTTGTAGTTTTACATGTAAACTGTAGGAACAATATTTTGCATTTAATGTTTCAGACTATTGCTGATTTCTTCAATGAAAATGCTCTAATGTAATATTTAGAAATGCATTTACTTCGGAATAAGTTGTTGGAAGGACTGATTAAATATTATTCTCATTGATTACATGGTTATAGCAAGTTCAGTTTGTTACAGTTTGTTACTATTAAATCTGTTTTAGGCAATTCAATGTGTCAGGAGTGTGGGCTCTTTAAAGAATTGAGGAGTAGCACAGACCGCGTGTACTGGATTATCTGATTTCTCCATTATGTTCTCACTACTTATATTTAAAAAAACTAGGTTTGTTTTGTTAGTAGAGTGTTTCTCAATTTACTACAGTGCACTCTGATTCTTAGAGCATCCGCCTGGCTGTGTTAAGACTAGAATTTCCCAGGGGAGAAGATGCTGCAACTGGAAAAGCTTCTCATGCATAAATCCATGCTTCTACTTAGCCATAAGTTAATGAGTGGAAAAGCATTAATATATAAGAATTAATGGCAGTGCTTTATGTTCTTCCAGGGCTCTGCCAGAACAAGGTTAACTATTCTCAAATATGGCAGTGGGATTTAATCAACTAACTCATACTAGTGAGATAACACTAAGGTTAATTCACTTTAACCACACACAATCACTAGCAAAGACATAATGAAATAATAGACTGTTAAAGGCATATAGTCTAGAGGGGATTTTATTATCATGTTATAATTGGACATGCCTTGTGTTTGTGAAACATGATCTATCTTTAAAATAATAAAATTTTCTTCTTTTAATATTATTTCCTTCAGGGAGAGGTATACATTTCTTAGTGTTGTATTTAAGTGAATGATACCAAGTAAGAACTCTGAAAGTAAACCTTCATGAATAGCTGTTGCCTTGTGTTGAAATCCAGAGGAAGCCATCAAAAATTCAAAGAGATTGTTACAGGGCTGATTATGACAATCTGCACAGAAGAGAGACATACTGTATATAAATTGAATTTTCAAAATGGGAACATTTCTCACAGTGGTAATTTTGCAAGATGATGAAGAAGATATTACAAATAAGATTTATAACAAGATGTTATGCAGTTCAGTTGTACACATACAACATATATTTAAGTTTACAGGAGACCAGTTAAATAAATGTCTTTGTTGAAATGAATTAGAGACAAAAGTTTAAAATTGAAAATGCAGCGGTATTAGGAATAAAATAACTAATTTATGCTTCAAAAAATATATTTTTAAATACAGGTAGTCCTCAGGTTATGGACATCCGACCTACGAACGAGGCCACAACTGCGACACATACGCCTCAGTAACTGCCGCTCCGTCATCTTCGGCCTGGGGATGCTGCAAGCGGTGGCTGGAGGGGTCAATTTATCTGTTTGCACAGTGTAGTGTCCCTCGGGCGGCTCCTGGCAGCAAGCGGTGACCCGCGGTCCATAGTCACCGGGGCCACAGCTATCGCTCGTGTGCAGGACGATGGTTCGCTGCCCGCCCACTACACCGCCGCAGCTACTGCTCCTGACTAGATGCAGGCTGGATGGAGCAGAGGGGGGAGTTTCACTGCCCACCCAGCACACACGGCTGGTAATGTTGCAAGCGCTGACCCGGTTGTGGCTGAACGGAGGCCATTGAGGGTGAACGGGGCGGCGGGGGTAGCATTGTAGTGTGCCTCGGATGGCTGCCTGTTGAATGGGGGTGGCGGTGGGCGATTCACTACCTGCCTTTGGCCGCACCGTGTTCGTTCTCGGTGGGCGGACACTGCAGGCAGCATACTGTAGTGGAGGTGACTGCGTGGTGGGCTGGTGATGAACCGCCCCTCGCCGCCCCCATTCATTCTCAATAGAAAGCCTGCTTGTACTGTTACGCACGTAGCAGGAAGTTGTCTCTTGTCAGTACCTCAGACGTGTTGACGGGTGACTTGCTGCTGTGATAGCGTGTACAGTGCTGTGCAGAAGACCTCATTCTTAACCTTTTGTCTTCCCCCTTTAACAATGTCTCTGAAACACAAGTCTGATGCAAGTGCTGGTGATACAGTAAAGAGGAGAAAAACCATCACCATGGAAAATAAAGTAGAAATAATAAAAAGGTCAGAGAGAGGTGAAACTCCATCATCATTCATTGGCAGAGCACTTGGTTATAGTCGGTCAACAATAGCATTTATTAAAATAATGTACCTGTTCCGACTTACATACAAATTCAACCTTTAGTACAAACCTACAGTCCCTATCTCGTACGTAACCCGGGGACTACCTGTAGTAGGATAAAAATTAACCATAATGCATATTGAAGGTTGTGGCAACATTTTGATTTTTTTTTATTTCATCACAACACTGTTTTGTTTTCACCTTCATCTGCAATCTCCACCATTTTGTACCTCTTAGTTTTATTGTAACAGCCATATTGTTTATAAAGTTTTTATGTCCATTGCACCAGTCACACAACACAGAAGTCATGTGACATATTGCATTGCTGCACTCGACATATATAAGTCACTGACACTTTTTCAAACTGTATGCTGGTGAAACCCTATGGCTTCTTCCTGATTGCGCTGGAAAAAGATCCAACGCTTCAAAGGTTTGAAAGTAACGATGTCTGGTGGTTTACAGAAACCATACCAGCCATGAGCCCGACACAGCCAGCAGATGAAGAACACATACAAGCATGGTTTAAATCAGAGAGGTGTGATTAAAGCCTAAGAATACTCTGTATGTTAATTTTAATACTACGATAATCATTTTGATATTAAAATGATGCAACAAATAAAATAATTAAATTTGCTGTCCTAAACATTTATTTTGTTGACAATACAGCAACCATTTTGAATATTGTAGTGCTTACCTGTGCTGAGTGCCAAAGAGATTCCTGCTTTTTGTGTTGCTCTTTAAGGTAGTTTGCTATACTTAGAAGGACGGCTCATCATTTCTACACTGGTTGGAAATGCTATGCAACGTTGGCAGGTTTGCTGTTTTAAAAGGCTCCCCTGCAGCTGACTCTGAAGCTGATTATATGCATGATGTGATGCCAGCTCATTCTGTCGGTGACATAAAGAGCAAGTATCCATAGGCACTGTGAGCTGGCAAGCACTGGTATGACATTACATGATGTTATAAGCCGCTACTGATCATGTAACAACTATTTCATTTCAGGGGATTTTTGCTGTGAGGCAATGTGAAAAAATAAAACTTTTCCAGCGGTAATTGGGTAATAATTGTACTAACAGGCAAAGAGAACCAAAACAGGATTTAGGGAATACGTTTGCGGACTTGAACACACATAAGGGGGTTTATAGAGTATGCCTACAGGAGCCTAGAGTATTAATTACACTTTATAAGTTCCAACACCTTGATTTTCTAGGTGGTTCAACCTTACAGCCTCTGTTGTATCCTTTCCCTGTTCAACTGTATTTAATAACAGTAGGAACTGTACAATAAAATGTAGGTCAATCTAGACAATGAACAAGGGGCAGTTACAAATGGAATACTTTCAAAATGAAGAAAGAACTTTGTGTTTAAGACTATTGTCTCCTAAGCTATCACAGGCTGAAAAAACAGAATTTCAGAAGTAATTAAAACATATATAAGAATCACTTCCTGAAAACAACAAAGAAAAGTTTGGAGTGGAATTATTATTTGGTTATATTTAATATACACAGGCCATGGATTCCACCCAGTAGAGCGTATTTTGGAAAAAGTGGTTTGCAAAAGTCTCAATGTACTTTGTTGGACTGAACAGTATAGTTCATAACATCTCAATCTTTCTTTATTTCTTTCTTCACTTCTTTTTTTTTGCACAAAACAGACAGATGGGCTTGTTTGTACAGAATCCTATTTAAACAGGATCCATATGACAGTGTGAGTCATCTTGCCCTCCTTTTCATTCTCAGCTACCACAAAAGGAGAAGCAGACTGTTTACTGTACAGTACACCAGCATGTTCACTTGTTCAAACGCACACACACGTTCACATGTATCTAATTAAATATGATGAAGAAAGCAAACATATTCCAAATTAAAAAGCATATATTAAGAACTTCATTCTGACCAAATTATAAGATATGGAAAACCAACACGTACCTCATTGGTTGATAATACGGTATCTTCATCCAGACTAAGAACTGCATCTGTCTGGATTATTCCATAGGGGACAAAGCGACTGTTCATAGCCTGAAGCAGACAGGAAAAAATTAATTGGCCAAGATCTTCTACAAAATAAATAAAATAAATTTTAACTATTTTTTTTTTTATCATGGCCATATGTAGTGTTAAAATTTAGCATTTTGTAAATGTTGTTATGTTATTCTTAGTTTATAAATACACTGGTTACCATATGTTTGACAACCTTGAAAATATAATTTTCTTTATCTTTATACTTCACGAGGTGTTTCATACCTTAGAACCTCTTTGAAAGCCCAAAAATAAAGAACCAATCTTTAATGAGGTCAGCACGGTGGCACAGTGGGTAGTGCTGCTTCCTCGTAGTTAGGAGACCCGGGTTCACTCCCCGGGTGCTCCCTGCGTGGAATTTGCATGTCTGTGTGGGTTTCCTCCGGGTGCTCTGGTTTCCTCCCACAGTCCAAAGACATGCAGGTTAGGTGCATTGGCGATCCTAAGTTGTCCCTAGTGTGTGCTGTGTGTGTGGGCTAATGCCCTGCCCGGGGTTTGTTTCCTGCCTTGCACCCTGTGTTGGCTGGGATTGGCTCCAGCAGACTCCCGTGACCCTGTAGTTAGGATATAGCGGGTTGGATGATGGATGAATGGAATCTTTAATGAAAATAACATTTTGTAAACCGAAGAGGCTTCTGCAGCAATTACAACACCTAATATAGTAGGAATAGATTAAAATTAGATAAATAGGATCAGATTATATTTAGAGACAGAAAACTAAATATGAGCACTGATAAATTTAAGGAGACTGCTATAAATACAACCGTGCTGAAAATATTAATAATAACAAACTAAGACAAAATCTCTTATTTTAGACCTTTTCATTAAAAGTATTTTGTACAAGAAATTACATCCTTATGATAAAAAGTAAACCAAAAGATAGTTTTAGCAAAAATGATCAGAAGGGCTTGAAATTGTGCATATACCCCCGAATGAGATACGAGGTGTCAAACTAACTCCTTTTCACAAAACTTCACAAAAATGGGGATCAGTGATACTGTATAGGCATGTGGAGTGCTGTTTTATGCTACAGTGGTGTGAAAAACTATTTGCCCCCTTCCTGATTTCTTATTCTTTTGCATGTTTGTCACACAAAATGTTTCTGATCATCAAACACATTTAACCATTAGTCAAATATAACACAAGTAAACACAAAATGCAGTTTTTAAATGATGGTTTTTATTATTTAGGGAGAAAAAAAAATCCAAACCTACATGGCCCTGTGTGAAAAAGTAATTGCCCCCTGAACCTAATAACTGGTTGGGCCACCCTTAGCAGCAATAACTGCAATCAAGCGTTTGCAATAACTTGCAATGAGTCTTTTACAGCGCTCTGGAGGAATTTTGGCCCACTCATCTTTGCAGAATTGTTGTAATTCAGCTTTATTTGAGGGTTTTCTAGCATGAACCGCCTTTTTAAGGTCATGCCATAGCATCTCAATTGGATTCAGGTCAGGACTTTGACTAGGCCACTCCAAAGTCTTCATTTTGGTTTTTTTCAGCCATTCAGAGGTGGATTTGCTGGTGTGTTTTGGGTCATTGTCCTGTTGCAGCACCCAAGATCGCTTCAGCTTGAGTTGACGAACAGATGGCCGGACATTCTCCTTCAGGATTTTTTGGTAGACAGTAGAATTCATGGTTCCATCTATCACAGCAAGCCTTCCAGGTCCTGAAGCAGCAAAACAACCCCAGACCTTCACACTACCACCACCATATTTTACTGTTGGTATGATGTTCTTTTTCAGAAATGCTGTGTTCCTTTTACGCCAGATGTAACGGGACATTTGCCTTCCAAAAAGTTCAACTTTTGTCTCATCAGTCCACAAGGTATTTTCCCAAAAGTCTTGGCAATCATTGAGATGTTTCTTAGCAAAATTGAGACGAGCCCTAATGTTCTTTTTGCTTAACAGTGGTTTGCGTCTTGGAAATCTGCCATGCAGGCCGTTTTTGCCCAGTCTCTTTCTTATGGTGGAGTCGTGAACACTGACCTTAATTGAGGCAAGTGAGGCCTGCAGTTCTTTAGACGTTGTCCTGGGGTCTTTTGTGACCTCTCGGATGAGTCGTCTCTGCGCTCTTGAGGTAATTTTGGTCGGCCGGCCACTCCTGGGAAGGTTCACCACTGTTCCATGTTTTTGCCATTTGTGGATAATGGCTCTCACTGTGGTTCGCTGGAGTCCCAAAGCTTTAGAAATGGCTTTATAACCTTTACCAGACTGATAGATCTCAATTACTTCTGTTCTCATTTGTTCCTGAATTTCTTTGGATCTTGGCATGATGTCTAGCTTTTGAGGTGCTTTTGGTCTACTTCTCTGTGTCAGGCAGCTCCTATTTAAGTGATTTCTTGATTGAAACAGGTGTGGCAGTAATCAGGCCTGGGGGTGGCTACGGAAATTGAACTCAGGTGTGATACACCACAGTTAGGTTATTTTTTAACAAGGGGGCAATTACTTTTTCACACAGGGCCATGTAGGTTTGGATTTTTTTTCTCCCTAAATAATAAAAACCATCATTTAAAAACTGCATTTTGTGTTTACTTGTGTTATATTTGACTAATGGTTACATGTGTTTGATGATCAGAAACATTTTGTATGACAAACATGCAAAAGAATAAGAAATCAGGAAGGGGGCAAATAGTTTTTCACACCACTGTATATCAAGGGTGCTGATGGTCCTAACCTTTAAGAAGGTTAAAAATGACAAATTTCAAACAGAAGCATGTGGGTTATCGTTTTAGACTCCTTCAAGGTCAGTGATTATGAATGTGAAATTGTTTTATTTATCCTTTTTTAGGGAACCAGCCTCCTATGGCAAATGACACATTTCTATTACAATCTAAAAGAGTTAGACTGAACATTTAAATTGAAGCACACATTTTTATATTTGAAATATTTGACACGACTATTCTTGTTTATTATGTAGTACCTCATGAAGTAAATCATTACATTTCTTATGAACACCCTAAATTAGGGTGACTTACATGAATTCAGAATTTTTGCTGCTGTATAAATCTCCAGCATATCTCTCTATTATAAAAAAAAAAAATCTTGTGACAATACAAGACCTTTTTCCTGCAATGAGATGTGATCTTTTGAAGAGAGACACTTTCACGTTCTGTTGGAAACAAGTCCTGTGATACACATGCAGAGCAGGTTAGAGATAATGGAAGTAGGAAAATTTGAAAATCTCACAAAAATTAGAGTAAATATCGCATTAGCACAAACAAACGGAAAATATTACTCGGTGAAATAATGGAACAGAGAAAAGAGATTGAATAGTGTTTGAGGATGTCTGAGGGAGAAGAGAGAAAAGGCAGTGAGACAAAAGTACAGCTGCTGTATGCACATCACGCGGCATGGCAGCAGCAGCAAGCCAGTAGCTGATCAAGCAAAGAGGAGATAAAAAAAATAAGTGTTATTTGTTTCCCATTGTATTAAGAGAGGTTGCGGAGTGTGACTGCATCTCCTTGGGGTGCGTTCAGCCCAACTCTTCAGAATGGCACGTAGTGATGACGTGGGGCTGAGAAGGGGTTGGTGAGCGAAGCGAGCAGGGGGCAAAGCCCCCTAGTTGCCTATAATAATTGAACTTCCTATATCTAAACACATATCAAGAGTCCACTAAAACCCGCTACAAGATAGCTGGTTTTGCTTGACCTAATAATATGATGAGAGGTGAAAAAAGTATTATCTTTTTCCTTAGCTTTATTTTTAGATCCTCTTCTTACTTCTTGACTGAATTCTAACTGCTATAATAAGAAACCCTCTTGTGTTTATATTATGCATTACCTGTAAAATTCCTTTCTAGCTGCTGTTTGACTATTCAGCTTCCTTTTTAGCTATTGTTCTGGTGTATTCATAACATTGATGGTTACAGGTCATGGTCAGAGCCAGCCCATCCATACAGGCAAACTAGGCAATTGCCGCCCTAGCACAACCAAATGTGTCACATTAAACTATTATGCAACCTATTAGAAACCTGCTTACAGAGCATGAACCTATCAAGGTCTCTCTAATCACATTGAATGGCTTTGTAATGAGTCTATCCCAGTTCAGTTCATGGTGCCCACCCCCAAAATCAATGGCACTGGTGGCAATTTTGGTAAATGTAAGAGACTGTTGACTGACAACATGGTGCAAATGATAAAAACTTTCTGGTTGTGAATGCAAAAAGAAAAGACTATTAAAAGTACAAGTGCACCAAAACAAAAAGCTTAATTATTTGGATACGCATGTACCCCAAGATATGAGGGGTTTCATTTAATACTGTTTTCCAGGTTATGGGGCACCTTCCTTGTGGTTGTGAGAATCAGTGTGCCAGTTTTGCACCCTTCCCACATGGCACCATTCCCATTCAGGCACATCTGTACAATAATGTATACTATTCTTGTTTGGGCACAGGCACTTTACAGTATTATCATCATTTGGGCAATACACTTAAATAGATTGAAGACATGGAAGATACAGAACTGAGTTTCAAAGAATTCCTCTTTCTTTTCATCTTTTCTTTCTCCATCACCCTTTCATTCACTTCAGTAATGACCAGCCATCCCACAGCAATGATGCTAACTCTTCTCTTCATTCTCACTTTTGTTCAGTGTGATACTGATGCTTCCATTCTTGGGTTTTCTGTTGAGTTACTGGCTTGTTTTTCTCTTTTAAAGTAAAGGACAAATACCAAAAATAACAAAAAATACTGTGCATAATAAACAATGAGTATCATATGTTTGTTTAGTTTACATAAGTGTACGCTGCGTAATAAAGTGGCTATGAATTAACTTAATTTTAGCTGGAGTCTTTAAAGAAAGGAAAATGCCTGTTTAGGATACATTTTGCTAACTGCTAACTTTTGAAACGTTTGTGTTCATTTTAATGAAATTTGATGTTATTTTAGGAAAAATGGGCATCAGTTCTGGCACTCAGGAGGGCATATTTTCATTCCATTGAAGTTAATGGTGATTATGTTTTCATATTTTTAACATTTGCCTTACAAGGGGTTTTCAGGAGTACAAATTGTTCGTAATGTGGGGAAACTATACATTGCCTTAGACTTAACGATGATGATAATTCTCTATTGTCAAGTCATTGATTCTACTAGAAACTTTGCTTTGCTGCAAGCAACAGTGGGCACAGGAAGTTGTGGTGAAAAGGACAGTGGTAACAACAGCTATCCTGCACTTTTGAATTGAAGACAGGATTTTTGAGCAATGGATGAACAGACTTCCTGTTTGTCTACTACTTTCATTTTCCGTTAAATATCCACCTTAACAAAAGGAGACGTGTCTCTGTGTCTATCCCATTGCTATGCCCCTGTCATTCAAAAAGATGGCAAATCACAAAAATGTTTAGTAATAAAATGCATTGCATTTGTCATTCCAATAGGTGGTGCATCACAAACATTAACACTGCTTTTACCAATCCCCTACCAAATGGCATATAACAGAGACGTATGCACTGCCTGGTCACTGCAAACATTAACGATGAGGTCTACGTTGATGATTTCGATTTCAATGCATCTTAGATGAGTAGCACAGCTAGTTTATTTAATAATATTTTAGCAATAAAATACATGCATTTTGCATGCTGTGAGTCTTCGACTGGATGACTTGACATGTGGATTATGCGGCATGAGTAACACGTGACTTTTTTCATGGACATTTTTGATATTGTTTGCTGTTTTACAGCATTGGCCACCATAGACTCCCATTCTATTAGAAACATTGTTATATCAGTTCTCCATGAAAAACATGAGATTAAAAAAATTTATTGGCTGTAAGATATAAAAATATTTTTAGGTTGGTATTGCTTTAATGAATATAGTAATATGACTCTATTATATAAAAAAATCCTGTGACACGACAAGACTTTTTGGAAGATTTTTTCAAGTCCCACGAGATGAGACTTTGGCCATGAGATTTTTTAAAGTCAAGCCCTATTCTCAACCACTTTCAACCACGCACACGGTAATCTGACCTCTCATTCCTGTGAATGCTTTTGACAGACACAGTTTCTGCTCTCTCAGCTCTTATAAATTGTAATGTTTTCCTTACTTTAAGTTTCCAATTAAAGAAGGCGTATTATGTCCAAATCTTATTGAAGAATTTCATCACAAAGGGTTATCAACATAAAAAATGAGTACACGGGCAATCCTAGCACCAAGAAATGATGAAGTCAAACAAATTAACGCCAAAAATGACTATTGGTTACACGGCAAATTGGTTAAATGCGTATCAACAGACTATGCTGAAACAGTTGTTGGTGATCGTGCGGAAGATGAAAACATCAACTTACAATATTCCGAAGAATGTCTTCCACCACTCGAATTACTGTAGAAAAAAGGATGTATCCAAGAAATCTTCCGTGGATAACATTACACAACAAAGGAGATCTTGATATGCCATTCGTATTATAACGTTAACAGTTTCCCGTTAAAATAGCTTTTGCAAAGACAATTAACAAATCTCAGAGCCAAACATTCGAAAAAGTCATTTTATTTAATAGAGAGAAAGAAACGAAATTCAGTCACTGGCAGTTATATGTTGTGTTGTCACAATGAAAGTCCAAACACAGAATCAAAATTCAATGCAATATTGACAAAAAATTTAATTAAAAAAATTGGTTTTACTAAAGTTTTACAGTAAAAGTGTAAGTTTAAAAAGTATTTGCGTGTTAATTTCAAAGCCAAACAGAACGAAATCATATTATGCAACGAATAACTCTAACATAACATGAAACATAATTTACTTTCAAATTATTACGGCTTATTCTTTTTTAATGGGGTTAATTACTCTCTCTAATGTAAAATAGTTCTATTATGCATATGTAACAATTCCCATGAAAATAAAATTCTGTTTAAATTGTACAACTGCATCCCCATATGCGAGCAACAGAACCGCAAAAAGTCTAGCGCGAAGCGAGCAGGGGGCAAAGCTCCCTAGTTCATTAATATAATAATGCTTTTAAAGCTGTGTAAACATACTGTGTATGTTTTTGTACACAAATGTCTTCTGTGCACTTCTGGTTTGTGTCTGATGACATGCATAAGAGAGAGAGAGAGAGAGAATGTGTATTACCAAGAGATTTGCATTAGCACAGAATGTGTGTGTACTGAACCATCATTAAGGTTTGGAAGTCTTCAAGTTGGTCACCACGTGTACTTTAAATACTTAACAAGCGTTTAAAGCAGAAGTTCTGGAGCGTTACAATATGTACACAGTGTGTGTTACGGGTAGGTACCTATTACATATGTCTTATATATGTATTACTGCCTATTGCTGGTGATATTGCAAATTCAGTAGAGCTATTACAGTTGTGTGTTTCCTGTTTGGATGGCTTCTACACATTCCCACATAACAGAAACCTCATTTCCTCACTCCTCCTTGAATCCTAGCCTTTTATTCTTGCCACAATGAGTCTCAGTTCACCTCACCTTCTGAGAAAAAGTCCACATGATCTTTGGAAATGTTTTTCATTGCATATGGATTTCTTTTATATATTGGAATCATGTCTTGGACCAGGGTAATTTCTGGGAAGTCTTAGGGAAGCTAAGAGTGCTGATCCCTGGTCCCTGTAATGCATGTGAATAGCAAGACCTCTAGTATTTGTACTGCCTCCTCTCAGCAGTGCTTTATCTCTTTCAAGTTAGATCTCTCTGCTGCCTTTACTTTTAGGGCACCCATTGCATAAGCAAGACTTACAGTACTATACTTGCCTAAACTTTTATGCATACAGTAAATGTGCCCACAGAATTCTCTCTTCATCTTTCTTTCTCTCTATCTCTCTTTTTTTAGTTTTCCAAGGCCTTTGACAGGCTTTTTTTTATCCATTATCACCGTAGTGGCACATTTACAGCTGGCAATCTCTTTGCCCAGCAAGTTTTCAGAATAATGCTTCTTTTTATATTTTTACCATTATTTTAGTAATGTCATAATCACTAAAATTTGAATACACAGATGGCTTGTCACAAAACATAATCAGCTATACTGAGTTATTCCTGTGTTGCAGGGTGCTGAAAACTATTCCAGCAGCAAGGATGGAAAGGCAGGAATCTTTGTAAAGAACTCCCACACACATACACATACACGTACAGACACACTTACCGTATGCACACACACAAGACTGTATAAGTGACAGTTAAAACTTAGCAGCTTTCTTTGGTCTGAGGGAGGAAATCAGAATTACAGGAGAAAGTTTATGTATAGTAACTAAGAATTAAAAGAGGTTTCCAGAGACATAAGATGGCAACACTAGTCTCTCTACCATTTAACCCTCTAAGCCAGGTTTTGTACAAGTGCGCATTTTAACAAATGTTCTAGCTATAATATATTTTGTCAATGACAGAAAAACTTCACCTTGCACTGCAATAATCTGCCAAAGAATTTTAAAATTAATTCGGAGCTAATTAGCAAGCTTGTAGGAGGATTAGTATTCACATGATGAAAGGGTGGGTGGTGTGACAGTTTTTAAATTAGTTACCTAATTAAATCAAATCAGATGTCAAATGTTCTAAAAAATCTTCTGTGACACTAAGTCAATCTTTATTCTGACTTACAGCAGTAAGGTAGTAAAATTTCTACTGAAAGGCAGCAGATAGAATTACACATTGCCTGCTGATTGATTTTTAGTATGCTTTAAATCTATATAAGTACACAAGAAAATTGGTCACTTTTGCCTTATTCAATTTTATTTTATTTTGTTTTAATATTTTAGTCTTTTGCACATATTTTTCATTAATTCTATCATAAGAATGTCTCAGTACTGTACAAGTGAAAATAAAGTATGTATAATAAGTGTCCCACACAAGTTTCATGTTGCTACCATGAAGACCTAAAAAGTGAATGATGAGGCTCAGATGTAATGACAGTCATAAACAGGTAAAAAGGATAAAGAAAGGCAAAAAAGATGTTAGCAAAGGAAACTAGTTTCACTGATTGGAAATTACATAGAGATGAGAAAAGCATGTAAACTGCTCAGGAAACAGATATGTTGATTCTGATCCTGTTCAATGGAGATGTGTGCTGCACAGATTATTATTTTTTTTTTTTTATATTTCAAATACAGTATCTCACACTACACAGCTGCTGACTTGGGGACCCAACTGTGTCATGTTGAATGGCAGTTTGTCCTATTCTTGTTAAGGTATTTTTTGCTTAATTGTCCATCGGTTGTTTTCTGTCTGTTTAGCCACCTAACCCTGGGTAGCTGCATTGCTTCTGTTTGGACTGTGTAGACAGAAATACATTAGCCTAAGCAGCAACTGCTTTGCCTCAATTTTGTCTGCTCAGCCAGCTGATCCTCAACATAGATGTTGGCTATCTTGTTTCTACTTGTCATGATCTGGACTTTTGTTTAAATTTTTACAACCTTTGCCTTAACCTGTAAAGTCTGTACATAAATCAAAACAACAAAAAAGGTCTAGCATTATTATTTACAAATTCTTCTATGTTTCTCAGCTATAATTTACATCTTGTGCTTTGGCTTAGGCTATGTGAAAAATTTTGGTTATTGATTGTATTCTGTCTATTTTTCTCAATCTACGTCTTTGTCTCACGTCCTGGCCTTTGTTTATCTGTGCTATAGTGTGCCAACAATGGAGAAGAAACCTCAAAACAGCTCACAAAAATATTGATGCCGAAGGTCCATCTTGTTTTTCATTATAGCCTTTTCGAAAACCAAAGTCAAATAGAACAACAGGTTTTGTAATCTGCGGTGGGCTGACGCCCTGCCCGGGGTTTGTTTCCTGCCTTGCGTCCTGTGTTGGCTGGGATTGGCCCCAGCAGACCCCTGTGACCCTGTAGTTAGGATATAGCGTGTTGGATAATGGATGGTTTTCTAATTTTATTCAAAAACTCAAACAACTACCATATAGAGATTTCTTTGGAATTATCTGCAAAGTCAAATGAAGAGAAAGTGTTCATCATGCACTGTATACATCTGACCCCAGACGTAATCATCCGCGCTTTACCGGGTCCATTTCCTAGCAACATAACAACAATTCCACAAAATATGAAGATGATGTTTTAATTCTATAACCACAAAAACCTATATTTGTGTGGCAAGAAAAACAATACAGGTTCAATGTAATGTAGGAATAATGAAGCACACAAAATAATAAGGAAATAATGCATACCAGTCAAAAAAATTTGGTTCCTGTCCTCCCATTTACAACTTGGCAACTTATTACTACAGTATTGCACTCTATCTTCTGACTCCATCCTTACATTAAACTGTTGCTGCCCTTTGCATTTAATACATATGCCCTATGTGCCCAGACCACCATCCACAGCTTAGGTAGTGGCCGTCATAATCCTGCCCCTTTATCTCAGCAATCCAGAGTGGCTGCTGTCTTGTTCCTGCCTCTGTCTCACTGATCATCTGGCAGGAGGTAGAGCCGGTCTTCTCTGATGAGCTGGCTAACTTGTTTAACGAATTTTTCATATCATGAAAGGTAACTGACATAACTAATTCAACTGCTCCTTTAATAACCAAATTTTAAAAAAACTTGGTAGTTATTTTAGAACTTTAAGACTTATAAGAGATTCTAGGACCACATAAGGGTAGACTTTTATTTGATTAAAACATTAGAATCATCAGTATACTGTATTGAACAAGTATGTTGAAATGGTTTGATTAAAACAAGACTGATGTCTATGCTCTTTTGTCAAACAGTTCCAGATTCAAGTTTTAACACAAGAAAATGTAAATCACCAGTTTGCCAATTGAGTGATTGTGATTTGTTAACCAGGAGGAGACCCTAAAGTGGTCCATGGAATGAAGGACACAGTTAATCAAAAAGAAATGGCCCCTTGATACATTAACCCAATCAACTGTCTGTTTAGTATGAATGTTGACAAAATGGCATTGTTTATGATTGAAGAACTACTCAAATTATCCATTGCTCCGGACTCCAGTAAAGGCTTTGTTTATCATTTTTTCTACAAACAAATGGGTATAAAGTTTAAATTGCAGTTGAAAAGAATTAGTTAACCAAAGTATCCTGTCTCTAGGACAGCTAATTTGTTTCCTGTAATTTGAGGCATTTTACTTTAAGATGTCCTGTCCTGCCTATCCTGTACACACATATACTGTAGTGTGCTCTAAGGCTAACCACGGTCTTTCCCAAATCCATTCGTGCTTTCATCTGCTTTTGACATTGTTGAAGTTGAGGGTTTAATGATCTTTGCTCTTTCTTTCTTTGTAAGGTTCTGGTTTCTGGTTTAAAACTAAACTAAAAACTTCTTCCAATGAATCATTCATAATGTAATGCTGTGCTAAATTTCCTCTTGGGACTAATAAAGTTTATCAAATCTAATATAATCTGTTCTCGACTGGCTGCCTCATCATTGTCTTTGATCAAGCCTATAATGGTGGAATCATCAGCAAATTTTATGATGGTATTGAATCTGGCCATTGTCAAAGATGAGACAATAGAGTCGAAGAAAGGTTTGGGGGAGCCACCCGTATAATTTTTCCTGGCTGTGAAAGAGTTAAATTGGGTGTACATTGTGTACAGATACGAGTCCAAAACAGAACTGACTTAAGGAGGCAAAGATGGCGGTTTTAAGGGAGAGCAGAGGAAGTGAGTTCATCCGGGCCGGAACTGGAAGTGAGTTCATCAGGGCCGGAAACAGAAAGTGAGGTCATTGGACCCAGGCGGAATTTCACGTAATCCGTCTGCAGTGGAAAGAAAGAAAGGGTCAGTACACTCCACCACCCCCTGGTCTGTTGTGGAATTACCCTTATTCAGGTCCTTTAGCTGCCTCCCATGCTTACGTGTGTGACACCATACAGTCATTGGCGAACAGAGAGTACAGTAAGGGACCCTGCTCTGAGAGGTGCCAGCATTTAGGATCAGCTTGGAAGAGGTGTATCTACCAATTGATATGTGCTTGGATCCACCAGTCAGGAAATCCAAGATCCAGTTGCACCAGAAGGTACTGAGACCCAGGTCAAAGAGCCCGGAGATTTCTCTGGACAGAATTACAGCATTGAAGTTAGCTGTTATCTACAAATAACAGTCTGACATAGAAGCACATTTTACCCAGATGTGCTAAGGTGATATGCAGTGCAGTGCAGGGCTACTGCATCCTCTAAAGACCTTTTGTGTTTAATAGCAAACTGCACGGGGTTCCAAGCTGTGTGGAATAATGCTCTAAATGTGTCCCAGTATTAGTCTCTCAAAGCATTTCATACAGTAGTAGTAATTAAGGTCAGCGCTACTAGATGATAGTCAATTCCATTAGTAACTGCCATTCTCTAATTGTTAATTCTGAAATTTCAGCTTATAAATTACTAACTTTTGTCTGCAGAGCAGTCATCTTAGTTTTCAACTGTTTCATCATCGAGTCATTCATTTTTAATAATCTGGACCTATGTTGTGACCATTTTGATCCTTCCATAAAATGTGATATTTGTTTTAAGTGTAAAGGACTATGCTGAGCAGGGGCATTAACAGCCAATGCCAGCCCCAGAGAAAAGAAGAGGTGAGAGGATGAAGAGCATAGGGACAACATTTGAAGGTGGGGTGGTCCCTGTGCATGACCACATCCTTGTGATGCTTCACACAAATGTGTAAGAAGATGGCTGTAGTAAGGGGTGGTGCATTACTAACCAGTTCTAAAAAGGTCACCAGCAGGCAGGTACAGACAGGTAAAAAGTAAACAAAACATAAAAAATAATAAAACATCAAGATAAGTGGCACAATTGAGGCAATACCTGGGCTTTTACATGTACAACTGATTTTGACCTGTGACCTTTGACTGACCCTAAAATCTGAATGGTCCATTATAACTAAAAATTCTGAGTTAAAGATTTTCAAATGATAACAAATTTTCAGTTTTCATCAAACATTTTCTCTAGCCCTTAAGGTTCTTAACATCTGCTACTCCTAACAACAACTTATATTTTTTTATTCTTCTAACTAGATCTCAGTATATGCTGAGGTACTGGATTTAAATCTTGAGCTGATTGTCAAACCTGAAAAAAATAAAGATTATGTCCTGGTTATAGAATAGCCAATAACCGTTTCTTTTCAAAAGTACATTTGGGGGGCTGGTGTACACATATTTAGGAACATGGCTGGTTTATGATAATGCATGTTGGGAAAAGGTGCTGCCAGAGCATTGGTTTTCATGGGTGCTGCTGCTAGGTATTCATTTTGAATGTAATCCCATTTCTATGATGTTTATAAAGAGGATATTAAAATGAAATTTATGGGAACATGGTGGCTACCTGTATAAAGTTATAAAGTAAGATGACAGATAGCATTTTTAAATCTTGGTAATATTTGTTACAGAGGTGAAAGCAGAGAGGATTAGGGTTAGGGTTTAAGTAACGGATAACATTACTGTGGATATGACATCAGACTAGGTGATAAATCAGAAGATAAATCCTTGGTTTAAGTGTGGTATCAGCCTTTAGGTAGTATCCAAAAGTGTGAGCCTGCAAGTGATGTACCTCAATAAGGTTTCATGGCTTGAACATTGAGACAGAGTGAGGAAACTGACAATTCGGGGTGACCTGGGAGAAAGACCACTTTTATTTTGAATTAAAAGAAGCCTTTCTGAGGATCTAATGAATAGAGCCATTTAGATCTCCCATGAGAAATTTACTTGAGTATAGGCCACAGAGAGCTGATGCTTGGGCAGACATAAGTAGTTCTAGAGGAATTTAATCTGCTAGTATGGGAGCATCAGTGTGTATGTTGTTGTGAAAATGGAAATCTTGTCCGACTTTGTCAGACTGCTACTAAAGCAAGCTTGTACAGAAGACGAGTTTCAATATGTGTAGATGAAAAATGTGACTATGATTTTCAGGATTTTGCCAGCTTTTAAACACAATGCTATTCCAGCCATGTTCTAACCTGCATATGAAATGCAGATTCATTGAAGATGGAATATAAAATATGCTTTTCTTTGTTTACAATACAAAATAAGTCATTACCATTTCATTTTTACCCCTAGCATCAAGTCCCATATACAACAAAATCTCAGTTTTTGCCCTCAGTATGGAGAGCGACAAAGCAGCCTTTATTCTTTATCAGTTCATCTTAATCCAGTTTAATGTTGTCAGAGACCAGAACCTCATCCAGACGGCATCTATTTCAGGGCCAACTGAGGCACACACCACATTTAGTCATATAGAGCCAATTCAGAGCTGCTAATTCATGTTTTGTGTATTTTTGGGATGTTGGAGGGGAAAATTGGAGTACCTTGAGATAAACTTGCATTTACCCGAGGAGACTACACATTAGCAGAGGCATGTCATGATCTTAAAAGACACAGATATAAATATGAATTTACAGGCTGTATTACATTTAACTTTTAAAAACACATCTGGTGTTCCATCAGTCTAGGCAGGCATGTGTCACTCCTCTCTTCAGTTTCCTACACTGTCCTCTTATAGCAGCACATATTAAAGTGGGTCTGCTCCTATATATACAGTATGGAGACACTTGTTAGGTCCTATGCTCCTTCTCAACCACTCAGATATGTTGATAAATGTTGTCTGTAAACGGCCTCTCTGTGGGGTATCAAATCTCAGTCCATACTCTTTTCATGTGTAGCTTGTAGCTGTTGGAACTAGCTGCCCATCTCCATTTGAAACTCTGGCTCCCTCAATGTCTTTAAGCAGCATCTGAAGACTCTCTTGTTTCATGAATTTCTATCTAAGTGATGTCATCTGTTAGGTTTTGTATGCAAATCTGGGAATTGTAATTCGCTTATTTGTGATAATCAATTTTGTACCCTTGTCCTGTGACACTTGATTACGTTGACCTCTTTTGTAAATTGCTTTGGATAAAAGCATCTGCTGAGCAAATAAAGGTAAATGTAAATATAAAAAAGCCACATTCAAAATCAAAATGTTCCTGATGATGATGCCTACATTCATTTAGTTACCCCTTACAAACAAAAACGCTCAGAAATTCCCAGTGGATGCAAGACTTCTTAGTGCAGCTTACATGAAAACTTACTAATGCATACAGAAAGCATTAAAGCCTGTTGAGAAATAAAAAGAAATGAAAAACTTGTAGCTTACCTGTAGCTGTTTCATAAAGAGCACTACAAGGCATTTGATATTTCACCACAAGATATTATTTTCCACGAGTCTGCATAAGCCTTGAAGCTGAAGAACTCTTGTAATATACTTTCTTTTGACCTTGTCAGAGAAACTCTAACTGGTTCCTTTGAGAGAATGTGCTATTTTAAGCTCTTGTACCCTACTGACAATATGTTTGGCCTCGTGATCCAAATTATATTATGCTTGGCTTCTTTTCTTCAGCCCTTTTATCAAACCTGAGTCACTTACTGTACCATTTCACAGAAATATCTGGCTTCTATTCTTATACTTTACTTCACCCCTTAAGAGTCTCAGCTCAGTTTGTGGATGAAAAGGATAGATGTTCAGCGAAGTGTTCCAATTATTTTAGTTCTCAGTGCATACTTGTGCAGGTGTCATCAAGGAATAAAACATAAAACACATAGTGGAAATAAATGTTGCAGAGGCTGTATGCACAGGATGTGAGCTAGCACAAAAACTCAGCTAATTAACTATTAATAGTTTCCACAAAATATTCCAAGCAATTTGATATGTTCGATTCATTTAATGTATTTGGATGGGGTAAATTATTCTGGTATTTATTTCATTAACAGGAAGCAATGGCGGCTCACTTATCTTTTAATCTGTAAATAACAAAAAGGTGTACAACTCTGTTACACTAAGATCTTATAAAACAGTTTCAGATGGCTCCAAATCTAAAAGTATGATCTTTTTGTGTTATGTTGCTTAATTCTGACATTAACAGAGGCAAATGTTCATTTTACCTTAATTTTCACATTTAAAAATGATTAACTTTTCTGTCATTCTAAACTGGGCAATATATTTAAAAATCCATCCACCTTATGAGCCTACCTTTTCATTATCAAGGCACAAGGAGCCAAAACCTAATTAGATGCCATTTGCTGCAAGACAGAAATTAACACTGGATGGGTTGTCATTTCCTCTCTGGCGACACTTTACCACATGCCCACGCCTTTCCTAATTAAGAGCTGCCAAATGATCTAACACATATTTCCTTTGAAAATCACCAAAAGGGTGAAAATGTGCAAAGTTAACAAGTGATGGAGCCATGAAAAGAACCAAACTGACCTGACCATTCTTACATAACATAACAGTCTAGACCCTGGTAGCTGAAATTCAGCATTATGGGTGAGCAAAACCTAACCAGCAACACTAGGCACAAGGCAATAAAACACACTAAATATTGAACCTGTTCTAGAGTCTATTTTGTTCAAAAAAATGTTCCTAACATTCACTAGCCCACTCCTTCTTTAGGGAAGAGGCCATAGTTTGTGATATTTGGCTGCATCAATCATCCTAGACTGAAAACTCCCAGTTAAGTACCCCAGAAGAAACACTGTCCCTTAGAGCAACTCAATTATGACTACAATAAACCAGAGAAACTGTCTGTGGAGACATGCTTTGTTGGTTCACAATTCCATAGCTGTCGCTCACTCAGCTATAATGGGGTGTAAGTAACTCACTTCAAGGCATTTCAGGTAGCTAGGCTGCCTTAAACCTAAAAAATTATTACACATTCAATAAGTTTCTGTAATTGCAAGGGCCCTGTGTGGAGTCTGCATGTTCTCCCCGTGTCTGCGTGGGCTTCCTCCGGGTGCTCTGGTTTCCTCCAACAGCCCAAAGACATGCAGGTTAGGTGCATTGGCGATTCTAGTGTGTGCGCCCTGAGCTGGGCCTGCACCCTGCCTGGGATTTGTTTCCTGCCTTGCATGCTGTGTTGGCTGGGATTGGCTCCAGCAGACCCCTGTGACCCTGTAGTTAGGATATATGGCGGGTTGGATAATGGATGGATGGATGGATAATTGCAAGGACTGAGATCCAAAGCATGTACTCCTAGACACATACTAATGTGTTTCTGACATTTTTAATGTTGGATTATCTGAATATGTTCTAAATATCATAATTTAATTTTATGCTAAAACTCCACATTTTGCTGAAACCATAGACACTGATATTAGATATCCTACAGTGGTAATTTAATACTAACATGGTATTTTGAAAATAGTATAATTGAAAGCTACTTGGGATTTTAAAATCGAATAGAAGCATAAATTAATATTTGATATATTTGAACTATTGATAAAAGTTTTACTCATATGATTAATTCTGTATTGATAAACATACATAACAAAATAAAATAACATAACATCAAGAAATAAAACTTTTTAAAATATAAATGCTTTTCCTTATTTAGCTACAAACTATAAAAGTATGAGGGTTAAAATGATTGCTCAAGTGATGATTTTTGAGGTTTTTATTTCCCCTGACATGAGAGCACTTACATTAAAATACTGCACAGGTGGAAACAACAACACAGAATTCTATTCATTGCCTTTAGTCCTATTCAGTATTAGTGACATCCATATTCAGTTTACATAGGCCAATATATATTTATTTTTGTATACTGTGTCAGGCACTTGCGAATAGAGAATAACTTAAGGGTTATAAAATGGACAGTATCACTGCTGAGTGAAAGAGGGCACTGTTGGTAAATTCTTCTCCTCTTCTACCTCCTGGACTGAATTGTCCCAGGTGCACTAATGTCACTTCCTTTAGCTCTCCACTAAAAGTGAACTCCTAACTATGGGTTTACCTTAGATGGACTACTGTCCCATCCAGGATTGAACTCTTTATTACATGAATTGAAGTGGAGATAATCATCCACCTCCATGTCATAAATCTGGGGATTTTGCTTGCTTTTTCTTGCTTTTCCTGGTTTATAATGTCAAAAGCAGAGCTTAAAGCTGATGGGTTGAAGGTGAAGGACTTTCCTGAACTAACAACTCTGATGTTGTTTCAGGAACAACAGGAACCCAACAATATCAGATCGACTAGTAGAATGTAGATTTACCTTGCTCTCTCCATCAATGAATATTATAGGCACTAGGGTGGAGGGCCATTTATTCTTTAGAGGTAAAGGCTTGTCACAGTTCCATAGCATTATAATCTGTAAGAAAAATAAATAAACAGGCAGAAAGTAACTGGTACATTTATAGTAATGTGTTACATAAAATGTATGTTTGATATCATTTTACATTATTCCCAGTTCACATTTAAACAAACAATGGGATTAAGTTGGTAAATCTAAATTGACATAAGAATAAACACAAAACTGTTCAGACGATAGGGTCATATGATGGTGCAGTTGTTTACACTTCTATCTCACAGCTTCAGGAGACCAAGTTCAAATCTCAGACTTGGTCACAATCTGTGTGAAGTTTTCATGTTCTACCCATGGCTGTGTTTTTTTTCCCTGGGTGCTCTGTTTTTTCTTAAACACTCCAAAGACACAGCAGAGTAATTAGCCAGGCATGACCGAGTATCAGTACGTCCTGAGATGGACTGGTTACCAGTCCAGGGTTGATTTTTGCCTTTCATGCAGCGACACCAAAATAGTCTTTTGCCCTTTGCAATCCTGGGTGAGATACAGAGGGCTGAAGAAACTGGTGGATGGGTTTTTTTTAGTAGTTCCTAGTGCATAGGTACTTGTTATATATTTTTTTAACATTGGTTAACTTATTTATTCATTTAAAATTACTTACAAGATGATGTTACTTCTTGTTCATTTTTAACATATTTAGTGTTATTATGCACAAATGAAAAACAATTTGGTTTTTATGAGTGATTCTTAGGTAAAAGTAATAAAAAATCAAGTTGCTCCTTTTGACTGCCATGTAGTAATGGGTTATCAAATTAGAACAATTACTGGAATATTGATTTTTTTAAACGGAATGACATTTTATAACTTTTTTCATAGTGATAATAATTAAGTCACAGTTATATATACAGAATTCATCATGGCCCTTCCCTAAATCATATGCTTTTCTTCCACCTTGGTTTTCCATGGGTGGTACCATACTTCACCGTGCTGCTGCACAGCACAAGGAGACTGAGCTGAAATCATGGCCAGCTTGCTCTATGTGTGGAGTCTGCACTCATTTTTCGGTGAGCAGTGCTCTCTTTGTTTTCCTAAGTTAGGCAGTTTAGATTAACTAGCGAACTGATCTGAGCTGATGCTCAGTGAGTGAGTGAGTGAGTGCAATGAAGGTCCTGGCCTGCTGCAATTCAGAAATTGGATTAAATACTGTAAGTCGCTAGGGGTCACTATTCCCTATTTAAACCCAACAGACAGACGCTCTGGACACAGGTTAAAAGCAACAAGAAGATCTTTTAATTCCTTTCTTTCTGTAATAGTGCACTCTAGCACCTCTGCCACAATAAACAGGCAATACAATAATAATAATCACAATAATTAAACTCAAATCTCTCCTCCACACCTCCCAGCAAACTCTGTCATACTCGTCTCAACTCCGGCTCGCCTTCTGGGCTCACAGCAGTTCTTTATATAGTACTTCTGTCCTTCCTTCCCCGTGACTTGCTAACACTTCCAGGTCGGATGGAGAACTGATTTTTTCTTCAGCCCGGAAGTACTTCGGAGCTTCCTTCCTTGTGACTTGTGAGTACTTCCAGGCTATGGATAAGGCATGGCTCCTCCTGGCAGCACCCACGGTACCCAACAGGCCTGACAAACCAAACTCCAAGTTCCAGGATGTCCTGTGGGAATCCAGGGTACTGCTACACTCCAGGGGAGCTACCATCTAACATTTTGGGGGAGGCAGTGTCCAAAAGTAGCTGTGGGCTGCCACCTACTGCCCGGGAATTTGTTCCTGCCTTGCGCCCTGTGCTAGCTGGGATTGGTTCCAGCAGACCCCCGTGAACCATTGTTAGGCTATAGCAGGTTGGGAAATGACTGACTGACTGACTACCTTAAATAAATTGTGCTTCAATATTAGTCAGGTACATTGTATGCAGCAACTTTTGAATGTTTTTCATAAATAAAAGCTCAGATCTTCTGTAATGTTGATGAGGGTGCAGATGTCATGATGCTGTTTACTGAAAAGCATTTCATTTGATTTACTATTTTTACTTTTACTAGTGCAACATACAGACCTTCAGTTGCATGCATTTTTCCATCTTTGTTGCTCATGCATTTTCTATTCTGCACTTGATGCCCAACAGATGCTGCTGCTTTTTTTCTTCTTCCTCTTCTTCTTCCTCCTATCATTGGTGTTCTTCATCACATCATTGGCCTCTGCAATTTGCATGACTCTCAGCAGATGTCCATAGTGTTCTTTTTTACACCATCTCACTTTCGTTTACCTTTCACTTTGCCATAAGAAACCAATGAGTGCTGGTCACTTTGTGAGTTTGCTGCTACCTCCAATTTTTTGAATTACCAGAACACATCAGGTCATATGCTTTCGATCTATACCAAGATCATGGTTTTAGCCCAATAGTCTAAGTGTCCCGCACTTAACACTCACCAGTCTAGCTCCAAGAGTCAAACACGGATCGCCGGTAAAATGCATTTCTCCATCTTTGTTGTTCTTCCATTCTGTACAATGTCATTTTACCATGTAAGATGCATCAATGGCATCAGTCCATGGGTGTATATAAATGCAAAAACCAGCGATATTGTTATTTGGCAGCCATTTTGGGAGTTGTATGAAGTCTATGGTTCTAAGTTTACTCTGAGAAAAAAGCATTTACAGTTACTTAGATTTGAATCAACTTCTATGACATGTGCTGTCATTTGGTTTTAGAGAAAAGAATTTTATATGACCCATGCATGTTCACCTATAATGGATATAAAAAGTCTACACAAAGTTATCAAAGTTATCTTTTTTGAAGTAAAGGCTGAAAACAAGAAAAATATGTTATACCCTTTCTCATGTTTATTGTAACTAACAACACTGGATTATATTTTAAAAAAATCTTAAAATATTTTATAAAAATATATAAAAATCTTTCACTATTCACTACTGAAAAAATCATTATGGATCATTACTTCGAGACATGACATATGATATCTAAAACTGTGACTGCATGTTTGTGTATGTCCTGCAGTGGACTGCCTTGCACCCGTTGTGATAGCTTCATTATAAAAACAAAAAGAATTTATCAATTTTTCACTTTAAATGCTGTAGTTCATCTTAGGTCAATAGACCACCAAGAGGTTGTATTTTTACTTTAATATGTATTGTGATCTGATTAGCCCTGTAAAGCTCCTTTTAGTGCACTGTTAATGCTACACAAATAAACATTGATTGATCCACTGACAATATTCTAACAAAAACACAAAATGGAAATTAATGAAGCTATACACCATATCATAGCATCATACATTCTGAGCAGACTAGGAAGTTGCATAACAGCTGACTATTGGTTTATTTTATTTTTAAAATGTTTCCAATATATAAAATATCTTTTAAAATATCAATTGTACTTTTGTTCTTCTTCTAGTCACATTCTTACCTGAGTGCAATATTTTGATCTGGTGACAATATTTAGCAATTTGACAACAGGCTGGGATTGTGACAATACTGGTGTTACAACATGAATAACAGCTGTGAACTCTTGGTGGGGACTTTTACCTGAAATATCATTAAGAAAAACAAAAGAATAAAAAACACAATAAATATTTTTTCAGTTCTGCTGGCTAAATGTACATTACATTTTTATGATACCACTTCATTAAGAAAACTAATGTATCTCAATCCCCTAAGTAACTGTTTCGAATGCTGTTTTTATTATACTAATAATGATACAAACTTCTTTAATTTTTAAATAGTGCTCTAGTAGTCATTTTTTGTCATTAATGTATTACTTACATGTAACAGACATATACAGAATTCCCTGATAGCATTTTGTGTCATTTTGTAACCATAACAGAAAAGCATTATTGGATTTAAAGTCATGCCATATTCTAAGAGGCAATGGCGACTGAACTGCTTCAGTTTTGATAACAAGCTCTGGATTAAATAAATGCATTTAAAAAAGATAGCTTTAATCAGCTGCAGTTATTCATGCTAAAACATGAAACTTGTGTTTAATCATATGCTTGATAATTTATGGGGGAGTTCATTTAAGATGGAAACTAGGAAGCACTTTTTTACACAACACATTCAGAGAATCTGAAAAAAACTACAGAGCCATGTTAGTAAAATGCAGAGGCATGTAGCATGCAGTCATGGAAAAAAAGTTTGTTGTTCAAACCAAACATTAGAATGATTGATGAGGCTTTGATCTTGGTATGTTTGTTGGTGCAAGATTTGGTGATTCTAACATTACAAAAACAACTGCCTTTCTGGGATTTTTCATAATATAACCTCTAACATTTACAATGACCATGAATAAAAAATACATCCAGTGCTTGGAAGTTCCCTGTGCAAAAAACCCTTGACAAGGTGAGACATCAGAGAAGAATGGCCAGACTTGTATAAGCCAACAGAATGAAAGCAGATACTCAAATAAGACTTTATGATGTTGACATAGGGAAGGGTGTCACTGCACAATATATTGGACCTTGAGGCGGATGGGCTACTCAAACAGAAGACTAAATCAGGTTCCACTCTTATTAGCTAAGAACAGGATGATGCAAATGCAAATCAATAAATAGACACTTCTGTTCAGTATTTTTTTTTTTAAAGACAATGGCAAAAGCATGTGGGAAAAAAGACAAATTTCAGTGAATGCAAAGTGGAGACAAGGAAAAACGTACTATTTGTTGGCTTAAGCAGTGGTATAAGCTACAAAAGGAAATTGATGGAGTAATACAGTGAAGGAGAGACACTCAAAAGTTCAAGTTCAGAAAGTTGCATAGTGCCTGAAATAAAAAAAGAAGTAGTCAGATATATCAAAGTCGATGTGAAAAGGCGAGTCACATCCCATCATCTGTTTATTCAGTTTTAGGCAATATTACAAAAGCTGATCCCCATGCCAAGTATGTGACTCCAGGTGATGATGGTGCTGCTGTGCCCAGCTGCGGACACACCTCTGCTTCGGAGAACCGTTGGGTGACCATCTGCCTGTGTGTTGACAAATGGTGTTCTGGAGTCACAAAATGCAAAAATGGATGCCGTAAGAGATGTGGCCAATGAATTAAGGAATATAAGGGGTGTACTATGTGATACTGAACACAAATTAAATGAATTGGTTAAAAAATAAATGCTGCATCTGATTACCTGTTTTTACATTATAATTACAATCAAACAAAGCTGTAACAGTATCTGATTTGGCTGATCATTTGGTGGGTGAGTCAGGTTCATCATACTTCATCTCTTCACGTACAGGAAAGCCTTATTGTGTGCCACATTATGCAACACAGTACATACTTGCACAATGTGACACACTTTCTGTGCACTATAGAGCAGCACATTAATAGAGTGGAAATGCTTTCTATTTACATAAGCAAATTCATTCTCTGAAGGTGCTTTTATAGTGTAGCATCGTCACCAAGCACCACAATGGATAGATTCTCTGCTCTTTACATGGCTCTTTGAGGCGACTCTAATCCTTAAAAGGACTTCTTGACTTTTGCAGCACTAGTTGGAAAAAGTACCTGCGACTGTTCGAAGTTCCCATTTTTATAGGCTCTCCTGCTATAAATGATGTAATGGCAACTCATTCTTTTGGTGATTCATCCCTGGCTGATGTAAACCCAGCCACAGGGGATGCACAAACCAGTGTGTTTCTTCGTGCTGGTCCCAAGCCCGGGTAAATGGGGAGGGTTACGTCAGGAAGGACATCTGGTGTAAAATTTTGCCAAATCAATACGCAGGCAACAATACAAATTTCCATACCAGATCAGTTGAGCCCCGGGTTAACAACGACCGCCACCAGTACTGTTAGCCAAAAAGGTGCTGGCGGAAATTGGGCTACTGTTGGCCAAAGAAGAAGAAGGAGAAGAAGAGGGGGGAGACGTGTCCGGAGGCAGGAGGAAAGGAGGAAAGTAAAGAGAGTGGAACTGAGGGTAGGAACTTTGAATGTTGGCAGTATGATTGGTAAGGGGAGAGATTTAGCAGATATGATGGAGAGAAGGAAGGTTGATATATTGTGTGTGCAAGAGACTAAATGGAAGGGGAGTAAGGCCAGGTGGATTGGAGGTGGATTCAAATTGTTATATCACGGTGTGGATGGGAGGAGAAATGGGGTAGGAGTTATTCTGAAGGATAATTATGTCAAGAGTGTTTTGGAGGTGAAAAGAGTGTCAGACAGAGTAATGATCATGAAGCTGGAAACTGGAGGTGTGATGATGAATGTTGTTAGTGCATATGCACTGCAAGTTGGGTATGCAATGGGTGAGAAAGAAGATTTTTGGAGTGAGTTGGATGAAGTGATGAACAGTGTACCCAAGGGACAGAAAGTGGTGATTGCAGTGGATTTCAATGGGCATGCTGGTAAAAGGAACAGTGGAGACGAGGAGATGATGGGTAGGTATGGTGTCAAGGAGAGGAATGAAGAAGGTCAGAGGATAGTGAATTTTGCCAAATGGATGGACATGACTGTGGTGAATACGTATTTTAAGAAGAGGCAGGAACATAGGGTTACGTACAAGAGTGGAGGAAGATGCACACAGGTAGATTACATCCTATGCAGAAGAGTTGATCTGAAGGAGATTGAAGACTGCAAAGTGGTGGCAGGGGAAAGTGTAGTTAAGCAGCATAGGATGGTGGTCTGTAGGATGACGTTGGGGATCAAGAAGAAGAAGAGAGTGAGGTCAGAGCCAAGGATCAAATGGTGGAAGTTGAAAAAGGAAGACTGCAAGGCTGAGTTTAGGGAGAAGGTGAGACAGGCACTGGGTGGTAGTGAAGAGTTACCAGACAGCTGGGAAACTACAGCAGATATAGTAAGGGTAACAGCAAGAAGGGTGCTTGGCGTGACATCTGGAAAGAGGAAGCAGGAAAAGGAAACCTGGTGGTGGAATGAGGAAATACAGAAAAGTATACAAAGGAAGAGGATGGCAAAGAAGAAGTGGTATAGTCAGAGAGATGCAGAAAGTAGTAGGCTAAAGAAAAGGCGTATGATGAGTTGTATGAGAGGTTGGACACTAAGGAGGGAGAAAAGGACCTGTACCGATTGGCTAGACAGAAGGACTGAGCTGGGAAAGATGTGCAGCAGGTTAGGCTGATAAAGGATAAAAATGGAAACGTACTCACGAGCGAGGAGAGTGCGTTGAGCAGATGGAAAGACTAATTTGAGAGGCTGATGAATGAAGAGAACAAGAGAGAGAAGAGGTTGGATGATGTGGAGATAGTGAATCAGGAAGTGCAATGGATTAGCAAGAAGGAAGTAAGGACAGCTATGAAGAGGATGAAAAATGGAAAAGCCGTTGGTCCAGATGACATGCTTATGGAAGCATGGAGGTGTTTAGGAGAGATGGCAGTGGAGTTTTAACCAGATTGTTTAATGGAATCTTGGAAAGTGAGAGGATGCCTGAGGAGTGGAGAAGAAGTGTACTGGTGCCGATATTTAAGAATAAGGGGGATGTGCAGGACTGCAGTAACTACAGGGGAATAAAATTGATGAGCCACAGCATGAAGTTATGGGAAAGAATAGTAGAAGCTAGGTTAAGAAGTGAGGTGATGATTAGTGAGCAGCAGTATGGTTTCATCCCAAGAAAGAACACCACAGATGCAATGTTTACTCTGAGGATGTTGATGGAGAAGTTTAGAGAAGGCCAGAAGGAGTTGCATTACGTCTTTGTGGACCTGAAGAAAGCATATGACAGGGTGCCTCGAGAGGAGCTGTGGCATTGTATGAGGAAGTTAGGAGTGGCAGAGAAGTACGTAAGAGTTGTACAGGATATGTACGAGGGAAGTATGACAGTGGTGAGGTCTGCGGTAGGAGCTACGGATGCATTCAACGTGGAGGTGGGATTACATCAGGGATCAGCTCTGAGCCCTTTTTTGTTTGTAGTGGTGATAAACAGGTTGACAGATGAGATTAGACAGGAGTCCCCGTGGACTATGATGTTTGCTGATGACATTGTGATCTGTAGCAATAGCAGGGAGCAGGTTGAGGAGACCCTGGAGAGTTGAAGATATGCTCTAGAGAGGAGAGGAATGAAGGTCAGTAGGAACAAGACAGAATACATGTGTGTAAATGAGAGGGAGGTCAGTGGAATGGTGAGGATGCAGGGAGTAGAGTTGTCGAAGGTGGATGAGTTTAAATACTTGGGATCAACAGTACAGAGTAATGGGGATTGTGTAAGAGAGGTGAAAAAGAGAGTGCAGGCAGGGTGGAATGGGTGGAGAAGAGTGTCAGGAGTAATTTGTGACAGACGGTTATCAGCAAGAGTGAAAGGGAAGGTCTACAGGACGGTAGTGAGACCAGCTATGTTATATGGGTTGGAGACGGTGGCACTGACCAGAAAGCAGGAGACAGAGCTGGAGGTGGCAGAGTTAAAGATGCTAAGATATGCATTGGGTGTGATAAGGATGGATAGGGTTAGAAATGAGTACATTAGAGGGTCAGCTCAAGTTGGACGGTTGGAAGACAAAGTCAGAGAGGCAAGATTGCGTTGGTTTGGACATGTACAGAGGAGAGATGCTGGGTATATTGGGAGAAGGATGCTAAGGACAGAGCTGCCAGGGAAGAGGAAAAGAGGAAGGCCTAAGCGATGTGGTGAGAGAGGACATGCAGGTGATGGGTGTAACAGAACAAGATGCAAAAGACAGAAAGATATGGAAGAAGATGATCTGCTGTGGCAATCCCTAATGGGAGCAGCCGAAAGAAGAAGATCCCTGGCTGATGTAACTTGTCCAATGCTGTTGCAATAGCAATGTGCGTGCAGTTGACTACTCTGATTATGTTTTGAAAACTGGATGTTGATGGGAATTACTCTTTCATGTTTGCCAGTTCAACTTCAGTGTAAGGAAATCTTATATATCTGGATGACAAGCAGATAATACGATCCCAAATATGATTTGTCAGCAAGTTCATGTTGAAAAGCTCTTGTTGCTAAAAACCTGAGAGTGGACAGAACTTGCAAAGGAACGGGTAGAGCACAATTCCTCAAAGTTTGCCTTTGTAAAGCTGGCTCCAGTTCCGCACACAGCTCTAAGAGGATAGTTCTTGGAAATCATCATCTTTAAATACACGCTCTCTTCTAATTCTTCCATTTGCGATATCTTCTTACAATGCTAAAACAGCTATGGTAGTTAGTATAGTTTGGCCATTCTGTGTAATTATATTGTTACAGAATGATTACAATCAAATGAATTAAATTTGTAAATGATTTCCAGTTCATTTTAGTGTACTTGATAAATCCCACATCATTGATGCAAATCTAAAAAATGAAAGGTAGACCACACAGAAACAGTAGCACTGCTTTGACACTGGGTGCCACACGTTTGCAAAATTGAACAGAAACTTGAGTATGCATGTTGTCAGGCTCCCATGAAAATGTGCATGGATTTACATCAAGTTTAGTTTTTATACATCTCAAAGTGTGTTTGGAACATTTTTGCGTGTATGCAATGTTTATACATGAAGTCCTTGGTCACCAAACTCTCGTACCTGAGTTGTCCCTCTAATATACTCATTCCATATCCTGTTTACCCTTATTACTCCAAGCGAAAATTGTTGCATCTTCACCTCTGCCACTTCCAGCTCTTCCTCCCTTCTTCTTGTCAGTGCCACCATCTCCAGTCTATACAACATAGCTTTCACTCTTGCAGGTACTCTTCTATCACAAATCACTCCTGCCACTTTTTCTCCACCCAGTCCACCCTGCCTGTACTTTGTTCTTCACCCCTCTGTCAAACTCTCTGTTCCTTTGGACTGTTGAACCCAAGTATTTAAATTTTTCTACCTTCACCAGCTCTGCTCCTTGCAGTTGCACCCTTCCACCACCTTCCCTCTCATTTATGCACATGCGCTCCATCTTACTCTTGCTGACTCTCATTCCCCTTCTTTCCAGTGTGTACCTTCACTTCTCCACTTTCTTCTCAACCTGCTGTCTACTCTCACTACTGATCCCCAGTACTTTGTGATTTACTATCTCTACTTCATCCAACTTACACGTTCTGTCTTTTTCTATATTCATACGTTCTTCAAAGTACCATTTCCACCTTTTCAACACACTCTCTCAGCTTGTCAACAAATTTCCATCTGCATCCTTTTATCACCCTGACCTGCAGCAGGCCGGTCCATCTAGCTGGCCAATCGGTACAAGTCCTTTTCTCCTTCCTTTGCATCCAACGTCTCATATAGCTCAACCTTTTCCTTAGACTTCGCCACCTGTCTCTTCACCTTGTGCTGCATCTCTTTATACATCTGTCTGCTTTAGTAATGGTTATACAAATTCTTTTTTGCTAACCTCATCCTCTGTATACTTTTTTTCATGGCACACATTAGATCTTTTACTACAAATGAAGTTAAATGAATCCAATATGAATGATACCACAGCCTACCTAAACATTGTTCCTGACCATGTGCTTCCCATAGTCTAACTTTTTTCAAAAGGATATTTACTGAAGCATAATATACAGTGTTACAGAGCACACATTATCTCAGGTTGGTTCCATGAACATGAAAGTGACTTGATGGCCAGAACAATTCAATATAGCACCTTTGGAATTAGATGGAGCCTGAGATTTGCATCATGAATGTGTGGTTGAATACAATCTATTGGACCTGAGTGATGCTATTGAGTCAGCAGTGACAAAAATCCATCAGGAATGTTTTACAACTTACTGTATATAAATAATGTGGCTGTATGTATTCTTCTAGATATGATAACTTCATGTGACATCATACACCACGGTATTCTTATTTACCATCTATAAAACTACCAAACAATGGTTTTAGTCATATATGTAGAGAGAGGTTGGGAGCATGCATGCATTAATATACAGCATGCTGCCACACCCATCGTATGACAAACCACCTCAGGATCCCAAATTAGAACCTGAGTGCAACCGTGCAACAGGTGACACTTTAGCACAACACTAGTTTGAACAGAGTGAGACTTTTTACAGTGGCTGGAAAGTAAATCCTGCCACCAACCCTTAATGTTTCCCTGCAAGTTGGAGGGCATGTTTGCAGGGCTGGACACAGGTTAATGGCCTTGCTCAAGAGCTTAACGGTGTGGAATCACTCCTGGCATTTACAGGATTTGAACCAGCAACGTTTCTATTGCTAACACAGATCCCTAGCTTCAGATTCACCCATATATAACGGGAAGAAAAATCTTTGTAGGTTTAAATGACTCTTACTGAGAAAAATACAATATGGTGCATGATGTACAACAAGGAGCAATCTTTGGTCCTTTGCAATTCTCATTATTCATGCTCCCTTTGGAAGCTGGAGGACATGGATACTTCTTACTCTATGAATGAATGATGGTCTACGTGCATAGACTGGATGAAGAGCAATTTTCTTAAATATAACAATGAACAAATAGAAATTCTACTAATTAACTATGATAAAAAATAGGGATCTGATGAGAAAACTTGATCACATAGCTTTACAAATAAACCCACAGGAAAATAATTGATGTGTCATCATTGAATCTGATCTAACCTTCAAATCCCACATTACTCAGGTTAGAATGACAGCATTTTTCTGTTTTTAAAACAAAGCATGAATTTGACCTTTACTGTCACTTCAGCTGAAAAGTAGACTTGACAAGATTACTGTAATGTGCACTTTTAACAGGGTTGCCAAAAAAGGCATACTGTACATAGGTTACAGCTTGTTTAAAATGTAGCTGTGAGAGAAAAAATGCCATGTACTACTGCTCCAGTGTCACATGTCATTGGCTTAAAGAGCAATATTTCTATGATGGCACCATCAGACCTCCATGATTTCATGGCAGATAGTCATTTAGATAATGCCAATGTAGAATACCCAGGAGCTGATGGGCAGCCATTTATCCCAAGTCAACAAAACTTTGTGTTCTTAAACTTCTGGAGACCATGGTCATCCAGAGGTTTATTTTCTGCAGTTCTTGTGGATTTCCTCTGTCCATAACTATAGTAAAAATAACAATCTAGGGACCGTATAACATCACCATCATTTTCAGGATAAATAGGTAATTGAGTAGCATGGATGAACCATCATAGCACTGCTGCCTGGAAGCAAGGAGACTGGGGATCAAATCCCAGATGTGCTCTATACCTTGAATTTGCATGTTCTCCTCATGTCTGGGGGTTTCCTCCTCACAGTCCAAGGATGTGCAGGTTAGATGAAATGCAGATGCTAAATTGGCCAGTGTGTGTTTGCCTTGCAACAGACTGGCGTCCTGTCCAGGGATTGTTACTGCACCCAGTGCATACTGGGATATGCTCCATCTTCCTGAAAACCATGCTCTAGATTAGTATGTTTGGAAAATGGTGGGATGGAAGGATTTTTGTTATTAATTTTTTTTGTCTAATGCTTTCCTACAGGTTTTTCTTATTATTATTTCAGTAGCATATCTTACTAGTACTTCTATCTCTCCCTGCTGATTTAATGTTGTGGGCCAGTAGCCTTTAGTACATTTTAAAGTAATTGCTATTTACATTTTTTGTAAAGCATGAGCTGCATTTGCTGCATGAAATGTGCTATATAGACAGATGTATTATTATTGTTATCATATTATATTATTGCTATTATATTACTCTTCAAATGAGTGTCTACTTAGAATTCCAAGAGCTAAACTTAAAAGAAGTGGTGAGGCGGCCTTCTGCTGTTATGCACCTAAAATAAGAAATAGCTTGCCAATAGGGATTCTCCAGGCTGAAACGGTGGAGCACTTTAAAACACAGCTGAAAACACATTACTTTAACATGGCTTTCTCATAGCTTTGTCTTAGTTTAATCCTGATGCTCTGTATATTCAATTAATTATCATTATTATTCATGGTGGCTCCAAAATCCGTACTAACCCCTACTTTCTCTTCTGTTTTTTTTCCGGTTTTCTGTGGTATCGATCTGTGCCACCACCATCTAATCAAAGCACCATGATGTCCCTGCATTGATGGATTAAAGGCCAGAAGTCCACATGACCATCATCATCAAATTCTTCCATGAGAACCCTGACTAAAATGAGGACTGATTGAGGTCATTTATGTTAGGTATAATGCCTAGAGGGGGCTGGGTGGTCTCTTGGCCTGGAACCCCTGCAGATTTTTTTTTTCTCCAGGCACCTGGAGTTTTTTTGTTTTTTCTGTCCTCCCTGGCCATTGGAACTTACTTTTATTCTATGATTAAAATTCCCTAATTTTAATCATTTATTTTGTCTTTGTATCTTTCTTCATCACTTTGAGGTACATTGTTTGTATGAAAATGTGCTATATAAATAAATGTTATTGTTGTTATTATAGGGAAACAGCGTAGTGGCTTAGATCAGAACTCAACTTCATCATGAAGTTCTCTCTTCTTGTCTTGACCTATGATTCTCCAAATGGTTCTGCTTCACAGTATCTCCAGTCTTTACTCTCTCCATATGTCCCCTGAAGAAGTCTTGTTTCTGCTTCTGCCTGTCGTCTGGCCATTCCTCCTCCTGCCAGACATGTCAGTACTAGACAAAGCTTTGCCATTCTTGCTCCAAAGGTGCGTAACGATCTCCCTTTGTCTATTCAAATTACACCCAATTTACTCACATTTAGGCGTCTTTTGAAAACCGATAGCTGCTATTGTACTGACAAAGAATTTATGATACTGATGTCTGTCTTTTTGTAATTGTAGGTTTAATCATATAGAAGTAATATCAATCTGTCTTGCTCAATTTTTTTTATCTTGTTCACTGTTTCTTACGATGCTTGTACCTTCTAATGTGACTTGCTTTGTGAGATGCCTTGGATAAAGATGTCTGCCAAAACAATTATAGTAATAGCATTGTTGAATCAAAGGCTTGGAGAATTCAGGCTGCTCATGAGTCATAATGGTGTCATACTCAGTACTAGATAAGTTTACCAGATAAAGTGGACATTAGGCATTGTGAATAAGGCGCTATATAAGCGTCTGACCTGGAATAGATTCACACTGAGGCATGTATAAAATGGACAGAAATCTTTTATTTTTTCTTCACCTGTGGGGTATGTCTTCCCCTTGAACCCCACAGGAAATACACAGTCCCAAGCACTTTAACACAGCCCAAACACTCTTCCTCTGTGGGACATGTCTTCCCCGTGAACCCCACAGGTATAACACAGTCCCAAATCACCTTAATATCCACACAGCAATCCTTCCGCTGGCACCACCATTTCTCTCAGGTAACCTCGTCCTCTTCCTCCCGATTCTGGCCCTGAGTGGTGGTTTGCTGGCTCCTTTTATTGCCCCCCCGGAAGTGCTCCTGGTGCTTGCTCACCTGTTCCCAATCGTACTCCTGGGTGGGGCCGATAATTAGAGCAGCTGGGCTCAACGATCTCTGCCACGCCCCCAGGCGGCCATCCCAGGTCCCCACAGGGTTGTGGAGAACTCCATCTCCCATAAAACCATGCGGGAAACTGAGGCATTATCGTCAACCAGGGAAGCTGCCACCAAGTGTCCCAGGGGAGGTACTGAGGAGTCCATGGCTGCTCCCCCGGAACATAAACAGAAAGGGCATCCCGGCTGGGCATGCGACCCGGCCGCCCATTACATCGCCCCTCTTCCATATGAGTCTCGTGGGACTCAGCGGCCCGTCCCGTGAGGGCTGGTCTTCTCCATAATGGGGAGTCAGTGTCCTCAGCACTACAGTTCTGTCCTGTGGAAACAAAAGCAAATGGTCTGGGGGTGTTGCCCCGACGTCCCTGCACTTGGACGTCCTCACAGGACAACACCGCCAGATGTGGCCACAGCGGCCGCAGTTGTAGCACACTCGACTCCCTTTGGCTCAACCCCTGTGGGAATGGAAGCAGGCAGGAAACCCCTGCCTCTTCACCAGCTCAGTTGAGGGCTCCAAGTATCCCGGGGGAAGGTACTGATGAGTCTCTGGTGGCTCCCCCAGAACATGAGCAGAAGGGCCATCCTGGCCGGGCACGGGACCCGGCTGTCCACTACATTGCCCCTCTCCCAGATGAGAATCGTGGGACTCATCGACCTGTCCCACGAGGGTCAGTCCTCTCCTGCATAGGGAATTGGTGTCCTCTGCTCCAAAGCTCCGCCCTGTGGAAATATAATGAACAGAACTGAGGGTGTTGCCCTGATATCCCTGCCACTCGGACGTCTTCTCTGGACAACACCTCCAGACGTGGCCACAGCGGCTGCAGTTGTAACACCCCTGATTCTCCTCTGCCCGACCCCTGCAGGAGCGAAAGCAGGTAGGTAACTCCCGCCCCTCCTTCCGGTCAGCTGAGGGCTTATGGCGACTTCGCCCCTCTGCAGCATAGCCCATCTTTGCTTTCCCATCAATGGGCTCATGCTGCGTTTTTTCCGGAGTTTCCAGCTTCTTCCGTCTCCTCCTCTTTCTCTGAGGTGTATTTTTGGTCTGAGTTCCTCTTTGGGAAGAAGAGGGACCCCTCTCAGTCTGCACCCCTCTAGACGGCCGCGAGACCGGCACCGGCAGTTGGGGCAAGGTAGTTTGGCAGCTAGCATCTGTCAGCTGCCTCTCAGCCCGCTCTCCGGCCATGCTATCGGTCTCCGGTGCAACGTCTTGCGTAGGGGGCGGGACGGCCTGGCAAGCCATATTAATCATGACGGCAGCCGCTGCGGTCCACCCCCCCGCTTTCCTTTACGGCACAGGCTTCACTTACCTGTACCACTGTGTCCTGTAGGCTGGAGGATGACGCACCGCGGCTGCTGAGCCATCCAGTAATAGCTTCCAACGGCGCGCCAAGCTTCTTGTCCAGACCCTCCTTCACCTCCTGCAGGACCTTAAAGACCTGGGCCAGAGACTGCAGAGGTAGGAGGACAGCCTCCAACTCGCATGCAGCCCAGGAGAAGTCAGTTCTACCGGCCGACAACAGACTCGGACTTATTTCGTCTTGCGCCGACCGTGAATCGCCGAAGCCCTGTGCTTTCTCCACAGGCGCCTCCAGAACGTCTTCGGGAGCGGGGTGGAGATTCGTCACCCCTGTCTGAATACCACTGCCAACAGGCAGCCGACACATATTCCCCCACCCCTTACCTGTCACAGGAAGGGGTTCCTGCTCCTCCGCCAGGACAACCGTACTAAGGACGTCTTCCGGGCTCTCGTCTCTCGACCGTGGTCCGGAGTCAAACAGGGCCCTCAGGTCAGCGTCGTTCCCCTCGGAGCTCGCCTCATCGTTGCACCACGGACAGGCATCTGCCAGCCATTGACAGGAATCCAGCTCTTTTGTACCTAGGAGGCAGGCAGACGGAACAAATGCATACCTCACCAAGGGTGGATCATCTCTGGGTCTGTCGGCAACCTACCTATGGATCCCGTTGCTCTTAACGGCATGGCCGTGTCTGGTCGCCGGCTTTCGAGCACACCCAGTCCTCTTTTTCCCCATTCAGTAAGGTGTTCCTGTGGGCATCTTTCCTGCGGCTCACCGCCGCTCATGCAGGTGCTTGCCTCGCGCTGCTGTGCTGCCTCAGGAGTGCGCTCTGCACTGTGTTGTGTCTGTTCAGCCATGGCTTTGTCGGATGTGCGCTACTCGCGCTGTTGTGTCACACACATGCCTCGCTTCGCTGCATGTAGAAACGTGCTGCTATGCCGGGTCTCCACACAATATTTTTGTACAGGTCCCGGTCCAAATGTACGGACCGGAATCCTGCCGGCTATGCCAGTGTGAATAAGGCGCTATATAAGCGCCTGACCCGGCACAGATTCACACTGAGACACATATAAAAGGGACAGAAATCTTTTATTTTTTCTTCACCTGTGGGACACATCTTCCCCTTGAACCCCACAGGCAATACACAGTCCCAAGCACTTTAACACAGCCCAAACATTCTTCCCCTGTGGGGCACGTGTTCCCCGTGAACCCCACAGATATAACACAATCTCAAATCACCTTAATATCCACATAGCAATCCTTCCGCTGGCACCACCACTTCTCTCAGGTAACCTCGTCCTCTTCCTCCTGATTCTGGCCCTGAGTGGTGGTTGCTGGCTCCTTTTATGGCCCTCCCGGAAGTGCTCCTGGTGCTTGCTCACCTGTTCCCAATCGCACTCCCGGGTGGGGCCGAAAATTAGAGCAGCTGGGCTCAACAATCTCTGCCATGCCCCCTGGCGGCCATCCCAGGTCCCCACACGGTTGTGGAGAACTCCATCTCCCATGAAACCCTGCGGGAAACTGAGGCATCATCGTCAACCAGAGAGGCTGTCACCAAGCATCCCGGTCCCGGGGGAGGTACTGAGGAGTCCATGGCTGCTCCCCCGGAACATAAGCAGAAGGGGTGTCCTGGCTGGCCATGGGACCCGGCCGTCCATTACAGCATATAAAACAGAAAGTGCAAGAAGATATAATGTGGAAGACAGAACATTCTAAGTATATGTGCACAATGGGTTTTAGTTGGCCAATGCTCCTTAAACAGACATAAATTAAAGCATTTTAACATTATGTATTTGTCAGATACCTTTACCCAAGGCAACTTATACTTACAAGGTATTTTATAATATAGTTGTTTATGTGAATGCAATTTATAGTTACAGCACCAGCAGTGTATGTGATTTACTCATGTTCAGCCAGTCAGTTTGAATTGTTAATTGAAACAGCAGCCTTGTCATCTAAAGCTCAGCACCTCAGTTTTATATTAGAGGGTGGTAATTTATCCATCCCAATATTATTGAACGTGTTTAATCTAGCTCAGGGTTGCAGGGACAGTATTGTGTGCAATAGAAGACCTGGCCCTGCACGAGGGCCGCCATCACAGGACACACTCACATTTGCTTATACTTGAACAATTAGCTGAATATCCACATCTTTGGGATGTTGGAGGAAGCTTAAAGAAATCACAGGGAGAAGATAATGTTGAGGATGCCATTTGAACTCGGGCTTCTGGAGTTTTGGGGCAGCATTGATAGTCACTGTTCCAATGATAATAATTTAGCTAATAAATTGTCACACTTTTAATTACAGTGCTGATTTTAAGTTTGTCACATTTATATTTTTATTATAAGACCAGCTGTAATACTTGTCTAAGAGCGCTGAAATCTAAGTAATCAACACAGACCTCAGCATTAAGTGCACCAGCTATTGGAATGTATTTTGTAATGCATGCAGTAATTGTAGTAATAAAATAAAATGCATTTGTCATTCCAACAGTTGGTGCATCACAAATATTTGTAGTAGTCTGTTGTAGTAGTCTATTGGAATGACAAATGCAATGTAATTTATTACACAAATGTTTGTGATGCCCTACCTGTTGGAATGACATAAACTTAGTAACCGGACAGACACAGACACTTATTCTTTTATTAAGGTGAATAAAAGAAAGATTGATCCTACTCTTTGAATAATTCTCATGTTTCTATTTTTTTTGCTTGAGGGGTGGATTACATTTTGTCAGAAATTTGATAACTAATATATTTTTTTGACATAATGAAAAAAGATTTCCATTCACTACTGAAGCGAGCATGCAATGCCCTGCAATGTCCCATAAAATCAGGAACCTAACAGAGCAAAAATAAATCTGTTCCATTTCTGTTTGTTATCCTCTTTGTGTAATTTCAGGATGAAAACAGCAAGGTGGCATTTTCAAGAAGACAACCTGAAGAGATCATAATCCATGGGGTGTTGGACACGGGTAATTTCTTTCATTAGAATATGTGCGTTTTATAGCTGAAAGTAGGCAATAAAAGATGAACACTATAATATTTTAAATACAACTAAAAAACTGAGTATATGTCCCTGTATATCTAAAAGCCATTAGTCTTACTACATATTTTAAATAAACATGGTCAACTAAACTGCCAGTTTTTATATTAAAAGGAACTGAAAACATGGAAAGATTAACTCATTAGAAGTAAAAGATTTTTCAAATGATGTCCTTTTATTGTTTGCTTTACTGAAAAAACTTGCAAGCAAAACTGCCACACAGTTTGCACTATATAGTCTTAAAGGAGATACAAGCAAATGTAGGCCTTGGATCAAGAAGAAGATATTGTGTATGACATTGTACTCCTTTATTTGCATAAAAGAAAGATTTTTTTATAATCTGCTCAGTCCTTTAAATCAGATTTCAGAGCTTCCAGTGCAATAATCTATTACAGCTTAGTCACTTATAGTATATGTTGAATGCTGCCTCATGTCTTACTGAGTCAAATTATTTTGGCACCAAAGCAAACAGGAGAGATACAGTAGATACCGTAAGTCTCAATACCTACTAAGGTTTAAAGTTATGCATGCTGTCATAGAAAAACAGGTGAAATATTAGTAGAAATAATGAATACCAGTAGGGTACAATTTAGAAAAAAAACTTTTTTTCAGCACTAGATTGGCTATTTTACATGTCAATGTTCAAGCAAAAATAGATTGAAAACCCAGGAACAAATTATTTTGCTTTATCCCTGAATTCCCTGTTGCCATAATGTGTCCTAAGAAACGTGCCTTAGTCTTCCTCAATATACATGTCATTGTATAGTGCCGACTTTAAATTATGTGACTGTTATAATTCAATAGCAGTACTCCAGACCTGGTGTAGTAAATCATTTAGTAGTGCTGTCTATGGCTGAAGTATTTGTCTTATCAAAAATTTTGATGGAGGCTTGGAATTGTCAATTGGGTTACTTTGGCAGTTCAAAAGAATAAGACTGTGGTAGCTCTGTGGCTTTTAATGACCTTCTTTTCTGTTTGAAGGATGGGACTCGAGAATAGAGGGAGATTTTATTTGGCTCAATTTGTCCTTTCATTGCCCAAGAACAACAAAGTGGTGACTATCATTTTTACAAGAGGAAAATCTCTGCCCTAAGAGAGGCAGGAATGACTTTTTTATGTGTGAAGATGATATTACTCTTTCATAACAACGTGTCTGTGTGATCTAGAATCTTGCTATGCTACATAACTATTTTCCCTCCTCTAGGTTATATTGCTGTGTAGTTTTGTGAGCTTAACATCATTCTCAGTGTTTGAATTTCGTGTAGCCCTGAGACTCTCAGAGGCTGATGTATATGACATGTACTGGATCTGCATGCCTTCCACTCATGTTGTCATCTTGATAAGAGAATGACTACCGGACCGTGTGCTTTTTTTAAAAGCCATCAAACCACTTATGTGGAAAACAAATCGGTGTGCACATGTATGCAACCAAAACATTGAAAGTTTTTATATTTAGTTAATTTTTCTAAAAAGAACATAGATTTTCATTAAAACATTAGCATGAAATCATATTAAGATGAAAAATATGTTTCTCTTTCGTCAAGCCTGAAATCTTTCTCTCCATTAGATCTATGAATTTTTACTTTAGGATTAGGGTTAGTTTTCTTAGTTCAACTATGTGGCCTATAATTCTTTTCCTGGACTCTAAATAACATAATACAACATTACATACCCAGCATAGAATAATAGAAGGGAAATTCAGCAGCATTTGTAGAATATTGGGGTAGTACATAGAGTCCACCTGGGAGAGAATTCCACATTAACTTGTTCCTTGACCTGTGGTGATAAATTCGATCTTGAATGATCTGAAAAACAAACACAACATAGAATGTTTTATAATAAATATTTTTTGCAATATTAAACTTTATTTTGATGTATTTATAGATTGTAAAAGATCTAAAAATAAAAGGTTTTGCTGCTTCACCACTTCAGGGTCCTTTCTCTGTTTCCTGGCTTGGTCACTACTTGTGCGGAAATTAAATTGCATATTCTCCTTGTTTTCCAGGGGATTTCTTTGTGTATTCTGGTACATCACAAGAGATCTCTCTACTAGATAATCCTGTGGTTGTGATATCTGGTTACAATCCTTTTGCATAACTCGTTTTTTTTGCATTATAACAAAAAAACATGGTTGGAACAGATCCAGCATTATTAAGTATGTGTGCATCTTGTGATGAACTGGCTGTGAAGTTTGTTTCTGTTGGAATCAGTCTTGTTCTTCTTAATGGTCCTGAAGAGGAATAAGCTGGTTCTATCGAAGAAGAGAAATGTAAACTTTATGGAAAAGTACATTGGCTATGTTTAGTGTCGCCACTATGGCATCTGCTCAGACAATAGAAAAACTTTATTATTATGAAGGAAGGTAAAGGCTATAAACAGAGTAAATGTTATTCATAAAAATGAAAGCCCCATGGAGGGTCTGACCTGCTAGCCACCCAAGACACCACCAGTACACTGTTTCAACTTCATCCCTCTGAACCACTCCCTGTAGCTTGCTTTGACTACCTAATAGTGAGCAAATAACCCGAAGCATACAGCCAATGTTACATATTGGATTTACAGTAACTTCCTTGAGGCATCACAAAACACAAGGACTTCAGCTCACACTTTTCCAATGTGATCTGATCAGTTAGGTTCCTCTACTTTTGACTCTATTGGTTCATGTAATAATTGCTTTAGTATTTATTTTAAAAAATTGTTTCTATGACTAGATATTCTTTGCTTTGTTTTTCCTGTGTGGTTATTTACAGTAGTTTAGTTAATTATTGCTTTATTGCTTTCTTTTTTGAAATGTTTTGATATTTATAATATATTTAAAATGAACAAATTAGCAGCATCAATAATACTTCTAGTATTGCAGTATTATTCAGATCAGATCACATACCCCCTCTCATTCCCATCTAAAGAACATGGAAGGAAAAAGATTTCAAATGAATTATTGAATTAGTGGTTTGGTGTGATCAATTAAATGAAGACAACAATCATAAATATCTACCAGACTTTATAGTGTCTTTAAACTGTTCCTTTTTTTTTTTTGTTCAGTGCTTCCTGACACACTGGTATGACATATAATGTACTGTCCAATTCATCTTGATGTCTACTTTTGAGAGATATCAAGCTTTTCCCCTTTTTTTGGCCCTCTAGAGTCTAGACCTATTTTTAGGTTTGTGCTGGCATTCACATCCTTATGTTAAAGGAAATCAAAAGGTGTCTTAAAAATAACCAGAAGGACTTGAAGATGTGCATGCATGGTGGACAAAGTTGCTCATTTCCACAAAACTTTTAAAAAGTTGGGATTGGTAACATAGGTGCATATAGTTTCATTTTACCTTGTTTCACTGATGCTGACAACAAATATAACATTTTAGATATTTCATTATTTGCCAGTGATTCGTAGCCATCTAAGAGTCACTCCCAGAAGGTTAAAAATGACAAATTTCAGACATAAGCATGTGGGGTATCATTTTAGACCATTTCAGGGTCAGTGATGAATATGATGTTATTTTTGATTTTTGATCCTTTACTAGTGATCCAGCCCTCTATGGACCTCTATCAGACGGTGAAAAAATGACATTTTCTGGCAAAACTCAACAATATTTGGACTTTAAACATTTAAATCGAAGCACACATTTTTATATTTCAAATATATGACACAACTATTCTTGTTTATTACTTTACTTTGCAAAAGAGGATGATTAGCACTCCATTTGAGCAAGATAAGAAAGTATGCCAGCAGCTAGCAGTGTAATATAGTATATCACAATATATTGTTCATTTAGCAAAAATGTCCCATCAGATATTATCCCAAAGTAACCTGATGGAAGGATTATTGATAATTAAGAAAAATATTACTCCAAAAGGTGTAAGCAAGGGACTTTCCCAACAGCACACAGCAGGTGGCACAATTTTAAGATGGGTTCAGGGTTTTGTTTTTTTTATGGTTAAGAGCATCTGTTTTTTATGGTGCTACAGTATTATTAAAAATCAAATGGTGATTAAACTTCCTTAAATGAAAAATAAAGTCCTTGAAGAAGATAAATTGTACCACTTTTTAAAATGGAAAAACAGCTCTGGAACTGCTTAATGCCATAAATGGAATGAAGCTTTAGAGAGTTTACCTAGATGTGTGCATTGCACTGAATATTTCTTGCATGTTTCAATGTGGTCAGTGCAGAGTGTTATTTTAGTAAACTGATATTGATTAAATATGACTTATGTTCCACTGTGTACCAAGAAAAGATTGAACGGTATTACAATCCTGTCCCTTTAAAATGGTTGAATTTTGTGGATATTATTTATCCCTTGACAACTTGCCTGAAGAACGGGCCTGAGCTGCCTCCGAAGCTTACATATTGTAACCTGTTCAATTAGCCATTAAAAGATGTCATTTTGCTTCACTTCAAAGGTACAACACTGTACTACTACTGATCCACAAAGAGAAAGAGGTTTTCAGTTCTCTGCTTTCCTTACAGAGAAGAGCTGATCAGCTTTTAGTTTCAGAGCGCAGGTTTCAGAGGTTTTCGGTCATTTTGGAGAGTTCTCCTTGTTAGACAACAACCCAGAGAGGGTGCCCTGATGGAATCCTTGTGGAATTTAGTGAGAGGTCCAGAGATATATTACACAGTATCCTTACAGATGGGATGTGTGAAACAATTTTAAGGGAATGTATAACTGCTAATTGGATAAAAGTCACTTACAGTAACAAAAATAGTTTGTCCTCATAGAAGAGTTCTCCTGTCCATCAGAAGTGTCATTCCTTGAATTTAGCTGTTTGTTCGTGCTTGAGTTCATTTCGTGACTTCAGGCTCAAGTAGTCTGCAGACGGGCTTCTGGAAAGATGTCAGCCCAACTCTGCTTTACACCTTTCTTAACAGATCCTGGTTGACACTGGAGTTCAGTCACTTAGTCTGCACTGCAAGGGGAGGAAGGCACAGCTGGATGCCTGCACCCCAGTTAAATGCGATTTCATAACAGGCCTGGTGTGCCACAAAGACCTAGCAGAATGTACATTTTCACCTTTATAATGAGTTTAACCATTACATTCTCTAAAGCTCTGTAAACTAACTCATTTGAGCAAGTGTTTAATTGCAGCTCAAAACATTAGATGTTTCCAAAGAACTTAGAAAATACACCAACTGTATGGATTATAAATACAGGCTACAATAGATTAAAATCTTTAGTACAAATAACTGCAAGCAGTATTGTAATTTGTAGCATATTTTTCAGTTACATTTGTCTCGGTCTGAATATTGGTGCAGTGTGCAGAGCAGTGGACTGGTACAAGTGCCTAAATAATTAGGTGATGCAAAGTGCATGCAACGATTAATAAAAAAATAAGACTTAATTTTCATTAATTAACACGGTTAAAAAGTTTAATACACTTTATGTTTGTTCTGACTTCTCCTCCAGAGCTGCATCTTGCCAGTTCCTGGCTGTAATAGGAGTCCAGTTTAACATTAGGGGTCAATGTAGGTAGCAGATTGGTGTTCTCTTTTCAAAAACATACTTTAATATTTAAATATCTATTCACACAACTCAGCTGCACAAAATCAAAACAAAAAATCTGGAGGCTGTATACATGCAGCTGTGTTAAATGTATATAAAGAGTGTAAGGAACAAAACAGAAGGATCAGTATGTGATACTAAAATATTGAATCTTAATTTTAGCCAAATTAAATAACCTGCATACGAAGAAGGCCTTATGGTCTTCCGGGTAGACTTCACTGACCTTATTCTACTTAATCAAGTGTGAGTACCTGCATACAGCAAATAGTTACTAATGAGCACAAATAACCAATAAGCAACAGAGCCCTAAAAAAAGAAGCAAAAATATTATATGGCTGGACTTTGCTATACTACTCCAAATGTGCAGTGTGTTGCTGAATATTCTCACTTAGGGTCATTGCAGTTATATTACATCTAACCGCAAGTTGTTATAGCAGAGTATCTGTGGGTTTCTCCTAGTGAGTAATTTCTTATAGAACTGATTATACTGGTTTATTTAAATTCATGTAAAAAAAATTTAGATTTTTTGTTCCCTTTGAACATCACCCAGCTTTTTTGTGGTGAACTGTTGAAAATGCATTAGCAGTAATAGTCACATGCTTAAACATATTTATATGCAAAAATTTAAAGAAAGCAATATTTCCATCCCCAATTTGTGTTTAAAAATACAGGTATAGAGATACATCTCGCAGTGTGACCAATTTTCTTTTACTAAGGATGATCTGCATTGCCAATTTTTAACTGTTTGATGGATCAGCTCACAAAGAAAGAAAATCTGGCTGGGATGCAGGTTTTCTTAAGAATTACTTATTACTTGATACAGTGTCAGAGAGGCAAGTATACTTCACTGGATACATGTTGAAAACAAGAGGAGAAAGCTCACCTTTAAATCCATCCATCCATTGTCCAACCCGCTATATCCTAACTACAGGGTCACGGGAGTCTGCTGGAGCCAATCCCAGCCAACACAGGGCACAAGGCAGAAAACAAACCCCGGGCAGGGTGCCAGCCCACTGCAGGGCGCGCACACACACACACACACACACCCCAAGCACACACTAGGGACAATTTAGAATTGCCAATTCATTAACCAGCATGTCTTTGGACTATGGGAGGAAACTGGAGTACCTGGAGGAAACCCACACAGACACGGGGAGAACATGCAAACTCCACACAGGGAGGACCCGGGAAGCGAACCTCACCTTTACATGACATATTGAAATGAGATAGTATTCAAAATGCAGGGGTCTCTGAAATAATAAACTCCATTAAGAGTAAATGTTATAAAGATGCCTAATCAACAGCTGAAATGAACTTAAGAATGGTAGACAGAGAAAAATATTGTTAATAATTCTGCAATTGTCATAAAAGTTTGTCTCTTTTCTAGTAACAGAACGTTCAGTTTTGATAGCATTTCCTTCTCACAGTACTTAGCTCAGTAACTTGACTGTAAGACTCTATACTTATGTGAGTTTTTTCTTGGGTTGTGGTTTCTTAACCCTAACCCACAAACCAAAAGCAGGTTATTAAACTAACTGGAGACAATGAAGCAGAAGTTCTGGAATAACTTGAAGTTCTATTCACAGCTCTCATTGCCACTGGTCTTGGTTTTATGGCATCCTAAACTAGAATACTAAGTTTAGAAATTGAAAGGTTGTATGGTAACCTCAAGAAAGAGATGATCTATATTGAAGTTAGGAGCAAATTTCATGCATTTAAATTTTATGTAAGTAAAAGAAAAATGTTAGATGTAGAAACAAAAAAGATAGATTTGATTACACAATAGGAGGTCTGAAACCTAAAAGGATACTTGATGAGAAAAACAGAAGTCATACTAATTTTTTTACTTTCTACATGAAGACAGTAGACAGAAGCAATTAAGATGGCTAATATGATGTTAGGTTATATAGGAAAATATGTAGAGTACAAGTCAAGGGAGGTTATGCTTAAGCTATTTAATGTAATAGTGAGGCCCCACATGGAAAAAATGTACAGTTTTAGTTTTCATGCTACAGTGAGTCCAAAGAAAAGCAAGTAGGTTGATTCTATGAGCAAAATTTATGACTAAAGAGGAAAGACTTAATGAGTTCAACCTCTTCAGCTTAAGCAAATGAAGATTAGGATATGACATGATTGTAGCATGTAAAGATTAAGATGGGAATTAGTACAGTGGATTCCAGTGTTTACTTTAAAATGAAGAACAAGTGGTCACATTTAGAAACTTGCTAAGGACATATTTCACGCAGATATTAGAAACTTTTTCTTCACACAAAGAACCAATGTCTCATAGGATAAATAAGCAAGTAGTGTGATTGAGAATAGAATTTAAAAGATCGATTTTCTAATCTCAACTCAATGTCTTTTAGGAAAAATTAGGAAAATGGGATTAGTGAGTTTGCTGGGTTCAATGGTCTGTTCTCATCAAAATCGTTCTAATATTCTAGAAAGGGAAAGTATCTCTCTCTTTATAATGGTAATTATGCCGATATGGAATCAACTTTCTAGCTTGAAGTAGTTGAAAGTAGATATCAGGTACATCCAGATTTGTAGCTGTAACAAATAAATGCGATATCAGCAGTTAGACCATTTTATCAGAAGTCCTATGATCAATTTTTATTTTTAATTATTTTTAATTGGTGTTCCAGCTACTCATGTGAGCTGATGCCAAGCATAACTTTTCCCAAACAAAAAAATAATAATTTTGATTGGTCTTAGACCAACAAATACAAATTTTAAGACTGATCCACTTTAACATATGTCAACTTAGTGTCATACTTTCATACCAGTGGGGTAACACAGGTTTCTCCACCTGGAATAAAAGTGACTGATGTTAAAAATAACTTCTCACTCGCTCCCTCAGCTTGTTCTTAAAATACTCTAGCTGAACTACATTCTTACTTTTATTGTAAAGCTAAAATATTCATAACAGCAGTTGAGTTGCATAACACGGCACAACAAAGTTTTGCTTTTTGAACCCTGTTGGGTGTTTCTTATAGATTTTTGGGTGCTGATCACGAATATCACATAAAAATTTACCCATCATGTACCATTTCAGTTTTGTAATGATTTTTTCTTATATTTGTATTCAAACATTTTCGCTGACCGTAAGTGACTTATCAACAACGGTTTGTGCAGACTGGGGATGTCCAGGCATGGAATCAGGCCAGGCTGGAAGCTGTTCTGTGGAAGTTGACATCCTGGGCAGGTCTGAACAAGCTTGATGCTGTCTCAGCATGCTATAAAGGTGCCTTGCATACACCGATCCTGCTCATTTGGTTAATATAGATAGTCAGTGTGTATGTGCAGTATCAGTATAGTATCCGTAGCAATATATCAGTAAGTAAGCTTGATGCTATAGACGTTTTGGTGTCGGGCGATATGTCTCGTCAATGTCGTAACAGCTGCGATACATTCTGCTGTATCTGTAGCGAATATACATTTGCGCCTCAGAGACGTTGGATGATTACTCTTATGAAGAAAGCTTATCATCTGTATTTTGGCCGCAAAACTGGTGATCAAGACAAGGAATGGCTGCCTTACATTTGCTGTGTGACATGTGCTGTCAGTCTGAGAGCCTGGCTCAGAGGCACTTGAAAGATGATGTCATTTGCTGTTCCGATGATATGGCGAGAACAGAAAGACCATGTGACGGACTGTTACTTCTGTTTGACTAATGTGTCTGGTTTCTCTGCCAAAAACAAGAAGTCAATTAAATATCCTGATCTGCCTTCAGCAATGAGACCCATGCCACATGACGCCAGTCTTCCAATTCCAAAACCACCAGAGAATTGGACCTTAGATGAACCTGATGAAGAAACTGCAATGCAGGGTACTGACAGTGACATTGACCTGGATTTTGAACCGTGCTCATCAGGCAATCCACATCTGATAACACAGTCTGAATTGAATGATTTGGTCAGAGATTCAAGTCTGTCAAAAGCCGAGCTGTTGGGTTTGAGACAGCAGGAATGGTGTTTGCTGTCATCAGGTAGGAAAATGTCTGTGTTTTGAGGCCGACATCATAATATAACCAAATTTTTGGCACAAGTCGACAGTCACTGTTTCTGTTGTGACATTAAAGGATTGTTCTCAGCCTTGGGTTGTGATCACAACCCAAATGAGTAGCGTCTCTTCATTGATTAATTAATGTTAAGCCTAAAAGCTGCTCTGCTACACAATGGCAACGTTTATCCTTCAGTACCTGTTGGCTATGCAGCACACATGAAAGAAACATATGAGAATATGGAACTGTTGCTGAAGCACGTCTAGTATAGCAGGTACAACTGGAATATCTGTGGAGTTCTTAAAGTCATTGCTCTGTTACTATGACTGCATTTTGGCTATACAAAGAACTGTTGTTTCATCTGTGAATGGGACAGCCATGCCAAAGAGTCGCACTGTTCTCGACAGAGCTGGCCACTCCGTAAAAAGTTAGTTCCAGGACAGAAAAATGTGGCACATGAATCGCTTGTCGACCCGGCAAAGATATTTTTGCCTCTTCTTCACATGAAACTGGGACTCATGAAGAATGTCGTGATAGCACTGAACAAGGAAGGCGAAGGTTTTCGTTATTTAAGACAGATGTTCCCAAGAATAACTGACGTCAAGATCAAAGAGGCCATTTTTGTTGGCCCCCAGATCAGACATGTTATGAGTGATAAGCGGTTTGAAGATCTGTTGGGCCGGAAAAAAAATGCCTGGAAAGCCTTCAAAGACATTGTTGACAATTTTCTGGATAATTACACAGCTGGTAGACAAACTTCTCAAAGCATACAAGACAATGAAGTGCAACATGTCACTCAAGATTAATTTCCTCCACTAACACTTGGACTTCTTCCCCGCAAATCATGGTGCTGTCAGTGACGAACACAGTGAAAGGTTTTAACCAGGACATTGCTACGATGGAGAAACGATACCAGGGCAACTGGAATCCGTCAATGCTTGCTGACTACTGTTGGACACTGCAACGTGATGCACCTGACTTTGTATACAAAAGAAAATAAGGAGCAAAATACTTTTAATTCTGTTGAATTTAATAGCTTATGCAAAACATAAACATGACTAAATACGTTATTGTCAGTAAACATATAAATGTCTATTTCTCAGAGTTCCTACGTGATGCAGTAAAACCAAAACTATATTTGTGCATACCCAGTAGGTACCAATCAACAAAAACTTTTCAGGAAGCAAGACTTTTCAAAAAAATTGTTGTGCAGTGTAATCTATTACATAATCCAGCAGAATCTGACATCCTATTACTGCATGGGGATCATCCATTCAGCAACTTAGGGAAGACCACCAGGTATCACCAATGACAAATTTCCTTTAGTAGATAATATTTTAACATAAAGATGTTATTGTTCGTTTCATCCTTTATTTTTGAGCACTGGCTTACAGATGAGTTCTGAGCCAAGCAGCATGGCTCTTCTCATCCTGTAGCACCTTAGTGTCCCATCTTCCTCTGCCAAATATTTACCTGTTAAGCAGCCCTTTAAATTGGCAGAGTGGAACTTTTAATATTAACATCAGTTAAAGGCTGCAAGATGCTGTATTTGTTATGAGGAAATCTGATGTAGTGAACCTGCAACTGAAGTCTAAACAACAAGGTTGTATATCCAGTTCCTGCCTCTTCAAGAATCTGAGCATGTCACTTAATCTGCCTGTGCTCCAACTATAAAAAGTTATGCAAACATTTATGGTTCAGAATCTGTACTTGTAAAATGCTTTGGAATGGTGTTCGCTATGGAAAGGTGTATTATTAAATAAGGCCTGTTAATATCTGTAATTCATACTGAATCTCTTTTTAAATGTCACAGTTACTCAAAAAATGCTAATAAGTAACTGAAGTGTTCATGTTTACTTATATTTGGAAATATCAAATATAAATCTATTTTTGAAAAAATAAAATATTTACTCTTTACACCAACTTACCTGTGTGAGCATACCTTCTCTGCCATGAGAACTATAAAAACAAAAGAAAAAAAAACGGTTTTCATCTTGAAGTAGCCCCTTTAGTTGCTATTTCAGCCATAATCAGATAATGAAAATGCTAGTCAACTAGCGCTAGTCAACTATATGCTAGTTATTAAGATGGCTGCATCTTTTCACATCTTCCTTAAGGAAGGAATCTTTTTTTCTGAATTTTAGTTATATCATTAATAGTATTCTTGCACATTTTAATAGCAATCGCTTTACTATTTTTGCTTGTGTTTTAGTCATAGTAATGAATGGCGCACTGTGGCATATTTTATTTAAATTCTTTGTATGTTACATTGACTGCAAAAGTAAAATTTATACTTATTCAGTTTCCAACAACACACTGAATTATTTTCAGATGTGGTTGAAAGGCAAAAAAAAATAACTTTACTCATAATAAAATACTGCAATTTTAAAATCCTTAGAAATAAAGAAAACTGAATATCAATAAATATATAAATGTGAACATACACTACCA
>JANRMT010027041.1:46689014-46702003 GCA_026402145.1 Polypterus bichir lapradei | reverse complement strand
TTCATGGCATTTTTCACACCGAAAACATCACTATTCTGTGCTTGATATTTCAAGAAGATTCTGTGCACATTACAGAATTGTGGATTTTAAATTGAGAATGTTATGGCACCTTCCTACAAAAGAAACACCATACAAAGGTGCTTTACATTTTTAGGTTTAGAAGGTCCTTATTGTTACATGCACAGAGAACACTGAAGTTGTTACTTGCCTGTGTTAATCAACGTGTTACATAGCCTCTATCCTGCACCATGATTAATGAGTATATCAGCTTTACTTCTGTCTTCTTACCTCACTGAGGCAGTGTGATCGTTTACATGTATACTTTACAGTTTGAGCACAGGTTATTTAAATGGCTTCCTCAGAGTTGCACAGTAATTTGAAAGTGAGGACTGAATAGGCAGCTTTGGGTTTAAAGTTCAGCTCTTTAGCTGCTAGACCATAATGCCTTTGTTCTGAAGACCAATAATGACGAGGCACTGACAAAGGATTGCTTAATCATTACATTTGAATTTTAATTTTTTTTAGAACTATTAGATTAATTCCTCTTTTAATAATTCACTGAGCTGGTGCTATCAGAATTTCCCAGTCCCAAGGGAACAGACCAAAAAGTGTAAGATGCAGTCCAATTTCAATCATACAATAAGAGAGAAACAGAATTAGTCTTTGCTAAATAACAAATGTACATGAATTGTTGTAAGTTGAATGGAAACCAGTGAAAATGGCCAAAGTAGTCCAAAACATCCCCTAGCATTCATATTCAGAGCCTCTTTCTTGGTTATAGTTTTGATTTTAAAGCCGCACTCATACTGTAGTTATGATTTATTACCAGTCACAGATTTCAATCAGTCCTGTTGGTTATTGACTATTGGATTTCCTTTGTAATGGAAAGCAGGTGAAGAATATGAAGAACAGGATTTCACCCTGAGAATGGGTACTTTGCAGGGTTGTTCTTTACATGACTCCCTTATATTCACCCTCAATAATGGCTACATTTCAAGTTTCTGTTTTGAAAGAATGCTTAGACTCACTGAACAGTATGTATGCAAAAATGGGATAACTGATCTGGTCAAATGATACTGTTAAATCATCTTGTAAAGCACTTTGAGCTACATAATTTGTATGAAAATGTCCTATATAAATAAATGTTGTTGTTAAACAACAAAAGTAAATGGCAATTTAAAAAACTTAATTATTGAAAATGTGCTTCAAATGAGACAAAGGAACAACATACTCACCTTTATATACCAGGCTCTTACATAAGTAAAGTTCACCAGATAGAGACAACTATAGGAGACCCAATGTCCTTTTTCAACATGCCTGTTACTTCAAAGTGTTTTTGACTGTCTCTATTGCTCTGTGGTTTGGCAATTCTATGCTGAGGACAAGAAGCAGCTAAAGAGGTTGGTGTGCACAATTTTTAAACTATAAAATATTATCTCTCCTCTGTTGATAAACTCTAGACTCACACACTGTTCTAAAGGTCTCATCTAATCTGTCATACCCTGCAAGCCCTCCTTCAGTTTGGTAAATGGCTTAGGTCTATCATGGACTACCTTGCTTTTTAACAGCATCAGTAAAACAGGGCTGCCATGCTTTATAGCCATTTATATGCCATGCTTTATATGCCATGCAGTATGATCCCTTAAGTTGTTAGGTGCATAAGCTTAGCATCATCACCTCAGAGTATCCCTGCACTCCATTGTTATTTTAATTTTCTAAGTAATTTAAATTTTGATGTATAATTCCAAGGCTTTCGTTATTATGGGTATATGAAGGCTGCTGTTGATTCATTGTTCCTTTTCTAATTATTCTATGTACTTGTGTTGATGCTGTATATGTAAGAGCTTTATCAAATCAAATTTCACAGAGTAAACTTAAGATGTCACTGTCTTTAAATTGGCTGTTTTCTTTATTAAAACATTTTACACTGAAAAAAACTACCATGTTGAAGAAGATTAAATTAGTTACATATGAAAGGACAAGAAAGATTATACCTCTCCACTCATTTGTTACAAAGTAGTATATCTGCCAACGTTGTTTTTTTTTGTCAATTAAAATACTTTTCTATCTCTGCTGCCTGTAAATGTAAATCTCGCCAGCATTTATTCTCTCCTGCCTTACCTTAATGATTCAATAAATGAGAGTACTTACCTCTAATGTTGTTAAAACAATTTTTTCTACTGAAGAAAAATAAGCATCCCACAGGAACTGAGTCTGTTGCCTGAGTGCCAATATTTTGTCATGGTCTATAGACCTGGTTATTGAAGGAATCTGTTTAAAAAAAATCACAAAGAGCATAAGTGGATTTAAATTTGCTTTCAAGAATAGAATCCTTATTAACCTTCTCATTTAACACAGCTCCAGAAATCCCGGATTACCACAAGTATCTAAATGCTTATAAGCTTCTCCAGGGGGACTTAATGATGCTTGGAATGGAGTGTAACCAAATTAATTTAGTAAGCATTTTTGTGGAAAAACAATGTTAATGTCCCTTTCTTTTTAAAAATAACATCTTTATCAGAAGGCTATGGAAAGGCCAGCATAAATAGGGCATGTCTGAGCTTAGTTCCTTCAATATTACTGTTCATATACTTTTTATCACACTCATCATGTGTCCTATTATGTATATTACCACATAAGTATTAGTCTTCTACTCATTGAATTTAGTATATACATTACAAAACCTGCTCCTTGGAGCATATTAAATGAAAATGGACACTTGGACTTTATTTATTTGTTAAATTTTAAAAAAAATACAGATGAGTTGATCTGGATGGGGTGTAAAGACACCATGATGTATGTAGGAAATGCATACTTTCACTATAGAATCAGAATAAGAAACATTTTTATTTACCAGCCTTCTGAAATTTGGTACAAACAAAGAGCACAAAAAACAGCACATGACAAAGGAAAAGGACACCATAGTGCAAAATGCACTGAGCAAAGTTAAATGCAGGTATTCTGATGGTGGAGCACTGGTTTCACTTTTGCAGCAAAGAAACGCACAGTTTACTGAATCATCTCCATCTGATAATAGATCAGCATATTACTGTCTGCTGAGTTTAGCATTGGTTGAAGTCTTGTTTCTCATTTTATTATACAGTTGTGGCCAAATGTTTTGAGAATGACACTTGGCCTGCTGACATTCCTGAGCAAGCTCTACACTGGTGGTGCCCCGATCCCGCGCCATGAATAAAGAATGGTACTAAAACATCCTCCCAGAGCAACTTCTCTCAACTATAAGACAAAAGTGAAAACTAAGAGGCTCTGGGAACAAAACATTGAAATTTTGGGTCCATGGCCAGGAAACTCCCCAGACTTTAATCACATTGAGAACCTGTGGTCAATCCTCAAAAGGTGGGTGGACAAACAAAAACACACAAATTCTGACAAACTCCAAGCATTGATTATGCAAGAATAGGCTGCCATCAGTCAGGATTTGGCCCAGACATTGATTGACAGCATGCCAGGGTGAATTGCAGAGGTCTTGGAAAAAGAAGGGCCAACAGTGCAAGTATTCATTTTCTGCATAAACTTAATGCAATTGTCAATAAAAGCCTTTGAAACTTATTAAACACTTGTAATTATACTTCAGTATACCATAAAAAATCTGACAAAAACATCTAAAAACACTGAAGCAGCAAACTTTGTGAAAACCATCACTTGTGTCATTCTCAAAACTTTTGGCCACGACTAAGACTTTTTAAGTCCTTCTTCCTTAAATGAAAAATGTCTTATCGCACCTGGGTTCTGTCTTTCATACAGTTGTAAAGGACAGATGTGGGCCTCCCACCTGCTAGTGGAGAGCACTATTAACAACAACTTTATGAATGTGGCTGTTCATCAACCAAGTCAACTTGTTCTGCAAGAATCACAGGGCTGTGTTTTATGCCTTTAAGCTGTTTCGGAAATGCTGCAATTCTAAAATAAATTCAGACTGGCAAAGAGTCATGTCTCTGCATTATTTGTAAAATACAAAACCATACTGTATGTACAATTTAAAGTGCATTAGCTGGGCCCAATTGAGTAGTGTAAGAATTACGAAACAGTGGTCAGGATAGTATCTTTCAGATGGTTGGTGGGTTGCAGAAGAGGATGGGGTTGCTGCTTGTTCAGCAGCGATACAGCTTTTGGAAAAAAAGGAAATTCAGATGCTAGTTAGTTTTTGTTTTAATGGTCCTAAAACATTTGCTTAATGGACAGGGTGTTAGTCCATCACAGGGCAAACATACACACACATCTACTAGGGCTATTTTAGAAATGCCAGTTCACCTAACCAGTATGTCTTTGGACTGTGGGAGATAACCTGTGCACAGGGGGAAACCCCTGCAGACGCAAACAGTAAATGTAAACCACTGTGTCACCCCAGGATGAGAAAAGTAAGAATTATTATTTGAATGAGCATATTCTTTACCCTAGATTTGCACTTAGCAGCAACAGATGGAGGATTGTGGTTGATAGCGTACTTAGCATACTTGATTACAATCTGCTGTAGTCTCTTTGGCTATGTGGTTATGGAGTCAAAACAAACAAAAGGCTGACAGTGATGACACTTTCAATGATGGTTCAGTAAAACTGTACGATAGTCTTTTTTGGGAAAGACAGAATGTCTTAAGGCAGCTTAAAGTACTGGAAATGATGGCACCCAAAAATCTGAAAGACTGCATAACATTAGCAGCTGCCATGGGGAAACTTCCATAGTGGGTAAACTGAAAGTCTATTATCATTTCTATGGTTTTAGTAGTTTTAAATTCTAAATTGTTTATCACACATTAAGTTCTGAGATGTTCAACATACTTTTCCAAGTGTTCTTCACATTTCTCAATAGCATCAATTAGAAACTAGAAGCTATTGGTACTGGAAATAGAAGCAACTAGTGTTATAATTTGGGACAGGTTGTTCCAGTTCATTTATTTATTATGCTTCAGAGGATTTTCTTTTCTACTACCATATTGTGGGTCTTTGGAAATCTTTAACTTTGAGGAATATTAATGTAGGAGGTCTTTCAATTAATAATGTAGTTTGGAACCAGTAGAAATTGTATAATCATTTCTTTTTAAGTGTGTCACTGCACCATTTTCTAGTCTCAGCATTTTGTTACTGTGTTGTTACAACGTTGTAGAACGCATTGCACTGTTGCTAGGGGCTGCCATCTAAAATGCACTACATGCCAAGTCACCAGTGCTCAGCGCATCATTCGGGATTCTGGATCCAAAAGTCAAACAACTTCAGGGTGAGTTCTTAGGGGTAAATGCTTGTGGGGCATTTGATTCACAATGGTTCTCATTTAGGTTTTTGTAGCAGTCTTGTGTTTAGTGTTAGGTGACAACTCACCTTCGATTTGTTGGGTGGTTTAAAGTCCTAGTTTTGGTGACAGCTTTCCTGCATGTTATGGCACGGTTTTTTTCTTCATTTTGTAGTATAATTTTGAGAGCATATTTGTGGCTGTACGCCTTCTATTTTATTGGTTTCTGATAATTCTCATGTTGGCTCCGCTTGTTTTTTTGGTCTCTGGTTTTGGAAAACAGCATTGCAAAGTTTTATGCATTGAGTCTCGTCACATTTTCTCGAATAAACATAACATCATCCTCGCTGTTGCACACTCTCTCACAAGCTGGCAAGTCAAAGAAATCGGCTAGAACTAAAAAAGCAGATGATCCAGCCAAGCAACTTTGGATAACAATGGATGGCAAAATAATTCACATAGAAGATAACCTGCACAACTTGACCTCAAGGTTTTTAACTATGATGAAACAAAGAGTACAGATAAGAAGTGAATGCTCCACATGGGGTGAAGTCACCAATTAAGTTCATTATGGGTTTGTCCTTGGACCAATACTTTTTCCTTATTTATGTTAATGACATAGACCCTGATAAAGTTAGTAAACTTAGCAGATGATTCAAAAACTGGAAGGACAGTAGATACTGTGGAGGCAGAAAAAATAATTCAAAAAGACCTGGATAATCTTCAGAACTGGGTGAACACTTGGAAGATTAAATAACATTTGAAGGTATATTGTAAAATTTATTGAATAGAACTCAAAAAGATATGCTTTGGCTATATAATAAACTAGTGAGATTGCATCAGAGTACTGCTTCCAGTTTTGGCCACCACATGTCAACAAACATACTGTATAGCAGCACTTGTGTAGAAGACAAGAAACAAATGCAATGCAGGGCTAAAGGGCATGCACTAAAGTGACAAGAATATTTAGGAAGGCAGGAAACACTTCTTTATGCAAAAGGTTGTGGGAATTGGGAAAAAACTATCGTGCCATGTAGTTGATGCAGAAACATTTAGAAAGTACCTGGATAAGATATTGAGACAGCGTAGCTGTTAGCTAGTCAACTTAGCCAGGAGGATTATTGGCGCCACCATTAAGGCAAATTAGGCATTCACCTATGGTGCAGATAATAAGGGGTTGGGGGGGACCCCCCAGCCACACAGGTTTGCTACTGAACAGTCTAGGAAGCATAATAACCTAGCACTGGCACTGATCCTGAGTGATGTAACCTGGAGTTTTCAGGTGTTTTGGGTCCTTCAACATTAGACACCCTTATCCAGGTGACCCAGCCAGGGTGTAAATAATCCCTGACTTGCGCCCCAGCAGCCATCAGCCATGTGGCCTTCCTTTTTACCTAGATCCATAATAGCTCTTTATGCAGCATAAAATGACTATCCTCATTGCCATTTTCTGGGAAGCCCCAATAGTCCACCTCTGTTGGCTCACAGTGAGTGTTCCAGTTTTCTCTCATATGCCTTCTCCATGCGTTCTTCCCAGGGTATGGTGAATTTTAACATGATCACCTTTTTGGTGGAGTTTGAGAAGATGACCAAATCTGGACAGAGTGCTGTTATGCAATGTGTTCAGGAAACCTTAGCTGCTTGTCTAAATCTACTCTCACTTGCCAGTCTGCAGCTGTGGTGTTGAGGCCTGATGCTGATGTTGGTTGTGGGGTGAGCTTTTCTCCAGCCCTGACAAAGGAGATGATGGTCAGGTGGTGGTTCTTGCAGGTGGTAATGGCTGAGGGTAATTCACAGTTTTCACTTTATTTACCAATGGTGTCAATAATTAATAGGTGAAAGCTGTCAGAATCCACACACTACATAATGACCAATATTAACTTGTATACCCCAGACAGTGCATGAGCTGGCTAGTGAAATTGCACATAGTCTATTGCCTTTGTTCAGTCCAAACATAAGTTAAACCATTTTTCATGTAAGGAATAAAGTCATTTTTGGACTAATCCCCATGTTTCTACAAAGTTTACAGCTGCTTAATAAAATTGATGATGGGATATGTCTATCTGATCCTATTAGGCATTTGTTTTGTGCTTTGTAGTACATCCTGCTTTCTTGAATCTGTTGAAACCTTTAGCAATTTTCTATGTTCATAAATAAAAAAAGGTGCGTGTAACACTAGACCCATTTATCAAACACAAAGAGTGCAACTGAAATAGGATTTTGAGATTACATGTGCAGATGAATAGATATATGCAAGTATTTGCCTTTTTCTTAAAAATAAAAAATCAATCATTCTAGATGGACTCTATTAAGCTCTAGACCACTTTGAGTCTGTTTCTTTCTTTTTCAGTCCATAGTGGTACAATTTTTAAATGCATCTGCTTTCTCACTTGTGCTCATCCTGAACTTCTTTGGTCTAATTACACACTGTGAATTTTTAAGGGACAGAACAAAGCGGGGCTGGTTAACTCTGCTTTCTCACAGGTCAAGTGTCCAGGGTTTGAATCTCAACCTTGCCTGACATATATATGGAGTTTGCATATTGTTTCTGCATCTGCTGGGATTTTCCTCAGATGTTCCAGTTTGTTTATAACATGCTAAAGACGAAAACCTTGAATAATTGGGAAGTCTAAACTGAACATAATGTATTTGTGTGTCTACTTAGAACAGGCTTGGGCCACATGTAACTCTTGTGTGAATTAGAAAAAGATAAAATAGGAACTTGAGGGTTTGAAAATGTTACTTTGCATAATGCTATGTTTATAATTCAAAGTTAACATGAACTACTGCATGTATAACCATCATCATTTTTTTATAATTTTCCCTTTTCTGAAATATAAAAATATACAAATTATATTTAGTCATGACTGCACTCTCTTCTTCTGAAGTATATGAGAGATAATAATCTACATAAAGAAAAACAAAAGCTTTACATATATATTCCCTTTGCACATTATTATTAGAATATTAGACAACTACAGTATATTTTGTAGATGTATCTAATCAAGTGTTTTTGGTAGCAATATTTTTTATTAATAGAAATGTCACACCTGCTAAATTGTAACTGCCCGGCAGTCATATGTAGTTTATGCATCATGTCTGTATTCCGTTTTATTGCAATTTATACTGATGCAAAGCAATTTCTACAGGCTTGATACATGGCAGGCAGTGTACTGTATTCAAGTGCCTGAGGAACTGAGCTCAGCCCAAGAAGGTTACCAGACAATATCCCTCAACTGACTGGCATTGTGTTTATAAGTAAGCAGTTTTTCTAACTTGCAATTTATTTGCTGGACTAAAGTAGCTTTGTAAGTTTTATGGTAAATTCAAATTGCTTTTAGGTTGTGCATATTGTAAAAGGCAATGAATAGCTTATAATGATTGATTTATTTGTGAAATGGATAATAGTGGACTAAAAAAAGACCTGTACTGAACAAACATGGAGTTAAATCTAACAGAATGTTGCAAGGGATGCAAGTCATCAGAGAGAAACCGTAAAATGAATCTTACCTAACGTGCTTAATCCTGTTGTGGGTCACGGAAACCTGATTTCTTTACTGGTGCTGTCATTGAACGTACAGGTACAGCGGAGGTGATTTGGAAAATGCTCAGCATAAAAATGTTTAATAATATACCTATACAGAACAATATTTTGCAGTTTCTTTATTCAGGCTCAGATGCTCTAATAATTATTTGCAAATATTATTTTCACAGTACTTTATGCCTGATGCTTACTGTTTATATGAAAACCTTGACCTTTATCTAGGTAGTGAAATTGACTAGAAGAACAATGCAAATCTTCTTCACTTGAGTAAATCTGATAAATAACGAAATTGGGCCATATAAGGAAGCTGTTTGCATGTAACTGATAAGTTTAATTGTGAAAGCAGAAACTCTGTCAGGAAGGAAATCTGCCTACAACTGACTGTATGGCAAGATGCTGCTTATTTAACTTCCAACACTGATGTGCTGTGTGATCCTGAGCACTCACTTAACCTGGCAGTGCTCCATTTGTAGAGATATGCTCTGTACTTGTGATTTGTAAATCAGTTTGGATAGCCGAAGCAGCTAAATACATGCAAAAAAATGCAGGGAGAGAGTTGAGACATTTAAGGAAAGCAAAGAAGAAATCAATCCAGGTTACTCAACATGTTTAATAAATACTGCCTTAATTGTTTAGTATCACTTTCCAGCACAAGGACCATTTCCTGCAATTGTAGTCTTACTTCATTTAACCTCTAAATGTAAAATCACCATTTTCGACTCTTACCTTTGTGTGAAGTCCTAATTCCATTCTTCCAGCAGTCAGCTGTAGGTATTATACTGCTCTCACAGTTTTTTCTGAAAATTTCAATATCGTATACCATGCTCATTTGACAGTAAACTTAAGCATCTTAAGATGTGTGTGTCCGATTCACGTATTAGCCAACTGAGTCACCCAAGTGAGAAAGTGGAATTGTAAAATTACAAATTATTAAAATATCAAAGAAGAAATAGAATTCAGCCATTCATAAAGTAAATTATGGTTCAAGATGTGTCAGCCACACCATATTTCAATGGCACATTTCTCATCAATTACATATATCTTGTTTAAAACTCTCTAAAATGAATCCAGGTCAAGATCTAACCTGTGAGCATCATCATAAAGAACCTGCATCGCAAGGTCACATATTTTGGGAATTTCCTACACATTAAACCATTTTGGGAAAAATTTTGCTACTAGCACAAAGAAATGCTTGTTAATAGTGGTACAACTCTAAATTGATCATGTCGTGCATTAATGAATTTCTGTTCATCAGATATATGTTAGCCCTTATATCTCTCTTTCTTTGTGCGTCTTTTTGCCTTTGTTCATCAGACATTCTAACCCTTACATCTATCTTTCTTTGTGGGTTTTTGTTGCCTTTGTTCAATGGACATTGCAGCCTTTTTGTTAACGCTGGACAACATTATGCACAGGGATGAATGCTGGATGCTTTGTCATATTATATAAATAGATATCACTCAGTTAGCCTTGGATTTAAAATAACACCTCAATAGCAGTGTCTGGAGTAATACAAGATGGTTTAAAGGTGAGCTATGAATGACCAGTTGAGATTTCCTATACCACACTACTTACTCGATGACTTATTTTGCTCAGCTGGAAGAATCCTAATTCAACTTGTATAGCTCATTAAGAAAACAATGCTCTATAATGTCTCAAATTGGAAAAAATCAAACTCTCTACATGTGGCCCTATTTAAAACTTCTTCAGAACTTTGCAAAACTCATCACTATAATTCTAAAGCAAACATGTCCAGCTTGTGCTTAACTCTTTTCCTCCACTGGCTGTTTTACACTGTACCAAGATCTGTTTTAAGTGGTGCTCTCATATTTTTATTTCTGATTTTGTTAGCATGAATGTGAGTTCTTTTTAAAGTGTTATATTATGTCCAAATAAATACAAAAAATATAAAAAGCAATGATAAATTATATATTACCAAACATCCTGTGGCAGATGACCAGGGACCTTGCCTGGGACACCTGGAGAAGGGAAGGACCGGGAAAGGGGCAATATATTCTCCAGGGGCACAAGAGGGCAGCCCCCCTGGATTACATCAGGACCACAGACTGGGAGTTTGGAAGCTCAACCCTGATGGGGTCCCGTGACCACCGCCTGGACGATCACGGAGCACAGGACAGAGCTTGCGAGAGGAGGAGTGAGGGCGGCAGAGAAGAAGGAAAGGAAAGGAAAGTAAAGAAAATGACTGAATTATTGTGGCTGTTTTGGTGCACTGTGATGTGAGTAGAAGAACAGAAATAAACGTGTATGCATTTGGACTTGGGTGTCCCTGTGTCTGTCTGTGATCTGGGCTGAATCTTTCACAATACTTATATCAAAAATAAATCAAAGACACTGATTAACAAAACCCCAAAACTCCACCAAATCCCATATTACCATTAAATTTGCTGCATTTAGTATATAGCTATGGTTAATATTGGAAAGCTTCTTTGCATGCAATTGTTTTTTTTCCTTCTGGTGCTAAGTACTCCAAATTGCAATAAATAACTCACTCTGGGACCGTTTTGGGCAAAGACAAAAATAGTGAGAAATATTCGTGATTAAAGAAAAAGGTCAAATGTAATGACTAGAAATAAAACATAGATTACTTGCTAATAGGCCAGCAGGACGACGACTGCACCACCATTACAACCTGTGTGGTGCCATTTCTCCGTCTGTAGTATTTCTTGCCTCTCCCTACATCCACAAGTTGTCTCTGCTGCCCCCAAAATTTTAAGTCTAAAACTTGACTTATGGTGAAAAGTTCCTCTGAGCCAATTTCAAATCTGTGACCTCAAAAATAAAGCTGTGCGTAAAGAACACACACACACACTTTGCTTTATACAAAGATTTTGCTCAAAATTTAACTTACCAAATATGTTGAGGAAATTCTTCTTGCCTCGTGTGTTACTTTATAAATTGTAAATACATGCATGACATTATTTTTATTTACCAGTATACTTGTTATCAGTTGTCTGGGACACATATTGTTTTCAGTTTGCTGCAGCCCTGTAAGTGCCAGTAAAGTAACAGCTATTGTACAGCTGAGAAATGTTAATTTATTGCTAGAGCATTCATTACATTTTTTCACATACCCATAGGAATTCAAAGCAATTTCCAAACACAGAATAGCTTACATAACTATAATAGTTTAGATGCAATAAAGAGTTAACAGCCTTACAGTTTTGACATTATTTTTCTCGCTGGCCTTCCATCTTTCATGCATTTAATTTACTTATTTACCTTCAAGCTCTTACTGACATTTGCCTCTTGGCATGCCTATCGGCCTTTTGGCAACATTAATTACCCTTTACCTTAAAGCACAAAAACAGCAGACAGGTAACAGCTGCTATTAGGTTCAGTAATTAAAGACATTGTTGAGAACATAATTAATGAGGATATTTATTGATATAACATGACTCAGTGAAAAGTATCTAGCAAGTGCTTGGCTGTATTCAATTTTTAAGCCCTTTCTAAATGATCAATTGAAACAGCAGCAGGTAACAGAATAATCATTTTAAAAATACTCTTCTCTGATTTTTGAAATTAAAACAGTGGTTTAAATTTTTGTGCAGTATAATAATAGGTTGGGGTTCTGCATTTTGGAGGTAATAATATTAATTTAGGATAACACTCTTGATCAATGGATGAGGGAGGAGGCAGATCTTCAATTCAAAAAGCCAATTCCATTTGGACTTGCATTTTGTTTTTATGATGTGTGCTGATTTTTCCAGGAGTATCTGTTTAACAGTATTTTAGCAAACAGTGTAACACAAGGAACGTAAGTTTTATTTTTCCCCCGACAAACATTTTTCACATTGCTTGCTGTTGTACAGAATTATTTATCACTGGCTTGTAATAGATCATAAACGTCTTTATCTCCGATCTCCATAAAAACAAAAGATTAACCTTTTTTTTCTCGATTATCACTATAATCTACATATGGTTAGCAACAGATATAAAAAAAAAATATAATATAATATAATTTTGGGTGGAGTCACCACCAATACTGAGTAACCAATCTAGACATGAAACATAATCATGGTTGCTAGAAGGGCACCAATCAAAAACAAACAAACAAACAAACAAGTATATATATCCATCCATCTATCCATTATCCAACCCTCTATATCCTAACTACAGGGTCACGGGGGTCTGCCGGAGCCAATCCCAGCCAACACAGGGAGCAAGGCAGGGAAACAA
>JANRMT010027041.1:46646057-46674014 GCA_026402145.1 Polypterus bichir lapradei | reverse complement strand
TGTGTGTGTATATATATGTGTATATGTATAGATATGTATATATATATGTTTATGTGTGTGTGTGTAAATATATATATATATATATATATATATATATATATATATATGACAGCAACACTCATCACTCACAACAGTGACAAAACAATTACATTGACAATCATGTTACGTTATTTTCAAAATGTTTCCTTTTCTTTTTCATTGCTTCTTTAACACACTACTTCTCCGCTGCGAAGCGCGGGTATTTTGCTAGTATATATATATATAGAGTATTTTTTTCTCATTTAATAAAACATTAATAGGCCAAGCAGCCCAATGAGTCTTCAGTAGGTTGGATTTAGTTTTGAGTTACATTTAGCAATTAAACCTTCCTCCATAAATCTAAGTCATGAATTTATCTGAGCATAAAACCATTTCCCAAACCTTTTGTGTTTTCTGGTAAACCTAAAGATGAATCATTTTAGTTTATAGCGTATTTTGTGCAACCCTTCTATACAGTCAAGTGTTAAGCAGGGCTCTTGGTTTGTTTGACAGATGTTCTTTTAGTTTGTTTTCAAAATGCTATGTTTATATACACTAGGTACATCAGACATTGACTGTAGTAACCTTCAATGAATTAGAAGTCATACCTATAGAATAATTAAATAATGATGGACTGCCAGAGCTTAGTCCAGCTTAAAGTTTTGGGGGAGAAAGACAAAACCAAATAAATGGAAATTAATTTTTTAAAAGTCATGTATCACGGCAAGAAACAACTTTACTGCTTTGAGGCAAATTCTAGTTATCCACATTGGTCAACACGAAAAGTTCTGTATAGAATTAATCCATTATAGAAATTGTTAATTTTATTCAAACTTAACACATTTCTAAGTGCCCACAAGCAAAGACGGGCATCCCGGCTGGGATGGCGGAAAATGTCTTGCCCAGACAAGATGCCAGAAACTTGCTGGCTAGACGAAGAAATGGCTTCATGCCTTTCTGGAGTAAGATACTTGTGATGGACCAGTGGAAGCCAGGAGTGGTTCCGTCCGACATACAGCAGGTGGCAGTGGTCTCAGTTTGGACACCCTGAGGGGTGCTTGGGTGTTGGAGTTCAGAAGGGCAACCCTGTTGTGTTCCCTGGGTACTGTTGGAGGGCTTTGCGTGGGAACCAGAAGTGCTTCCAAGGACAAAGGATGCATTCCAGCATCCTGCTTGAAAAGGAGCCCACCACCTCACATCAAAGAGTCAGAGTCAGGAGGCAGCGGGAGACACTCAACTGGAGATGGAAGGAGGAAGAAATTGATTTCATTTGGATGTGTTTTGCCTGTCATTTGTGTTTAAAAGTGTGGGTGAAAAATAATTTATTTGAAACTGGAATTGTGTTGGGTAACTGTGTCCGAGGTTTAGGATGCCTTATTCTGGTCAAAACAAGGGAATATTTTCAAACTTGATAAAAAATGGTCATTTATTCTTTCCTCACCACCAATACACACATATAACTGCTCTGTTCCACTTTCATCAAAATTGATTTCTATACTAACCACAGTAAAAAGGAAGCCACAGAAGTTTCATGGGTCCTGTCGCTGTTGCCTCATGGACTTAGCATCTAAGGTTCAAACTCCATGCCTGATTATTGTTCATACAGCAACTGTAATTCCCCCAGCTTTCTTTGTTAGTTTTTCTCCTACTTTCCCAAAAGCAAGCAAGTTAACTTAATTTAATGGATGATACGACGGTGCTGGGACTGATAAGCAGGGATGATGAAACAGCATACAGTGAGGTGGAAAGGCTATCCGCATGGTGTGAAGACAACAATCTATCTCTCAATGTTGACAAGACAAAAGAGATAATTGTGGACTTCAGAAAATCACATCCTGTCCACATCCCATTCAGCATCAACGGTTTAGATGTGGTGTGCACATAAGTGAGGACCTTACGTGGACGCGTAGCACCTCATCACTAATCAAGAAAGCCCAGCAGAGACTACACTTCCTGAAGCGAGCAAGTCTTTGCCCTTCCATTCTCACCATGTTCTACAGAGGCACCATTGAGAGTGTTCTGACCAGCTGCATTACTGTCTGCTAAGGCAACGGGAACATATCCGACCGCAAGCACCTGCAAAGGATAGTGAAGACAGCAGAGAACATTATTGCAGTGTCTCTCACATCATTACAGGACATATTTTACAAACGCAGTGTCCGCAAGGCCTGCAGCATTGAGCAGGACTCCTTACACCCCTCACATGGACTTTTCACACTTCTGCCATCCAAGAGAAGATACTGCAGCATCAGAGCCAGATCTGCTAGGTGGCAGGATAGTTTTTACCCCCAAGCTGTCAGACTCCTTAACATCATGCTGCCCCCTGGGATCTTCCACACTGCCTTAACCCCCGATAAAAACAGAACTTTTAAACATGCAAGCCACTTTCCTGCAAAGACTAGTGTGCATGTAGAAAAGAACTGAAAATCTCATACTGACCTTTAAGTATTTTGCACAATGCACTTTCACAGCAGAAGGATATCAAAGAATGTCAAACATTCTGACCTGTCATTGTTTATACATGCCTTAAACAGCCATTATCATAAACTGATAATTTCTGTATTATCTATATCTATTATTCATTTATTATATTACATATTAACTATATTTATGTATAATACCATACATTGAACCAATGTTCATATTGCTTACTACATGTCAATATTGCTGCTACTTCTTTGTCTTGTCTTTGCACAATGTCTTGTCTTGTTTGTGTTTTAATTTTAACTTAAAATTTTAATTTTAATTTTAAGTTTAAATTTTAATTCTATTTTTAATTTAATTTAAATTTTTTATTTGCACTTCATGTTGTTACACAGTGGACCCTGACCTTTGCAGTTTCGTCTATCTGTATACTTGAATATGGTTGAGATGACAATAAAGTTTGCTTTGACTTTTTGACTTTGAAGATTTAAAATAGTACGGGTAGATTAGCATCCAAACCAGAATTGTTCCCTGCCTCCGACCTAATGCTGCTAGGATGGGCTCCAGCTTCATGTGACCTTGAATTGGATTAAGAAAGTTGAACATGTCATTTTAGCAAATCAGGTGAACAGATGTTTAAAGTGGCTAAAATCTAATACTGGTCTTACAATTGTTTTGATATATTACAAAATTTTGCAACAGTTTCATTCTTAAAACATTCTTTTAAACTAAGCCAGATATTCCTTACCTGCAACAAAATTCTTTCATCTCCAATAATAATTGCTTTGTTCCAATCAATAACCTCAGAAAATGGCAATTCCCAACCATTACTTAATAACACTGGAATACAGGCAGCCTGAAAAAATAAATAACTATTATATAATGTCACTAAAATTAACAGAGAGAAAACAACACACTTTAACACCAAAACTGTAAAAATGTGTTTTCTGTATTTTCTCGTATTTGATTATTTTTGATTTTAAATAACGAGACAGTGTATCTGTTTTAAAAGCACATTGATTTTTACACTATCAAAGAAAATGTTATACAATCACAAAATAAAAGCTACAAACATGAAATAACAATTTGTATTTAAACAAGAAATTACATGAATATATGTGTTGTATTAAGTGGGAATAGCAGTTTGTTTATAACAACATATAGTAAATACTGTATGCTGCTGCATGGTAGTTCCACACTGATGCCTTATGGATCCTAAGTTTAAACATTTAGCCCTGCCTTGGATTGGTGCTCCTTTCTGGGTTGGTTCTTGTCTTGCATGAGATGTTGCAGCATCCCACAACCATGAACTGGTTATATGTAGGTTTGTGAATGTTATGTTGTGCTATAGTATGACCATAGTAATCTAAAACTATATTACTCATACCTGAAGAGCCTCCAGAAATCGAAATGACCCTAGTCTTCTTCCCCTGGGAACCAGGCAGAATGTTGAGTTGTACAAAAGTTCTTGATAATCAAACCTGAAACCATACATTAAGAAAAGGGTTAAGCACTGGTCTAAAGTAAACCATTTATGAAATGTCTGTGAAGCTTTCTTAAAAAATGCAGCAGTTAGATCTCCTGCCAAATCTGTTACTAAATGAGGGTAATACTGAAAATTAATATACAAAAGAAATTAATGATATTGAAAGAATTAGGAATTAATTATTACTTGCTACGCGTTAAGCTTTATAAAAGAAAGGCAATAAGAGTGAATGGAGGTGACCAGGAAAAGAAACATGGCCAGAAATAGAATAACCAAACATCTGTCCTATCATTCACCAAACACAAAACAATAACCCAAAAGAATCACTAACTACATATTTGCAAGGTTTTCTTGCATTTTATCCATTGTAGCATGTGGCCGGGATGCCTCCACGCTCGGAGGACTGGGGGATCAAGCGTAACCAGAGCGTTACCTCCCCCTGGATGCTAGAAGGCAACCCCCCTGGGTTGCAGTGGTGCCTCGGACTCCCGCAGTGCTTCATGGGAGTTGGAGTTTGGTGCAGCCTTGTTAGGATCCGCAGCCCTTGTGGGCAGTTCTTCTGCCACACCAGGAAGTGCTGCCTTATAAAAGCAGCTAGCAGCCATTACTCAGGGAGCCAGAGTTGGGAGGAGGAAGACAAAGCTTGTCCGGAGGAGTGGAGGAGAGGATTAAAGACAGAGAAACAGAGGAGAAAGAATTGTATTTGTGCTTGTGTCACATTTGGAGGTATGTTAAATAAAAACCATTGATTATTTGAACCCAGGACTGTACAAGTGTGTTCGTGTTGGGGTTTGGGGCTTACTGACTCCTTGGATAAGAGATGGATCAGTTGTACTGGTTTATAAAGCACAGTGTGGCTTCAGGGACCATGTCACTCAGCACCTAGGAGAAGTGTCTTGACAATGAGAAAGTACTAACCTAGCAGAAGTCAGAGAAAAACTTTAATTAAAGGAGTTAGAAAATGAAGCAACATCAAAAATACATGCGAGGGACACTGCCACAGAGAAAAGATTTCTTTTCATAAAAACCAAAAACATTAAACAAAAATCAAAAGTCTTTAGTCAAAATATTAGTGAATAAAATGTTAAAGGAAACCCACAGAAATGCACACACCAACTTTTGATTCAATCCAGATTCAGTTAAGAAGCACTTGTGGTGACCCTTCACCTGGTTTCGCTGATGACATCACATGTTGCACACTACTGGGGAATCCCTGGAGATCCCCTAGGTAATGGCCAACACAAAACTCACAAAATGGTGGCATCCAGAAGAATCCTACATGATGTCATGGAAAGACAATAAAAAGAAGTATTTCAAGAGTTAAGATAGCAAGAAGTGCCAAAACTTAAATTCCTTGACACCAGAAACCCCAGATTAGAACACAGAAGTTCAGAAAACACTGCTGAATTAAACACGTTACATGTGTTAGCTCTAAATGTCATCAAAGAGTACTCTAGGAGCCATTTTTTGTGATCAGTAGCATTTAGAGTATCTATTTTTATCTTTGGCTATGTTCTATACCACTGTCTTTTCAGAATTATATCGATTAAACTATGTCTTTGTACTGAAAAGCCAACTCCTGCCATCTCCAAAGACAGCCACTGCACTGATAAACTTTGCTAGTCACATGGTATGTATTAAAGTGATGGATTTGGGTGTGCCGATTGGGAAAACCTGTCATGACATTTTATTGTCTGTGTATTAAAGAATGGACAAGTGTAACTAAATGCAATGAGGTGAAATTATCCAAATTAGGCAAAAATGTTATTCAAATACCATGCAGAAACATTTGAAAACAAAATAATCATAATCTTAACCATAGATCTATATTTTGAAATCCTAATTTGTCCCCAAAGAACATTGACACACCATGCAATATCACAGCCCAATGACTTCCAATCCTTTTTACTTCCTCATGACTGTGTTACGCGGCTACTGCACAAAACCAGGTAGACATTAAGCAAGCATAACACGAGTCAAGACTCTTGGCCCCTATTAGGTCTATATTAGGAATATACCTATTAGATACAGACTCAGCTATTGAATAAGATTTACAAATGTTATGGTGTGGATTTTTTATTCATTTTTTCCTGATTATTACCTGAATCAGTTTGGACCTTTTTCCCTTTCTTTTATTGATTTAATTTTAGCAGCATCAAAAATTATTTGAAGTAAATTTAGGACATAAAATATTTTACACTTAGCTACAATGCAAAGTATTAGTAAAAAAAAGTTAGCTTTGAATTATAGATATAGAAGAGTATCATCCACATATATTGTAAATGAATGAAACTAAAATTATGTGAACAGAGGAGGCTGTGCCCTCAAAGGTAGTAGAGAAAGCAAACACTTGAATGATCACAGCACTGGACCCCAAAGGACATTGAATCTAATGGGTAGAACGATATTTTGTTAGTGCTCTCAGTCTCCCTCAAAAGCTTTGTTGTCTTTTCTGCGAGTAAAGCGACTTTACTTCCTTTCAGGGTCTAGTATGTCTAGATCTGCCCCAGACATGTGTTTCACCATAGCAAACTCAAAAGTTGTATATTAAGTAAATATACCTTCATGTTTATAAAATCAGACTGCAGGAAATATTAAAGAGAGTTTTTCACAGTCATCAAATTGAAAAGCAAAATATTCTGTAGACTGCAATTTATGATGTATTTTGAGAATATATATATATGTAACATGTACAGTTTCTTCCAGAATTTAATAACTAATGAAGTAGTAAATGTAAACTTTACTCCTTTTTAAAAATTCCTTACCTTCAAACTGCAATTTAAAGTAGACTTTGCATTGCTCTCCTTCCCTTAAACCAACACACTCAGCACAGTGTTTTATCTTCTCATGTCCCTCTTGTAAATTCTTTTTAAATATCTTGGTATTGCTCTCCCCCCAAACACTCCCCCTCCAATACAGAGCACCATAAAATCAAATTATCATTAATCTTCAAAAGTTTTAAATTGTCCTTTCATCTTGTTCCTCTTTCCCTTATCATTTCACTCCAGACTAGCAATGACAATAAATGCAGTTGCCTTATTTGATTGTGTTATTTCCTTTCGTACTGAATAATGGACTGATGTTAGATCTTTAATATCATATTATTGTGGAATAATGAAAGACCTCCAATTAAACACCAATCTTTAATTTGTAACAGATCTGAGATCTTTGCCAGATTTCAAGTTGTATGACTAGGCCCTTATCCATCCATCCATTTTCCATCCCGCTGAATCCGAACACAGGGTCACGGGGGGTCTGCTGGAGCCAATCCCAGCCAACACAGGGCACAAAGCAGGAACCAATCCCAGGCAGGGTGCCAACCCATCACAACTAGGCCCTTATAGTTTGCCAAATCTGAATCCGGCTAGAACTCCCCGACAATCCCTCTACCTTGGCTTCCTATTGAATCTGATATAGTAGGTTCTTGCTCCTTCACCATTCATACCTTCTCTACTGTTAAACTGAAGTCAGGTTTGAAATTTGGCTCCATTATGTCATATGCTTTGGAGGACTTGGGACAGGGCAAATAAACTTCTTCTCACATATCTCTGTTTTCCACAAATCGACTCTGCATGCTGATGGTAACCAAATCTGTTTCCCACTTTCAATGTGTTGGGGTGTTCTGACTTTTAGGGATGTTAATGATATTAGTATCCAAACCTTCTAGTCACTGAGATCCACTTATGTTCCCTCATGCTGTTTTGTCTTCTATTTACAACTCAAATCTGTACTTAAGGTGACTAGTGCACCAATATCCTCTCCACTCCCTTTCTACCCTCTATGTACAGTAACATCCTTTCCTCTCTTTCCTGAGCTGCAAAGCCAATGGCTCCCAGGCCCTTACCTATAACTTAAGTTCTGTGGTGCGATCTTTCCCTGTTTTCCCTCATCTCATATGTATCCTTTTTTATGTATTCTTTTTATATATATATTACATTTTCCTCTAAGAACCCAAAATATCAGCACATCCAGTTCAAACACTGTATATACATGATTTATATCTTTACCCCCATAAGTGTTATACCACAAGCCTGACAGTGGATCCTGTCATCTTTGATTGAAGAAAGCTGCAGGCACATTTCTGCAGAGAGAGAGATTGCCCACTGGTTCATGTTTTTGGCATCCTTTTTCCAAATTTGTCTCCAATTTTAGCCTCTTGCTAGACTGATTGGCATTTTTCACAGCCAATTTGCTAATTTCAGCAGTGACCCTATCTGCTGAATGTTTTACGGAACATTCACTATGTGGCCAGCTTAAACAAGCTTTATTTTTACTAGTGCCCCTAGTGCTTTGCAAGGCCACCAAGACATTACAGAGCCATAGCAGACAACGTTGGATGGGACAGCCCTTCACAAGTATGTAACACCGATTAAAGTAGTGGGCAGTATGCTGGATCCACTGCTTTACCAGATTAAATTCTTCTTCCATTACAGGTTTAATAAGAACTGTTTTACTGCTATGCTAAAAGTTAGCAGAAAACTTGCCAATATGGTTAAACACAAAATGCACATGCAGAAGGAAGGTGGACATATATCAGTCATTGGTGTGTTAAAAGTAATGACTTTTTCACTATGCAGATGATATGGTACTGTATATAACAGATCCATAAAATACTATGCCTCCAATCCTAACAGCACTAACAGAATCTCAAAAGATTTCTGGTTTCAGAATTAATTTGAATAAAAGTGTGTTCTTTCCAGTGAATGCTCTTTCAAGTGAACAATATTAGATTGGACATGTTCCCTTTTATCATAGCAGATCAATTTAAATACCTAGGGGTAAACATCACAAGTAAACATAAACCTGTTTATCAACAAAATTTTGCTGTCTGCATGGAAAAAATTAAGCAAGACTTGCATAGATGGTCTACCCTTCAACTCACTTTAGCTGGAAGAATTAACACTGTCAAGATGAGTATCCTTCCTAAGCTTCTTTTTCTATTTTAATACATTCCAATATACATTAATAAATCATTTTTTAAGAAGTTAGATACAATGATTACCTCATTTATTTGGAATTCAAAACATTCATGTATCCAAAAGACGACCCTACAAAGACCTAAGGTGGAAGGTGGCATGGCTCTACCCACTTTCAATTTTATTACCGGGTGGCAAATATACAAGCTATAAAAACCTGGACATGGACACAAATAGATGAACACACACACAGGCTTGGTCCGCAAAAGAAATAAAATCCTGCAGTACTTCTTTATATTCCTTGCTTTTTTACCCCAATAAATTCAAGCTATCACCAATATACTAAAAACATAATTATGCTTCATTCACTCAGAATATGGTACCAATATAGGAAGCACTTCAAGACAGAGAAGCTTTAATCCAGGGGTGCCCACACTTTTTCGGCTTGCGAGCAACTTTGTATATGTACATATATATATATATATATATATATATATATATATATATATATATTATATTTATATATACACATACACATTTATACACATACACATATTATATATATACATACACATATATATATATATATATATAGCAAAATACCCACGCTTCGCAGCGGCGAAGTACTGCATTAAAATTTTTATTAAGAAGAAAATTAAACTTTTTTAAACTGAGGTAAAATATGCCAATAATTATTTGTTAAGGATCTCTTTGTATACCACATTGTGAGTTCGGCCCTCCGGTTGTAATATGACCAAGCTGTGCACTGAGCTTACTCTTGAGCATGCAACTAACAGCTGGCCATGTGAACAGTTTCAAATCTCACAGCTTGGATTGCTGCTGTCATAATCGGTTTGAGTTTCATGGTTTGTTTCAATTACAACAGTATTTGCAGGACTTGTGTTGAAGTGACATTCGGCATCTGTCAAGCGTTGTAAGCATACAACCGGTTTCATCGATAACTTCACATCCAGCTTTTGAGAGTTTAAACATTCATAAACATCAAAGTGTCCACTACTGAAATCGTCACCTGTGAATCTAAAATGTTTAAGAGGTATTGGCGGTTGTCGAAAGGTGTAAAACATTTGGCCATTTCGGTACACTTGAAAGCGACAACCGAACAATTCAGCGGCAGCCATCAACTCACATGCAGAACCATAGGTGAAGGGCTTAAGCATTTCACTCTTATAGTGCTTCTGTGTAGTCTAATTATCTCCTGTACCGTCATCAGTCCACACCTTGAACCTGTCCCAGTCATTCAATACATAAGACACAATGTTCCTCCGGATATCAAGAGTCAGCCTGATATAGCCGTGCAATATGTAACAAAGAGAATGGAAAAGGTAGGTGCCATCTCCGGGCATGGAAACCACTCGGTAAGTGACAGTTCTTTGATCGATGGTGATCACCTCGATAGACATGGTAATGGGGGTACGGTTGGAATGATAAAGGAAATGGGTACCTGAGCAATGTAAAGTAAGTCTAAAATACCTACACAATAACTATAATCGTAATAAACGAACAATAAAACAGTGGAGAAGCCGTGGATTAAATAAAAAGGCTGTAGTTATCAGTAGGGAGACATGAATCCCGTGGCGAAGCAAGGAAGGGAAAGTAGAGACCGGAGCGACGGACGGCCTTATATAGACAGGCAGCCAACAACGTGGGAGGCGTTGGGATGGGGGACCCAACGCCGCCTCACAAGGTGACCGAGCTGCAGGCTATGGACGTATATATGTACGTAAGTAGGATTCAGTTAGCGTTGGGAACCCGTGTACCAAATTTCTTGAAGATGGGCCCATAAGTAACAAAGACTGTTGAAAAGTTCAATATGGCGGCCGACAGTGGCATCATACCACCGAAATAAATATGTACATTGGTTTCAGTTAGTGCAGGGAAGCCGCCTACCAAATTTCGTGAAGATGGGACCATAAATAAGAAAGTTCAACATGGCGGACGTTGTTGACCGTTATTGACCATTATGACCGTTACGTGTAGAATTTCGAAATGAAACCTGCTTAACTTTTGTAAGTAAGCTGTAAGGAATAAACCTGCCAAATTTCAGCCTTCTACCTACACGGGAAGTTGGAGAATTAGAGATGAGTGAGTGAGTGAGTCAGTCAGTCAGTCAGTCAGTCAGTGAGTGAGGGCTTTGCCTTTTATTAGTATATATATATACTGAGTATACTTTATACATAAAATGTATGTTGTCGTACCTTGCATAACTGAATAACCTTTATGGCACAATAATAATTCAATACATTTATGGTCACTACAGTATTTGGATTTAATAATTGTCATGTGGGAAAAGGCTGACTCGCATAAATAAGCAGAGCCGAATAATGCAGTCAAGGAGCTTTTGAATTCAGCCGAGTGAAAAATGAAGGCTGTCCGATTAACTGCGATTTTAGTTCCCTCTCCTTTTTCTTTCTCAGATCGCCTTTTGGAAGGACATCAGTTTCGTAGTTTTTATAAACAGTTCGAAAGTGCTTTTCCACATTTTCCTCCTTTGGAATAGTAATGATAGATTGACAGATCAGACAAACGCACTTTGATTGTGACATTGTGAGAAAAAATTCCTCTTCCAATTCCACTTCCAGCCTTTCTAAGTCAGTGGGTAACTAATGTTATATGCTATTTGAAATTGGAAAAAAATCTAATTCTCACTTAGGGAATCTGTTCAAAACTTTTTCAAAACCTGGCAGGATCTAATCAATAACATTTTAGAATAAGCATTTAAATTGAGGAAGTGGATTATCTTCCACTTTTTACTCTATTTATTTACTTATTTTTCCTACTATTAAAGTTTGACACTGTTGGCCTATCTCTCTTTCTCATTGGTGGGGGTTGATTTGTTTTGAACACAGTTTTGTAACACTTCACTTCCTTGTATGGAATGTAATTTGATTTTAATAAATTCAATAAAAAGTTACTCCTCTAAACGTATTATCCAGAGAGCTGTGCAGTTAATGCAAAGAGGATGGAGAGAAGAATCCACATTCTTTAGTGTTGTACTTATTTGGTAGCAGTGGCAGTGAGCTAACAAGTGTGTCAGAGAAACAGAACAAGAGAGAACTGAATATCTGCTATGGAATATGTGAGGGCCAAACATCAGCGAACTCATGCTTCCCACCAATGTTGCAAACTGTCTGTAATGTCTGTAGTACTAGGGTAGTACTCCAGTTTCTGTATTACATCTTTGCCTGAAGAAGGGGCCTGAGTTGCCTCGAAAGCTTCCATATTGTAATCTTTTTAGTTAGCCAATAAAAGTTGTCATTATGCTTGACTTTTCACAACTGTCTGACATTTAATTTTTTAATTTTTTTTCTCAGGAAAGGCACAACAGTACAGTGGTTAACAAAGCTGCCTCATAGCTCAGGTCACTAGTTGGCCACAATAATCCGTCCCAAATAGTTGGCAGATTCTCTAGCCCTCAGGGATACTTGAAATTCCATCACATCATTATAATCCACTCAAAAACAGTGTTGTTTCTCTTTTCCTGTTGACTCTCACCAAGAACATATCCACGATATCACCAAACTTAATGCAAAATTGATTGAGCAGTGTTTGCTTGTCACTACTTCCTTCTATTGCTAACTTTTGCTCAAACTTTCTTCAGCTTGATCAATGGGTCATGTGGCTCCAATATTGAAGGGTGGAGGTCAGTGGTAAATATGATTTGGGATCAGATGGAGGGTAACCAGTTCACTGACCTGACTCTTAATATCTGATTTTTCCTTTTTCAGTTTATTTCCTCACTTTCCTCTCAATGGAGCCAGTTTGTAGGTGAAGTCGCTCTCCCTGCACCTACTAAAGGCAATCTCAATTCACTTGATAATTTTCTTTACACAGGTTAAGGGAAAGGAGGTGAGGACAGGAACAGGGCATTCATATTTTTGCTTTTTTAAATTCTTCTCAAAAGTTATGGTTGGTTTATTTTTGGATTTGATATTTAACAAAAAAAAAAACAATTAAAGATGGAATGTGTACATTTTGTTCTTTCACAAATCCTTGTCAGCATTAAAAGATTTAGAATCTCCTGAATTGTTCCCTTCTTCTATTTTCACTTTCAAATGGGTATGCTGGCGGAAAGTTACAGAGCCATGGGCTACAGATGTGTCTGTAATCCACAATCTTCAGGCAAGAGGACAGTTCGTGAACTCTGCAGGGTACCTTCCTCAACCATCTGCTGTAGCTCTCCTCCCACTTGTACAGCTTTTTCACCCGCTCTCATTGATACCTCCCCCTCTGCTGTGCAGCATGAATTAAATTATGATCAGCTATTCTAAACCCTAAAAAATGTCTTCATTGTGTTTAAGATTGCATGACATCTTTTAAATGATTCATCTGCAGTCACAGTTTTTTGTGAAATGTCTCTGGACCGCAGTTTTGTTTTTTTTTTGCCTTCTGGTCATATGCAGTGGAGTGCTGAGATCTGATTCCATAACAGATTTATGGGTTGAATTATCCAAAGGTTAGCACATTTAATTTCTGTAAATACTGCAGTTGAGAACAGTTATATTTTCATTCATACTTAAATTATGAATGAATCTTGATATGATAGGATTGGATAATATTGCCACCTTAGAATGTTTTCAAACTGCATGTCGTTTAGAGCTCACAGCAGGTCATCTCTCCTTTTCTGGACAGCCTTTTTTGTGTTGTGTTCCAGAATTCTTTGCATCATTACCCTATATGACATTTTGCTGATTACACTTTGAACAGGTTTGTTTACCAAAACTGTTTTTCTGATTTAAGTTTTACATTCACAGATATAATTGCTTTCACTCACCTCCTTATTTAGGATTAAGGCCATAAGCAATCAAATTAAAACAAATTCCCGTTATATGTTAAAAGAGTGTCGATTCAAAAGACAAAACTAAACGGGGATCATTTCTAAAACTACAATATTATTTTTCTTTACTAATAACTCTTATTAGAATTTCATTGATTTAAGTTCAAGTTTCACATTGGAGTGTTACAGACTCTTAAATAAGCCATGATGAATCCTTGCCAAAAGTAATACATAGAGTGCTTTTGCCATACTTAAGAAACATTTTAAAAGGATACAAAAAGAAGTGGATTACCCTTACCCAGAACAAATAGAACAAACTAAGCAAAAACATACTCCTTTCTTATGATTATGGATTTAATTTACACACAACTAACACACAGAATAAATGTTGGAGAAATCAAAGTAACTAAGTTAACAGAAAGCAAGGTATCATTTAGTGCTTCATTAGTCCTGGCCAGATGGGCTGGACCCTGTCTACTTGATGAGTGGCTGGTCCACAGACCAATCGTCCAACAATACAGTGTATAAACCCTCACAAAAGACCTCCTTTAATCTCACCTCCAAATATGTGGCCACACTAGACTCTTTGCTCTTCGTCTATGTAAATAATAGTTTTTCTATTATCATATTTCACTGGCGTCTCAGAAACGAGGCAGGTTTCTAGCAGCTCCGGAATGTATTACTCTCGCAACATGTCCTCTAGTTCAGTGGTCACCAAACTCAGTCCTGGGGGACTACTGTGGCTGTATGTTTTCATCCCAACCTGTTTCACAATCAGTCAGTCTTTTACTTTAAATTGATCTCATTGTTTAATTACCTAGCATTTTATTTTTCCTTCTCTTATTTTGAATTCAAAAAAGCACAGTAGTGTGGGATTTACAATTATAATAAATTTAGAAACATCTAAATTTTTGCCACAGCTCTTATCACTCTTCTGCCATTTACCTAGTAATTTATATTTTTGTTCCCTTAATTGCATTTTAATAATGGTAATTAACAATAAATGAAGTAGAATAGACAACACAGAATGGCGAAAGGTTGCAGCTACTTGACTATCAAACCCACTAGTGTGCACGTTAGTAAAAATGTCCAGGACATCAGAAAAATTAGAATATATATCATGATAAGAACATTGAAAATGTTAAAAAATAACAATGAAAACATTAAAGTATCTCCATGCAACATACTGAAAAGATGATACTAATAAAATGTAGAAACCCAGTTTTGTCTTTTTTGTAAATACAGAGACTAGGAAATAACAGTGTGTTTAAAGGGGTGAGAAGTTCTATTAAAAGTAAAGTTGGTTGGAATGAAAACCTGCAGACCCAGTGGTCCTCTTGGACTGAATTTGGGAACCACAACTCTGACTGAGTGATTAAACTCTGGGCTGTTTATCTGTCTCTTAAGGAACATGATTGACATTTATGAGCCTTTGAGCCACATTACCACCTCTGAGGGACCTCCACCTTACTGGCCTAGTACCCTGCCACTTGATACAGTGAGTATGAATGTTGTCACGTAATAGTCACATCCTGGAAAAGCACAGCAGAAGAATACCTTGTCATATTTCTTCTAAGGATCTACCAGTGTTTAGTTCTGCATATAATAACTTGCGCTTCTCTATGAGTCCTCATTAACTCTTTCATCTAAATTAATACAGAGAATTACTACTATATGAAGCTTTGGATAAGTTGGATAGAAAAAAAATGTAACATATGAAGCTGGATTATAATCAAACAGCCAGTATTATAGTCTCATTGGTTAATACAAGGGTGTTTGTGATTAAACAAAAGCCTAAATCAAGAAATGAGGCAAGATGTTGGGTGTGTTAAAAATAAATAATAAAAATTACAAGGAATACCAGGCTAAGCAAGTTTGTTTCAAACGAAGCGAAGCCGCTGCACAGGTATGTAGCTTTCAGAACTTTACCTTAAATAGGAAACGTTCAAAAACCATGTTGCTAAGCAACACAATCTAACATAAATCGAGAAACAGACAATACCAAATTGAGACTGTAATAGACTACAATCGCCAGAAAGCATTATTAACATCATGTGCTTTACCTGTTATACCCAAATCATTGATTGCTACAAAACCCAAGGATTAGCTTAGAGAGATATACAATATAAAATAAATCAGGTCTGCGCTGACAATGCATCTATTCCAGCAACATCTCTCTTATATTGAAATTATTTCATCCAGTTGTCCACAGCAGTATTAAATATTGCAATGTACTTCCCCTCGGGTATCTGAACTTTCTGCTCTTTCAATTAGTGTAAAATGCCAAAGACAGGTTAAAAGCAAATGAAAATGTAATAATTGCATTATGACCTATCTAGTGTTTTTACCATTTGCCACCTTTCAGTGAGTTTAGGGATCTCATTTATTTGGATCACATACCCCTAGTTACTCTAAATTAATTGTGTACAATCCTGCCAGCCTTGTTTTTCTTGAAAAAACATATTTAGAATGCTTACTAAAACCTTTATTTCATTTCACAATAAATAATTATTTTCCTGTGTTTTTATATATTTAAAAAAAATGTTAAATGTAAGATTACTGTATGTTTTTATATCTAATAAGCACTGTCACAACTGCTATACAATATCTGTCTTTGGATTATCCCCCTTGTATTTTGATCTAATTATTTTGCATTTTCTAGCATGTAGGATTTTGGTCCTTACTTAGTTCGTTGGTAGTTAATAACAGCATATACATAGCTAATAGTTAGGCTCTTTTGTAAGTAGACTACATTCCATTAATGTGGGTAGTTACGTGTTCTTTAACTCTGAGATAACCAATGTGGCTTGTTGGGCCAGGAACATCATTTTAAGAGAGCCCCACCAAATCAACACTCTGATTAAGAAGGCATGAGGTGTGAGGTGGCTGCAGTCTTTCATTTTCCTTTGTCATATTAATTAACATTTTCCCATTCTCAAAGGTATTTAAAAGTTTCTAGAATTCCCAGAAAGATTATTCGGTAGATTTCATTGTTTAACATTGTAAAATTAATTTTAAGTGTGCATATTTACAATTGTTTCAACACCTTTTTGTGACTTCATCGTCGTGACGTTAGTTGGTTATTACGAGCATGGTCATGCGGCCCGCAACCTCAATACTGATTACAAAGAGGCGTTAAAAGGGTTTGGTTTACAGGCTTTTTCTATCTGAATTTGTGACTATATCCCAAAAGACTATTTAGCATTAAGTAAAATTCTGATCTCTTATTTGGTAACGACTTCTACTAGTACCTTTTTGACTTTGATTTTTCTTTAGTGATTTTTGGCTCCTCTGAAAGTACAGATGGATTTCTTGGTTACGATGCTAGGAAGAATTTTGGATTTTGACCATGTCATATTTGCTGATCCTCTAGTTAAAAACTGTCGCTTTTTATTCCAAGGCAGCACAGAAGGAAGGTTCAGTTATCAGGTGCTCTCTGGACCCACATGAAGTAGTAATGAAGGAGAGAATGAAGACAGAACTGATTGTCATATTATAAACAATGCCGCACATCCTCTCTGCAACACACCAACAACATCATTAAGCTCTTTTTTCCAAGAAATTATTCAACAGAAGCATGTCAAGAAATGTTACTGGGGCTTCCTACCTATGGCAATATGCCTTTATGATGCCTCACTGTGACTACTCTCTTATCGTTAGCCAAGTCAAAAATTTCTTATTCGTTTTTTGGTAATTCCTGTGTGTTTAAGGGGAAGTTGTTGTTTTTGTCACTACTCGGGTGATGCTATTTTGATTTTTTGGTTTGGTGTTTACTCTCCATTTTGTGTTGATCCTTGCATGTCTGCAGCCATATTGTTTACTGCCACATCACTGTCATTAGACAGCATCATAGGAATTACCGTGAGTGAGAGATGTGACACATTTCCTGTGTCATATAAACAAAAGAATGGGCCAAGCTGTATTAAAAAAATAAATTTTGACATATCAGTCATGCAGCAGAAATTATGAATCATATTGAAAATTGGACTTATTCGATTGTTAAATTAATTAGGGGTTGAAAACTTTCCCCATGCGAGTGTGTGCTTCAGTGAGCCCCGAAATGAACTGACACCCTACTTGGGTTGGTATCTGTCATACGCCCTAGTTGGCTATGTCTCTGAATTAGATTAAGTTTAAGAAAGTTATGCTATGTTAGATTACTTGGTTGCTTGTCTGATCTGTTTGTAAAATGTCTTATGAACATATGGTTTGTCAGAACTTCTATGCAAAACAATCTGATTTGATTAATTTATGAAGAAATAAAAACTATGATACAACTAATTACATTTATACTAAGACTCTTCCGAAGCCCAAACTTCTAATTGATTGGTTTTGTAAATGTGGACACAGCTTTGGTTGAATTTTCAGCTATTGCATTTATGTGGTAAAATAAAGCTTGTTAATGCAAAAAAAATAATGTATATTTAATATAATCCAGAGTGGTTTTGTCACACTGCATTTGAAACCATTTAGTCCATCCAGCTTCTTTGATTAGATGCAACGGCAGTTAATTGACTCAATTACCTCAATGTACCCTGAAAGGCATCAGGTTATACGCTTCAGTGACTTGACACTGTAGATTGTTCCAGACTTTTATATTCCTCTATGTAAAAAAAAAAAAAAAAACCAAAAAAAAAAACACACTCTCTTTTTCATTTTGAATGCTTTTCCTTTAGTGTCTACCAGCGTCCTTGAGTGCTTATTTCAGCTTAACATAAAAAATGTCTTCTGGATTTTCTTTGCCAATGCTTTTGAAAATTTTTGACACTAGGTATAAATCCTCTGCAAAAAAAAAACAAAAAAAACCAAAGGACTCTTTCAGAGAATTTTAACCAAACTACTCAAGAAATAACCACAATTTTATGGAAATGAATATCAAGCCATGTCTATTTCCTTTTTTTTATTTATTAAGACATTAAAACAATATTTCTTTGAGAAACACATTATCATGCTGTAACCCACTTAAACCAATTCTCAATTACAGTATCAAGCATAAGGCAGGAGCAAGTCCATTAAAAGTTTCATTATTTTAAATATTGTTCCTATTTTTTGAATTCTTATTTATGTATTTTTATTTTTAGTATTCTTGTACTTTGAAGCATTCCACAAAGTGATTTATTCACCCTTTATTATTCATACACCTTGGCCCAAGGAGCGTGCACAGATGCCAACCACTCTATTTCATAGTTCAGCTTGTTGTTTTCCCATGTTTTTATTCAGTTAATGAATTCAGAGTTAATTATTCTGGAATAAAATTTAAATACTCTCTCTTGTTCTCACGAAGTCCTTTTTGTTATTCTGTTTTTCTTTAGTGGCATTACAATTAATACCATTTTACTAAAAAGATTCAGATTAAAAGGGACAATGGCTGATGGTTCCTCAGCAGAAGTTATTTGCGCTTGTTTATTCACAATTAAGACATTTAGATCACTGGATGAGTGCACCAAACAGACAAAACAAGTTCTACAATTTATAAACAAACATCCAAAAAAGAGTCTTTCTTTTACAGCCGCATGGTCAGATCCTTAACTGCAAAAAGAAGAGGTGGAGAGGATCCAGGGTCCCCGGTCCACCTTGAAGATCGGCACTCTTGCAATCACAACGGGGAATAATGCTTTCTACCAGATACTGCTTGGTTTGGCTTGACTCTTCTATTATTTTAACAGAATAAGGCATTTTCAGAAAATATACACTTAATCTCTTTCACAAACCAAGTTTCAGTTGCTACACATATTGGTTTTGGATTTGACTATGGGACAAATTATATAACTGAGGGTATAACAATGATAATGAAGAAAATACAGCAGGTTAGAGTAGGAAGGTGCCATTGTGACTGTCCTCTTCATTCAGTACAATATAAGGACAGAGGGGCATACTCAAAAGAAGAACACAAAATACAAATAAACACAAAAGGAACTCTGGGACCGCAGAAACTGAACACCTGCTCTAACTTGGTGAAGTTTGCCCATTTGGTCACCAAAAAGTACCACACAATTCTTTAAATTAACATTTCTCTCTTTGTCTCTTGAAAAAATGCCTTCTATCCCTCTGTTAATTTGATTGTTTAGTTAATTCTCCTTTTGAGGAAGAATTTGAAGGACAACACAGTCGGCTACATTTCCGTTCTGGGATGGTTTGCCCAATAGCAGCCAGAATCTATTACCACCTCTGGTTTTTCCTCTCTAGCCTCATTTTCTTTATACTCCCCTTGCATACTCCCCTCAGATTCCAAATCTCTTATGCTCATGCTGGCGCCTTTGCCTATTGTCCTGCTGTCAGTGTCTTTTTCTCAGTAGTCAGGACTTACACCTGCCTCGTGCCATTCTCATAGTGCCACTGCCCGTGTCAACTTTTTACCAAATGGGTACCCCCTTACAATATGTAAACCTTTTCACTTTTTATATTTAGACATATATTGCAACCTTCTGACTTATAATGTTACTATAGCATTTTTTTCCTCAAGTACTCTGAGAAACCAGTGAAAACCTAATCAGAATCAGAATACTTTATTAATCCCAAAGGAATTTACTTATGTTACAACTGTACAGACAGACATAGGCACAAGTAACATGAAGATGATATGATGATATTAAGCAAAATAGAATATAAATATGAAAATAAACTACAATATTTCATCATTTACTATGCTCTAAAGGTATGTGGTGAATTAAATATAATAGATCCTATACATCTGAATCTCTTATCAAATCCCTAGCTTACTAAACAGAGTAACACACTTAGCAGGAAGTGTTTCACATAATAATATGGCACATATAGGTGAAATATTGCACATTGTGAGAAAAAATGTTACAATTTATTTACAAAATATGTTTTTTAATACATGTCTTGGCCTTGGATGAAGAAACCCCTGCTTCAGCTTAACATGCCTTAGGATGACCTCCTTGTTATATTAGGCAGCCCATCTCTTTTGACCTCGGTTCATTATCAATTACACTTGCCAAGTAAGTATGCAGCCTTATGGTGGTGATTGATGGGCAGCTATTTTTCACATACCATGCCTTAACTAATGTAACTCTCTACTGGCAGGAGTGCTACCAAGCTACAGATGATAATTCAAAATGCAGCAGTACCACCTGTGTTCAAACAGCTGAGACAGGCACATGCCACTCCTCTTTTCAGGTCACTACACTGGCTCCCTGTATTACCATGCATTAAGTTCAAATCTTTGAAGCTTGCCTACAGAGGAGTTGGTGTGTCAGCACCAATATGGATGCACTCGAAGTCCTATGCGCTTTGTCGCCCACTCAGGTCTGCTAGTGAACAGTGTCAGGAGATGCCACCTCTGCATGGTATCAAATCTCATTGCGGACCCTTTTCATGTGTAGCTCCTCGCTGGTGAATCAAAATGCCCACCTCAACTGTCGATTCCCTCAGGGTGTTTAAGAAGCATTTGAGAACTTTTCTTCTGTGAATATATGTGTAACTGAGAATGGCCTTGAGAGGTTCTTGTAAGTAATGAAAGATGAATTAGTCTTTGTGCTGTTCTGTGTAGCTTAAATCTCTTCACTTGTGATGATTAACTTTATAACATTGTCCTGTAGTACTTATTTCAAAACAGTTCCCCAGACTGACGGTTCCTTGATAATGGTGATCTATTTCCCTACATTCCTGCCTTGGATGAATGGATGTTTCCTCATTTTGTAAGTTGCTTTGGATGAAATCATCTGGTAAGAGAATAAATATAAATGTAAATGTAAATCTACCCAACCCAGCCACAGGAGATGCACTGGCATCTGGTGTAAAATTTTGTCAAATCAATATGCGGACAACATACAAATTTCCATACCGGATCAGTTGAGCCCCGGGTTAACAATGACCACCACCAGTACTGTTAGCCAACAGGTTGCTGATGGAAATTCGGCTACTGTGGGCTGAAGAAGAAGAAGAAGGGGGGGAGGGGACGTTTCTGGAGGCAGGAGGAGAGGAGGAAGGTAAAGAGAGTGGAACTGAGGGTAGGAAGTTTGAACGTTGGCAGTATGACTGGTAAGGGGAGAGAGTTAGCTGATGTGATGGACAGAAGGAAGACTGATATATTGTGCATGCAAGAGACTAAATGGAAGGGGAGTAAGGCCAGGTGGATCGGAGGTGGATTCAAATTGTTCTATCATGGTGTGGATGGGAGGAGAAATGGGGTAGGAGTTATTCTGAAGAAACAGTATGGCAAGAGTGTTTTGGAGGAGAAAAGAGTGTCAGGCAGAGTAATGATTATGAAGCTAGAAATTGAAGGTGTGATGATGAATGTTGTTAGTGCATATGCCCTGCAAGTTGGGTGTGTGATAGATAAGAAAGAAGTAGGTTGAAGACTGCAATGTGGTGGCAGGGGAAAGTGTAGTTAAGCAGCATAGGATGGTGGTCTGCAGGATGACGTTGGGGATCAAGAAGAGGAAGAGAGTGAGGGCAGAGCCAAGGATCATGGTGGGAGTTGAAAAAGGAAGAATGCAAGGTTGAGTTTAGAGAGGAGGTGAGACAGGCACTGGGTGGCAGTGAAGAGTTACCAGACAGTTGGGCAACTACAGCAGATGTAGTAAGGGTAACAGCAAGAAGGGTGCTTCGTGTGACATCTGGACAGAGGAAGGAGGAAAAGGAAACCTGATGGTGGAATGGGGAAGTACAGAAGAGTATACAGAGGAAGAGGATGGCGAAGAAGAAGTGGGATGGTCAGAGAGATGCAGAAAGTAGACAAGAGTACAAGGAGATAAGGTGCAAGGTGAAGAGAGAGGTAGCGAAGGCTAAAGAAAAGGCATATGATGAGTTGTATGAGAGGATGGACACTAAGGAGGGAGAAAAGGACTGGTGGGTTAGACAGAGGGACTGAGCTAGGAAAGATGTGCAGCAGGTTAGGGTGATAAAGGATAAAAATGGAAACATACAAGCGAGGAGAGTATGTTGAGCAGACGGAATGAGTACTTTGAGAGGCTGATGAATGAAGAGAATGAGAGATAGAAGGTTGGATGATGTGGCGATAGTAAATCAGGAAGTGCAACAGATTAGCCAGGAGGAAGTAAGGACAGCTATGAAGAGTATGAAAAATGGAAAGGCCGTTGATCCAGATGACACACCTGTGGAAGCATGGCAGTGTTTAGGAGAGATGACAGTGGAGTTTTTAACCAGATTGTTTAATGGAATCTTGGAAAGTGAGAGGATGCCTGAGTAGTGGAGAAGAAGTGTACTGGTGCCGATATTTAAGAATAAGGGAGAAGTACAGGACTGCAGTAACTACTGTACAGGGAAATAAAATTGATGAGCCAGAGCATGAAGTTATGGGAAAGAGTAGTGGAAGCTAGATTAAGAAGTAAGGTGATGATTAGTGAGCAGCAGTATGGTTTCATGCCAAGAAAGGGCACCACAGATGCTCTGAGGATGTTGATGGAGAAGTATAGAGAAGGTCAGAAGGAGTTGCATTGCATCTTTGTGGACCTGGAGAAAGCATAGGACAGGGTGCCTCGAGAGGAGCTGTGGTATTGTATGAGGAAGTCGGGAGAGGCAGAGAAGTACATAAAAGTTGTACAGGATATGCACAAGGGAAGTGTGACAGTGGTGAGGTCTGCAGTAGCAGTGACAGATGCATTTAAGGTGGAGGTGGGATTACATCAGGGATCGGCTCTGAGCCCTTTCTTATTTGTAATGATGATGGACAGGTTGACAGATGAGATTAGTCAGGAATCCTCGTGGACTATGATGTTTGCTGATGACATTGTGATCTGTAGCGATAGTAAGGAGCAGGTTGAGGAGACCCTGGAGAGGTGAAGATATGCTCTGGAGAAGAGAGGAATGAAGATCAGTAGGAACAAGACTACTGAGTGGGAGGTCAGTGGAATGGTGAGGATGCAGGGAGTAGAGATTGTGAAGGTGGATGAGTTTAAATACTTGGGATCAACAGTACAGAGTAATGGGGATTGTGTAAGAGAGGTGAAAAAGAGAGTGCAGGCAGGGTGGAATGGGTGGAGAAGAGTGTCGGGAGTAATTTGTGACAGATGGATATCAGCAAAAGTGAAAGGGCTGAAAGGGAAGCTCTACAGGATGGTAGTGAGACCAGCTGTGTTATATGGGTTGGAGACGGTGGCAATGACCAGAAAGCAGGAGGTAGCAGAGTTAAAGATGCTAAAATTTGCACTGGGTGTGATGAGGATGGATATGATTAGAAATGAGTACATTAGAGGGTCAGCTCAAGTTGGACGGTTGAGAAACAAAAAGTCAGAAAGGCGAGATTGCGTTGGTTTGGACATGTGCAGAGGAGAGATGCTGAGTATATTGGGAGAAGGATGTTAAGGATGGAGCTGCCAGGAAAAGAGGAAGGCATAAGAGGAGTTTTATGGATGTGGTGAGAGAGCACATGCAGGTGGTGGGTGTAACAGAGTAAGACACAGAGGACAGAGAGAAATGGAAAAAGATGATCCACCGTGGCAACCCCTAACGGGAGCAGCCGAAAGAAGAAGAAGAAGTAGTAAATGTAAATCTACCCCAGGTGAAGTGTAACATTATTCATCTTTTGCTCACTTTAGTTGAAGCATTGATCAGTTTAAGAAAGTAAACAGATTTGTTTACGCTGGCTATACAGTTGTGGCCAAAAGTTTTGAGAATGACACAAGTATTGGTTTTCACAAAGTTGGCTGCTTCACTGTTTTTAAATCTTTTTGTCAGATGTTTCTATGGTATACTGAAGTACAATTACAAGCATTTCATAAGTTTCAGTGGCTTTTATTAGCAGTTACATTAAGTTTATTTGCATTGTTGGCCCTTCTTTTTCAAGACCTCTGCAATTCGCCCTGACATGTTGTCAATCAACTTACATTCTTTCATAATCAATGCTTGGAGTTTGTCAGAATTTGTGGGTTTTTGTTTGTCCACCAGCCTCTTGAGGATTGACCACAAGTTCTCAATGGAATTAAGGTCTGGAGAGTTTCCAGGCCATGGAACCAAAATTTCTATGTTTTGTTCCCCAAGCCACTTAGTTATCACTTTTGCCTGATGGCACAGTGCTCCATCAGGATGGAAAAGGTATTGTTCATCACCAAAATGTTCTTGGGTGGTTGGAAGAAGTTGTTCTCGGAGGGTGTTTTGGTACCATTCTTTATTCATGGCTGTGTTCTTAGGCAAAATTGTGAGTGAGCCCACTCCCTTGGCTGAGAAGCAACCACACACATGAATGGTCTCAGGATGCTTTACTGTTGGAATGACACAGGACTGATGGTAGCGCTCACCTTTTTCTTCTTCAGATAATCTTTTTCCAGATGCCCCAAACAATCAGTAAGGGGATACATCAGAGAAAATGTCTTTACCCCAGTCCTCAGAAGTCCAATCCCTGTACCTTTTGCAGAATATCAGTCTGTCCCTGATGTTTATCATGGAGAGAAGTGGCTTCCTTGCTGCCCTTGTTGACTCCAGGCCACCCTCCATAAGTCTTTGCCTCACTGTGCGTGCAGATGCACTTACACCTGCCTGCTGCCATTCCTGAGCAAGCTCTGTACTGGTGGTGCCCCCGATCCCGAGCCATAAATAAAGAATGGTACCAAAACATCCTCTCAGAGCAATTTCTCCCAACTATCCAAGAACAGTTTGGTAATGAACAATGCCTTTCCTGCATGATGGTGCACTGTGCCATAAGACAAAAGTGATAACTAAGTGGCTCAAGGAACAAAACATCGAAATTTTGGGTCCATGACCAAGAAACTCCCCAGACCTTAATCCCACTGAGAACTTGTAGTCAATCCACAAGAGATGGGTGAACAAACGCAAACCCACATATTCTGACAAACTCCAAGCATTGATGCAAGAATGGGCTGGCAATCAATCAGGATTTGGCCCAAAAGTTAATTGACAGCATGCCAGGGCGAATTGCAGAGTTCTTGAAAAAGAAGGGTCAACACTGCAAATATATACTCTTTGCAAAAACGTAATGTAATTGTCAATACAAACATTTGAAACTTATGAAATGCTTGTAATTATACTTCATTATACCATAGAAACATCTGACAAAAAGATAAAAACACTGAAGCAGCAAACTTTGTGAAAACCAACACTTGTGTCATTCTCAAAAGTTTTGGCCACGACTAAACTAGCTAAATTTTAAAGCACTTGATAAACAGTGAATAAAGTTATTATGTAACACAAATTAACAATAATAATATAGCAAAATAATATATGCCTAAATGCATATATTATATCAAAATTCAAATTTGACGTTTTATCATTATACAATACATACATTTCACATAACATCAAGATGTTGATTGTTAATACTCTCATTAGCTTTAAACCTATAGGACTAGATTATTTTTTCTCAAGTCAGTGAATTTCAGACTTTGGCAGAGCTACAGTACATTTGAAGAGGTAGGACTAGGGCAGTAAAGAACACAAAGCAACACAATAAATTAGAGCCACTGTGGGTTTTCTGTGCTTGGGGTTATGTTTAATGTGTTATTCCCTTTTATGTGGTTTATAATTGTCACTACTACTTGGCTCGTGAGAAATAAATAGTTAAGAAAATGCTGGACTGTTGTTTTTAACAGAGCTGTTGCTGTTTATGGTTCATTTGTCTTATCACAGAAAAGACTCTCTCTAGAGGGGAAAAAAACTCACTAAGCATGAAAAATAAAAGCAGCATGGTCCAATAAGTAAGCTGACATGGGGTCTTCAGCAATTGCAGGAGTGAGGAAAGATAAAAATCAATCATGTTCTGCAGGTCTTGCTGCTGGTTTGTAGGTTTTGTAAAAAATGTAAAAATCAAATAATGGAGGAAAGAGCTGTATTTGCTCTTGTACAAGTAAAGAGTACAGACTAATGGTAATAATGATAAACCCGTGAAACATGATATTCCAAACTTCCATCCATTTTCTGAACCAATTCATCCTAGTACAGAGTTATATGAAGTTAAAGGCTATATCAATAATATAAGAAGGCTGAATCAACTCTGGATGAGATGCCAATCTAGCACACAGCACATTTACTTACACACCATCATTCACTCAGAGCAGGCCAATTTAGAATTGCCAATCAACTTAGTATCTTTGGGTTGTGGATGGAATCCAAATACTCTGAGAAATCCCATGCAGACACAGGAATATTATAAAAACTCCACCAAGCCAGGTACCAGGCCAGAACAACGAGGTCTGTGAAGTGTGAGGCAGTAGTAGTAAGCCACCAGTTCCACACAACGTTGACACCTTTAGTTCTCTGCACATACCGTCCCAGAGTAAAAGGCATAGCAGTTTCAGATCATAATTAATGAACATTTAGGAATTATCATTTGAGCTTCTTTTGTTTGATAAGAGCAGTCATCCAGTAGTTGATGTTTGCTAAGTCACAGCTCCCATAAGAAGAGTTCATACCCTAGCCTGCTTATGTTCTGAATTGAATTTGTACGTTCTCCATGTAAGATCTTCTCTTGTTACCCAAAGACCAGCACTAAAGACTCTAGAATTGCCTGGTATGATTGAGCAGAGAGTGGGTGAATAAGCAGATTCCTGTCTTGACACAACAAACGTATAATAGAATAAGCAGGTTCATAAAATGGATGTGGTTTCTAATATTCCACTTGAATCAAAGTGAGTACATATAAAATCAAATCTGTATGCAAAAACTATTGTATCTGCACTTGGAAAAAAATTACATGAAGTATGAATTACTTTACGTACATTATTCTTAATTTCTAGTCAGCCTTTTATATAATTCAAAATAGCACAACATTTTACAATACAATGGAGATTAACGGATACACATATTTTTAAATAGATGTACTCACACGACACATAATTCACACTTCTTTAAACAAAATAAGTCAAGAAACAAATAGTAATAATTACAAAAGGCAGAATACAGTCAAAAGCAGCAACAAGAGTTGTAGTGAAATAATATTTCCATCATTGAAAATGTTAAAGTTATCAGATTTTGAAAGGTTACCTTTAGAACTGGGGAAGGAATCAACAGTTTGAACCGGGCCTCGAGTCAATTCATAAATACAAAAAGCAACACGTTCGCATAGGAAGCAGTTAAGGGACTTAATCGAACACACTGGACAAGTATGACATTTCTCCTCTCCCTACAGAACCACAAAGCCAATCACAATAGATCCTGATGTCACTTCCTGCTAAAGCTTCAAAGACCCACATCTTCCTTCCTCTCAGTGATAAAAACCTCTAACTTTCTAGACTCAGCAGTCTTGTTTCAGACTCGGTCTTTTGAGTGTCCTTGGCCTAAGCGCTTTACAGCAGCGTTTATAATATATGGGGTGGAACCCCAAACCTTTCTCTTGTTTTGTCTGATCTGTTACTATAAATATACATATATAATATATACAT
>JANRMT010027041.1:46565896-46645657 GCA_026402145.1 Polypterus bichir lapradei | reverse complement strand
TATATATATAGTATATACGTGTGTACTGTATACACACACATCTAGAAAGCAATTAGCAGAATGTGTTAGCACCACATATAGTAAAACTGTTCCAGAGTGTCAGTTTGTCTTAAATAACCATTAAAAAGCAGATTACTGATATGGTACAAGATATTGAAAAATCACTGAAGTACACCACAAGAAACTTCCAGTTTTTCCTTTAGGCCTGCAATGAAACAAAAGACATAAGAAATACTGCCCAACTAGCTATTTTTGTGTGTGGGATTACTGACGAGTTTGATACGGGGGAGGAATTAGTGTCTTTGCAAGGCAAGAGTGGCATTACCAAAGGTGGGGGTTTGTTGGAGAAAGTTGTTTTAGCTATGAACAAATTTGAACTTCCAATTGAAAAGTTAAGTGGCCATGCCACAGAAGAGCCCCAGCCATGGTTTGTGCACAAAAGGAAGTAATAGTTTTGGTTAAAAAAGAAATGAGTTGTCTCAGTCTTGATCCAAATGATGCAGTTGTATGCCCACTGTATCATACATCAAAAAAGTCTTTATGCACATTCCCTGAAGCTCAACAATGTAATGAAAATTGCCATTTCCATTATAAATTTCATCAAAAGCAGAGAGCTACTGAGTGAGCTTGAATTGGAGTATGGAGATCTGGTTTACCATTGTGAGGTGTGATGGCTGAGTTGCACAGATGTGCTTTTACAAACTGAGAGAAGAAGTAAAATAATTCATGTAGATGAAGGGAATATGTGTTGTATAATTTAATGAAAGCAAGTGGCTGTGTGATTTGGCCTTTATGGTAGACATTACCAAGTACCTCTCAGAGTTGAATGTCAAGTTCCAAGGATCCAACCAGCTTCTCAGCTCTATGATTTCAAATGTAAAACAATTTGAAACCAAATGAAATCTGCGGCAAATACAGCTCAAAAAAGGTAATACTGTGGATTTGTATCCCAAAATGGGTGAGTAAATTTCAGTCCTTCATTTTTTTTCTCTTTCAATTCCTTCTAAATATTTTATTAAACCAGGTTTCACAAGGAACACATGCAAGTGTAAATGGAGACAAGTTAGATGGAGAAGTGCTGTGGAAGCACTTTGTTTTTTGTTACTTGCTGCTAACAATTAGAATTAATGAATGCTGCAGTTTAAGATTAAGAAACGCTATCAAAGTTGGGGAACCTTAACAAGCGATACAACTAAAATAAAGCATAGAAATACAACTTGAGCAAAAAGTGCTTCAAAAGAAATTATTGAATTCTCGTTAAAAAAATCTGCTTGGAACAAAAATCTACAGCCACTATGACTCTCCAGGACTTACTTTGGTGTAGATTCACAAATATTAAGTAGATAATTTGTGAATTTAACCAAAATTGTTTTAGTATTATGTTAAATGGAAACCAGATTGAGAAGGTTCAGATTTTTTTTATTAATGTTCAGATGTTCCAGAAGTTAGGTTGCAACAACATGTTATATAATTATGGTGAGAAAAGCAAGATTGGAAATAGAGCAATAGTTGCTGAAATTAAATTAATTCCAGAATTGTTTCATTGCAGGGCTAACCAGCAATTTTAAGACAATATTTGTAAAACACCAAAGGGGAAGGAAGAGTTAGTAATTGCATGAAAAGGGGAATAAGGGAAGATTAGCTTGGACAGACTAAAACAATGTGAACTTGGTCAAGTGGATATCTCAATGAGTTAGATTTACAGTTCATATCAACTCAGACACTTAAAGATCATTGACTGGACAAACCTAAGAATCATATGTTCAAAAGCTGAAAATAAAAGTAATGGTGTTGTGTTAAGGTACTGGGGAATGAATTTGGACTAGACAAAAAAAAAGAACTGCAAACTACTGAAAAAACAGTAGAAGGAAAATAATTCTGTCGCTGCTTATTAATGGTTAAAAAACTGAGCACTAATGATGATGGAATTATAAGTGCATCTGAAAGAGTCTCTTTATATTTAATACGGCGCTCAGCATACAGTTAAACCTGTACAGTCCGACAGACATTTTGGACAGGCATTCCAAGCGAGGCTGAGACACTTTCATCCAATGGACTTTTGTAGTGTCCCAGTTGGTCAGAAGATTTTTTAGATAGCTAAAGGAAAGAACATAACAGGTATACATTGGGAAAAATCATTTAGATTATTTCATGTGATTTTCTTATCTCTTTTTGCACTGAATTCAAAAATGAAAACCATTTTCTCCATCATGTATTATTTTTTCACTAAACACCTTTAGTTGTCAATTATGTTTTTTAATTTTTTTTTTACAATAATTCATTAAATATCAGTATTTTATTTTAATGGCAATTTGTTTGAATTTAATATTTTTAAATATTAAAATACATGTTTATGGAAAACTAGCTAGTTTATCAAATAATACAGTCAGAAGGTAGCTGAAATTGAACACAGGGATGAGTCCTAGCAGCAGGTAGCAGCGTGTCTGGCCTGTCCTGTCCTTCCCATTTCAACAGAGTGTAGCAAACACACCTCAGTGTCACTCAGTCAGTTGATCAGTGCACTTGTCAATAAGTTTCAATGAGTTTCTTTTTATATTGTAATGTTTAATAATATTATGGCCTCCAAAGGTTCTATGCACATTCCTAATGTTTTTTGCTGCATTTGTGGAAAGTTTGCAGTAAAGAAACAAGGACAGAATGTAACAGATTTTGTGAAAAAAGCTTATTACACCTACTTTGAAATATAACTGGGTGACAAGAACAAACAGATGGGCTCCTGTGGAGTGTGTGCTGTTTTTGCTTTGAGGAACAAAAGCAATGGACAAAAGGAAAGAAGAATGCACTAGCTTTTGGTACTCGAATAGTATGGAAAAAAATTATAGTGATAAGATAAATTTAAAGTTTATCTGCTAAGTGTAAGTTGCAAAATCAGTCTCAAAGTTCTCCTTTTGGATTCCCATTTGGAATTTTTCCCTGAAAATCTTGCGCGATGAGTGAAAAGCAGCATGATTGATTCCATTAAGATATCAGGGACAAGGAAAGAAGGTACCAGGGCTGTGTATGAGGATGATGGTGGACTATTTCTGGACGATTCATATGGACACACTACAAAAATTGTAAAAGCAATGGGCCACCAAACAAAGAAGTGACAAAAACTCTAAAACTTATATGCAAGTCAATGAATATGTATTGTTTTCTTACATATGTTTAACAATATTAGACTGGCTAAATATTTTCATATTAAACAGATTTAGAACAACATGGTTTACATGAATAAATTGTGTAATTCATAACATTTTAATTAAAATGTAATTTCCAATTTTGTACTTAAATGTGACATGTTGGAATCATTCTGTTTTTTTATTTAATTCATGAATGTAAATAAAAATAACTATTTACAATTACAATTATTTTTATGAATCCAATTTTGCAGACCTTTGTTTATCTTAATTAACAAAAATCCTAAAACTAATATTTCTGTGATCAGATATAGCAGTCCTAAGCATAATAAAACTGAGAGGAACAGAATCACCAGATCAACTGTGTGAGCTTTACTGTAGATGGGAAAGATGATGTAACTGAGTAACTCCATAAGACCAAGACTAATAAGAATGAAGAGCAAAGGTACAATCTGAACAGTCAATGAGAATATTAAATTCACCAGCAATCTAAATATTGGGAAAATCACAGTAACTAAAATAAGAAAAGATGACATTTCAATATTAAAGTAATGAGATGATTTAGTGAGGTGATATATGGTGACAGTAGTGAGAGGTTGAGAACCTTTACACTAAACATTACAACTTGTCTTTGGAACATCTTAAAGATATTAAGTATCATCCAAATAAGTGAGATGTTTGTTGATATAGGACCAAATGTCCAGGATGTGCACTGAATTAGGTCCAAATTTACTTATTGTTCAACTGTGTGATATGAAAGAGAAATGCCTTTAGATTTATTTAATTAGCTACATACAAGGTAATTTTTTCTCTTATATGGTTAAGGGTTCCTACTATATTTTCTAAATGGAGGGTGGGTGGGGAACATCAACAACTGCCATTATATGAAAGGCAATCCCTTGGCTTGTTGGCTCTGCAGCAACGGGCACTTGGAATAAAAGTACAAATTTAAAGGAGGCTATGCTTTAACCTTTACAATGCAGTGGTGAGAGATCACTTAGATTACTGTGTTCAGTTTTGGGCTTTGGGCTACAAAAAAAAAAACATAACAGCTCTCAAAAAAGTCCAGAGTAGAGAAAATAGGCTGATTCCAGAACAATAGGGTGTGAGTTATGAAGAAAGTTTAATGGAGCTGAACATGTTCAGTTAAAGCAAATTGAAATTAAGAGATAAGATAACTGAAGTTTTTAAAATTATGAAAGGAAAAACTACTGTTAATCCAGGTTATTCCTTTAAAATGAGTTCAACAAGAACATGGAGGCACAGTTAGAAACCTGCTAAATGTCATATAAACGTCAGAAAGCTTTTCTTCACACACATAACACATGAAATAAATTACCAAGTAGTGTGGTAGAGTGTGGCATTTTAGGGACCTTCAGATCTTGATATGATATTATTTTGGACAAATTAGGTGGATAGGATTGACAAGCTTTGTAGGGATGTACTGCCTGTTCTTGTCCAAAGGCCTAAGCAGCTGAGAATAAGTTGCTATCTTCACCCATATATCCTACTACGCTGTACTTATTTATGACGATTCAGGACATTGGTATGCCCAGGTGGAGTCGCCTGATTCAGATAAAAATAACCATTGTGCTGTTATCATAGTTCACTCAAACATACAACCCCAAATCAGAAAAAGTTGGGACAGTGCGGAAAATGTGAATACAAAAAGAAAAAAGCAAGTTATAAATTCTCCTCAAATTTGATTTCATTGCAGACAGTATGAACACAAAATAATTCATGTTTTTTTTTTTCTCAACATCATTTGATTTGTAAATAAATATCCATTCTTGCCATTCAGGCTTGCAACACATTTCAAAAAAAGTTGGGACAGTACAGCATTTACCACTTTGTACAGTTCCCCTGTCTTTTAACAACACTTAAAAGACGTTTAGGCATTGAAGAAATCAAGTGACTAAGTGTTGCAGGTGTTAGTTTGTCCCATTCTTCCTGCAAACAACGTTTTAGGTGCGCAACAGTACGGGGTCTTCGTTGACGCATTTTTCGTTTCAAAATGCGCCAAACATTCTCTATAGGAGACAAATCAGGGCTGCAGGCAGGCCAGTCAAGCATCCGCACCCTCTTCTTATGCAGCCATGCCTTTGTTATGTGCGCAGTATGTGGTTTGGCATTGTCTTGCGGAAATAAGCATGGGCGTCCCTGGAAAAGACGTCGTCTTGAAGGCAGCATTTGTTCCTCCAAAACTGAGATATACTTCTCAGCATTGATGGTGCCATCGCAGAAGTGAGAGTTACCTTTGCCGAAGGCACTGACAGAACCCCATACCATAACAGACCCTGGCTTTTGGACTTGTATCTGGTAACAGTCTGGATGGTCCTTTTCCTCTTTGTTCCGCAGCACACGCCGTCCATTTCTTCCAAAAAAGATGTTAAAAAAATTGATTTGTCTGACCACAATACATGTTTCCACTGCACAATGGACCATCCCAGATACCTCCGAGCCCAGAGAAGTCGACGGCGCTTCTGGACACTATTTATGTAGGGCTTCCTTTTGGCACAGTACAGTTTTAGCTGGCATTTCCTAATGTAACTACGTACCGTAGTGCTTGAGAGTGACTTCCTGAAGTAGTCCTGAGCCCACGCAGTGACGGTTTTTAATGCAGTGCTGTCTGAGGGCTCGGAGATCACAGCCATTCAGTTTAGGCTTGCGCCCTTGGCCTTTGCGCATGGTAATTTCTCCAGATTCCCTGATTCTTTTCCACTATGTTATGCACTGTAGAGGGAGAAATGCCCAAATCTCTTCCTGTCTTTGAGAAACGTTTTTCTTCATCATTTCAAAGATTTTTGCCCACACTTGGTGGCAAACTGGCAATCCTCTGCCCATCTTTGCTCCTAAAGGAGTAGGCCTTTCCTCGATGTACCGAATCATGATTGCAATCACCTGTTAACATCACCAGTTTCAAATTACATCATTATTTAGTTATTATACCTCATTACTACCCCTGAATTGCCCCCATCCCAACTTTTTTTGGAATGTGTTGCAAGCCTGAATGGCAAGAATGGATGTTTATTTACAAATCAAATGATGTTGACCAAAAAAAACATGAATTATCTTGTGTTCATACTGTCTGCAATGAAATAAAAGTTAAGGGAAATTTGTAAATTACTGCTTTATTTTTTTTATTCACATTTTCCACACTGTCCCAACTTTTTCTGATTTGGGGTTGTATTTAATTTCATATTTTAAATGAATTCACTGCTAATCAAAATTTTTTTGTTTACGGAATGAAGATTAAGCAAAACTACTTGAAAAGTGGTCCTATAACTGACAGAAAACTGCTCTTGGATGCTGTTGCAGAGCAGCAAAATTAACAAACTGTCATAGTTCATATAGTGAATATTTCCTAAGCATTTTAACCACAGGACAATGAAAATGTTATCCTGGAAATGGAAACAAATTACTAGTTCCATATCATATGAATGGGAGTTCCAAAGCACATAATTCACAAAAACACCTCTAAACCATCAAAAATCCTGGATAAATACATAAAGGGCCACGTGGAATCTTCATAAAATAATTAATTATTTTCAAAGGCTTTCTTTAACAATGAAGCTCCATAGAGCATAAACAGACAAAAATAGAGTTGCCAGAAAGGTAATCCAAGGCAAAGAAAAGTCAGTTAGGCATTTCCTAACCTGCTTAGTCTGATGGAGTCTATGCCACCTAGCTTAGGGTGCAAGGCAGGAAACAACCCTGGATGGGGCACGAATCCATCTCAGGGCAAACACACAATCATACACCCCAATCACACACTAAGGACTATTTAGGAAATGGCAGTCCACCTAACCTGCATGACTTTGGATTGTGGGAGGAAAATAGAACAACCAGAGGAAACCCACGCAGACACGGGAAGTGTATGTGAACTCCATGCAGGGAGAACCCAGGGTGCAAACCCAGATCTTCTTACTGTGAGGCAGCAACACTACCACTGCACCACCATGCCATCCCCAAACATAAGTCTCAATACAAAATCCCAAGAACAGTTGAAATACAGAACAAAATGTCAAAAATCCTGTAAATCACTAAACACACGTATATTCAGAAAAAGCATAAGGACTCATTATTCTTAAGTGCATTAGAAAGAACTGCCCGCTGTCCTATAAATCCAGAAGCTCTTCCACAGTTCCTGGCGGTGACCAGCACGTGACCCTGACTCTTGGTGAACCACTCACAAAACACATGGAACCTGACACAGGCACAGAAACAAAGCAGAATAAACAAAAGTGACATACACATACCTCAGCGACTCAAAATGGAACAAAAAAAGACAGCAACATTACAATTGGCAGAAAAACTGGGAAGATCCATAGACATGGAGGCTGATGCAAATAGTAAGATCTAATAAAGTCAACCAGCCAACACATTCTCAGATCTTTTTCCCTTCAAAACACCAGATTCATCACTTCTAAGACTATTCCAATGTCCACAGGCAGATTACAGTACAAGAGAACATAACTCAGGCAAGAGAACCTGAAGCCAAGCAGAGTCAGGTGAAAAGTTTATCCAACACGACGGAAAGCACACCTAACAGTACAATTAGGCAGGTAAAACTCAAACAATGTGCACACAAATAGTAATATGTTCAAAAGTATTACTACTATGTCACAAATCAGAAAAATCAACCAAATTAGACAAAACGTGGTAACCAGATTCACAAAGTGTTATCTCCGGAAGAAGGACAGCAAGCCAAAAAAGAGAGGCTAGTTTAAAAGTTCCAGGAGCATATAAAGTATGTGTTTTATTATTTTGCATTTAAGTAATTTAAAACAACTGTCTTATTTCCTGAAATAACTAAAACTAGGGCCTATAGGGAGCCAATTCATTTTAGAAAATGGAATGACAAATTAGAGTGATGAAGTATCGCTTTATTAAGCTGAAATATTTGCTGGTAAAAAAATAGTTTCTCAGACTTGCTCAGAGCTGCTGAAAATATTCTGTAATGACATATGGATGCAATTATTTTGTAGCATATAGCAACAGGGATGCCAATTTGATTCTATGCTGGGGTGCCTGCGCTGTTTGATTTACATATTCTCTCCGTGTTTTATCAGAAATCCTGTTTTACTTCCACTGTCCACAGATATATTAATTTTTACGTAAGTTATTCTTGTCTCAGGAACACATTTTGTCTTTATTATTCAATTATTAATTGTTGTCCCATTTAATTATTAATTTAATTATTTATTATTGTTCCATTCACTTTGTCTTTTTGCACCTCTGATTAACTTTATATATTGCTGAATACGGGATAGATAGATAGATAGATAGATAGATAGATAGATAGATAGATCTTTATTTGTCCCCATGGGGAAATTTAGCTTTTTACAGAAGCTCCTTAAATACATAAATAGATAAATTAATAAATATACATATTCACTATGTATAAAGATACATATACACTATGGTCTAAACACACACCAGAATGACTGTAAACGAAGAAAATTTAAAAAGAAAGAAACATTCTGACTTGGCAGTCATAGTCACAGTGAGGCATTATGCAGATGTATTGCTGTTGGTATAAAGGAGCCCCAGTAGTGTTTCTTGACACACTTCTGCTGAATAATTCATTGGCTGAAAGTCCTCCATGTTAGTGTGTCACAGAGAGGATAGGCAGCATTGTTCATAATGGCATTTAGTTTTGTTTTAATTCTCTCTTTTGCTACTACCTCCAGGAGTTCCAGAGTGCAACCCATAACTGAGCCTGCCCTTTTAATTAGCCAGTTGATGTGGTTGGCCTTTCTTGAAGCAATATTACCAGCCCTGCCATCTAATTGGCCATCACAGTGTTAGAGAAGATGAAGGATGTCGCTACTTACATTAAAGGAACACAGCCTATCAAGAAAAAGGAGCCTGCTCCATCCTTTCTTATATAGTTCCTCTGTGTTACAAAATCAGTCCAACCTGTCATTGATGTGGACCCTCAAGTACTTGTAGAAGTGCACTCTACATCCACTCCCTGAACAGTGATCGGACACAGAGGCTCTTTGCTGGGGTGAAAGTCAATAACCAGCTCCTTGGTTTTGCTGATGTTAAGATGCAGAAAATTCTCTTTGCACCAAGAAACAAAGTTCTCCACCTGACTCCTATAGTGTGTCTGAGGGGATGTGCAAAGAAAAAAAATTGTTTCTAAAGAAAATCCAGAGAGGCAGGGAGTTTTTTAATAAAGGAACCAGTGACAAGAATTTATTCTGACATAACAGAACACAGTAAAATACAAATAAAAGAAACTGACACTTCATTTTCATACAGTTTCAGTTGCAGACAAAATGAACACACTCTTTAATTACCGAAAGTGCTGTTTTAATTTAGGAAATTGAGTCACATAATTAGATGCTTAAATATTTGTAAAATTAATTTAAATATTGGCCTACATCCAAAGAGGCATTTGCATGATTAAGTACCTAATGGAATACAGTATGAAAGTAATATGCTGTTTTATATATATTGCCTGCAAGGTAGAAAATTAAGTTGAAGCTGAAAACTGCACTTTCTTTAACAGAGAAATTGCCAATCACAATAATAACGACATTGACTGAGAAGTGTTGCAAATTTTTATATTTTAATATTTAATTATGATTTGCATTTTATTGCCATAACCACATCACTTTTATCTGCTGAAGCGATTGTAGTATAGTAGTTGTATTTCACAAAAGCCCACAAAAAATCAATCCACATTTTCAAGTTGACAATTACAGTTTAAAATTTGTTAATCAAAGTTATTACATATTATTTCGGTAATTTGGAAAATCACTCATTGATGTTCATACAATAAACCACTTGACTCTTTAAAATGTATTCTGTCATGTGAAAAACTTGGAATTGTTATCCATGGATATGTTAAAGCATAATCAGCAAAATAAAAAATCAGTAACAAATTATAAACCTGGAAATCTTTTTTTTTATTATTATTATTAATTTTATTGCATTCCATACAAATCAATCAAGTTTTATATAAAGAAAATTTGAGTTAAGAACAAATTGATCCCCACCCCTAAGAGAGAGAGCAAGCCAAACAGCATGGAATTTAAGACCTATAAACATACCTAAATTAATAGATTCTCTGTGCTTTATGAGATTATTTTAAAATATTACTGATTAGATCCTGCCATGTTTTGAAAAAAGTCTGTACGGATCCTCTAACTGAGTATTTGATTTTTTCCAATTTCAAATAGTATAACACATCAGTTTCCCACTGACTTAAAAGAGGAGAGTTTGGGTTCTTCCAGTTTATCAGAATAAGTCTGCGTGCTAAAAGTGTAGTGAATGCAATCACAGTTTGTTTGTCTTTCTCCACTTTAAGCCCATCTGGAAGAAAACCAAACACAGCTGTTAATGGGTTAGGAGGGATTGAGAGTCCAAGGCTGTCTGAAAGGTAATTAAAAATTTTCGTCCAGAATGATGTTAATTTGGTGCAGGCCCAGAACATGTGACCCAGTGAGGCTGGAACTAGTTTGCAGCGTTCGCAGGTTGGATCATGCCCTGGAAACATTTTGGAGAGTTTTAGTCGAGACAGATGTGCTCGATATATAATTTTGAGTTGTATAATTGTATGCTTTGCGCATATGGAGCTCGAGTGAATTCTCTGCATTGCTACTTTCCACTCCTTTTCTGATATATTAATTGAGAGATCTTTTTCCCAGTGACCTCTTGGATCTTTGAAAGGGAGGGATTGTAAAATGATTTTATATATTGTAGAGATGGTGTCTAAGTCCTTGAGATTAAGCACTATTTTTTCCAGCATGGATGTGGGTGCAAGATGAGGAAAATCTGGGAGGTTCTGCTTAACAAAGTTCCTGATTTGAAGATAGTGAAAGAAATGTGTAGTTGGAATGTTAAATTTGGAATGTAATTGTTCATAGGATGCAAAGACGTTGTCTATATAAAGATCTCTAAGCAAGTTAATTCCAAATTTTTTCCAGATATAAAAAACTGCATATGTTTGCGAAGGTTGAAAGAGGTGATTCTCTTGCAGAGGTGCCACAGATAGAAGCTTCTCCGTCATAAAATGCTTTCTACATTGCTTCCATATTCTAAGTGAGTGGAGCACAATTGGGTTATTAGTGTATTGCCGATAACGTGTGTTTATTGGAGCACAGAGCAAGGAATACAAAGAAGCACTGCAGGATTTTACTTCTATTGCGGACCAAGCCTGTGTATGTTCTTCTATTTGTGTCCAGGTTCTTATCACCTGTATATTTGCTGCCCAGTAATAAAACTGGAAGTTAGGTACAGCCATGCCGCCTTCTACCTTTTGTCTTTGTAGGGTCGCTCTTTGGATGCGTGGATGTTTTGAATTCCAAATAAATGAGGTTATTGCTGAATCTAATTGCTTAAATAATGATTTATTAATGTATATTGGAATGTTTTGAAATAAAAAAAGGAGCTTAGGAAGAATATTAATCTTAACAGTGTTAATTCTTCCAACTAGTGTGAGATGAAGGGTTGACCATCTGTGCAAGTCTTGCTTGATTTTTTCCATGTAGACGGTGAAATTTTGCTGATAAAGAGATTTATGTTTACTTGTGATGTTTACCCCTAGGTATTTAAACTGTTCCGCAATGATAAAAGGTACAGTATCTAATCTAATATTATATGCTTGAGAATTCACTGGAATGAATACACTTGTATTCAGATTAATTCTGAGGCCAGAGATCTTTTGAAATTTTGTGAGTGCTGTTAGGACTTCAGACACAGAATTTTCGGGGTCCGATATATACAGTACCATATCATCTGCATATAATGAAATTTTCTGTTCTAGTCCTTCTCTGCTAATCCCCTTTATCTGATCAGCATTTCAACAATGTATTGCTAGTGGTTCAACAGCAATTGCAAACAACAGCGGTGACAAGGGGCATCCTTGAAATCTTTAGGTTTACTTTAGAAAAACACATTCACTCCTTAAATATTTTAGTTTTTATAAAATTTCCAATGGTTTACTTATAATGTATGTTTGAATAAAGTACTAAAGGTTGTTTCTTTGGTATTAAACATTTACCAGTAGAAACATTTGTATGTGCAAATTGCAAACTTTTCTTACACTGGCTCTTAAATATACTAACAGTGTTAGTCATCTGCACATACAGCCACATGTTTTTAGCAGTGATTGCTCACATTGTCATGTGCTCTCACAGTCATTTTTATACCATTGGGGTATTGTTAAGTTTCAGCCAGGGTTTGTTCGCAGGCTTATGATTATTTTCTTTTTTTATTGTTAATTCTGTTGTTTTTGAAGTATTGCTTTTCATGGTTTATTAATAGTATTATGTTTATACATTGTTTAGTATTTATATCTTGAGTATTCAGCATTTTTGGTTATGTTCTATGTGTTTTATAGGTGGAACCCCAAATGGTGGGGTCCCTGTGACATCAGTGCTGAGGGACAACGAAGCCCTTACATTCAGAGTACTCTGAAGGAGTAAGTCCTTCAGAGGTTCATTGTGGTTTTTGGAGTTAGGAGCTTTGTGAGGATTCTGTTAGATTTCTTCTAATTTATTGGATTTTTCACTGCTGTCTTTATTTCTGATGTCTGGATTGTGGATTGGCCTTATTTGCCTTAGGTTGCCTTTTTGGGTATAACTTTTTACCTTATTTTTGCATTTTCCTTTTTAATTCATTGGGTCTAAAAGTTAATTTGACTGAATTGGCACGCTATTTAGAAGCTATCTTTGACACCAGTATGGATTTTAAAAGATACATTACAACGCTATCTAAACCCTGTCTTTTTCCAGCTTAACAATAATGGAAAATTATGATGGTCTCTAAATATGGAGGATACTAATAAAATAATTCATATATTTATTTCTAGTAGTTCTGACTTCTGCAAAGTATTATTCACACAATGTTCAAATCATTTAATATGCAGCTTTCAATTAATTCAAAATATCATTGCAAGAATCCAAAGAAAGTGCGGCCACATATGGTAACTCCTGTTCTTACATCGTTACATTAGCTTCCAGTTATGCTTAAGGCAGATTTAAGAATCTCTTTCTTACATGTAAAGGTTTACATTCCCAAAGCCTTAGTTACCTATCTGAATTTATCGTTACATGCAAATCAGGGCACACATTAAGATCTCACGATGCAGGATCACTAGGTCAAGCTTTTAGTTTTTGGGCCCCAATGCTGTAGAATGATCTGCTTATATAAGAGATGAGTCTTAGCTTTTAAATCCAGACTGAAGACTCTACTTTAGTTTGGATACTCTGAGGATAAGTGCTGATTACCTGTGTATGTTGTGTCTGTGTTTGTTAGTATTTTGTACAAAAAATACTAGTAATACAATAATAAGGAACTGTTACTAACCTTCCTGTATTCTGGCTTACCTCTTGGTATCCTTTTCTCTACTTCAAAGCTCTTTTCCTGCCCATGGGAAAGACAAATGAGAGTCTGGGAGTCTTAGAATCCTTGGATGAAATGATTCTGTTGCCAGATTAATGTGCCCCGCACAGACTTATACAATAATGCAGAATTCCCAACAGCAGATAAACAACTGATTGGCCAAGGTCCCTACAACAGTGACTGTGTCTTTTAACTTTGTGATATAACTGACTCCCCAGACATTTATTTTCTCCTGGGTAGCTGCAGATTGGACTTTTGGTTTTCTCCACCACTGTTGTCAACTGACCATAAAGAGACAATAATATTTGTGGAGAGATATTGTTAGATTCTATAAATGTTAAACAGTTTTAAGTGGCTTTGTTTTAAGGTATGTTTAAACTAATCTGTAGCTTTATGTACAGTATAATCATTAGTCATTTGTAAAGTTTGTAATTGTATCGTACCCAAGAATAATTTGTAGAGCTGTGACCCTACACCTAGTGAAGCGTACTGCACAAAAAATAAAATGAATTGACTTCCACCGACATATGCATGCTTTTAAGATGTTCAGAACATTCTTGCTTACTCTTTCAGTTACCATTTATTATATGATGTTGAACTTAGCTCAAGTTTACCGTATCATCCTGTAACACAAATGTGAAACACGCACAATGAAATCCATATTCTGTAATTGCCTTAATCAGTATTTAGCCTGAAGTTCTCATCCAAATTCATTTCCAAAAACTGAGTGAGTCCAACATTTGGCAGAAGCTGCACCTCTGCATAATGGGAGCTCATTTAACCATGGCATACACACACTGGGCATGCTTTAAACTCCTAAAATATATATAGAGATTTTTTTTTGGGCCTGACTTTCTGGAATCCTACAAAGACTGTAGTTCAACAGCAACTCACATGGAACCTAATTTTTAAAAGTCAGAATTTGCTAGTTCCTTAATGTTTGTTCAGTCCCTCGTCCTTAGTGAGGCTGTTTTATAACTTAATGAAAGCAGTATTGAGAAATCATCCCCTGTCATATTAACAAAGTCTGACAGCTTAAAAGACATTTGATGTCTCCTTGATAAAATATATAAAATAATTTGTTTTAGCTCTTAGTCTTGTATTGCAGCCTCTGAGTTTACAAGATTATCCCAAATGAAATAATAATATGCAAGACTCAAGCAGAACACACAGTTGGAATTGAGTAATAACTGAAATGCCTGCCTCATTTTATGGATCATTTACATCTAAAGTGATTTTTAATCCACATAGGTTCTGCCTGCAAGATGATTATAAGAAAATCACAAAGAACCGTGCAGCTGCTTAAGGATAATTCTGTCTAACTAATTTTAGACTTTTTATTCGTTTCTTTTTTTTCTTTGTTAATAAGCTCATTCCCCTATGACCAGGAAATATTATTTTGTACTAACTGGAACACAATAAGCAGAGTAATTAGAAAACTGAAGGCTATCAGGGTATTAAGGAAAGAAGATATACATATGAACTGTCCCTTTACATAAAGAATTGTCTTTTTTCACTATAAATTACAGTATATAAATTTCACCATAAAACTATTTCTTAATTGTACTGGGCATTATAAAAATCTGTTTATTCATTACCTTAAATTCATGTACATAATGACAGCTTAAATGAGCATATGCACTCTTAGAGGTCAGTGTTGTCAAGCAACAACTGTTGTTTCAGATTTCAGTTCCTCTGCTTTGTGTCGTTCCTCAGATTTTTTCATAATAATTTTATACAAAATGTCCATTATTTACTTAGATGCTATGATAGAATGGGGCAAGGGTCACATGGTAATAGTAGAAAGACACTGGCATGATAAGGGAGGGCAGCTCTGTTTGTCAATGATGGCTGAACAGAAAAAGCTAAAGGAGATTAGATCATGTTAAGCTTGGTGAACTTTTTAGAAATATTTGGGAGGGACGGAATAGACAAATCATTCCACCATTCATGTCAAACAACTCTGCAAGACAGTGTGGGTAACATAAATTCCTTTTATTTTAGGAATATACTCCTGTCTGTCATTTGTGATGCCAGAAGAATTATTTCTGTTTATAGTGCTAAAATGGATACAAGATAAGTAATAAGTTTAGTAAAACTTCATAATAATAAAACAGTATACATACATTCATTTAACCCAATTCAGAGTTTAGGGGGCGCAGACCCTGAACCAGCCACCAGGCAGAAAACAGGAACCCACCCTGAATAGGGCATCATTCTATTACAGGGTATGATGGTGCGCACTCACAACCTAACAGAAATGTCTCTGGGCATGTGGAAGGAAAACAGGAGGACCCAGAAAAAAGCACACATAGACGCAGGAGGTCGGTTGCAATGTACCCAAGATAGTACCCTACTAGCTGCAGATCAAGACCAGACTTTGTAGTACAATTCTACAAGAAGACAATCCTCAGGTTTAAGTGCTGTCTCAGTGAAAAGTGGAACAAGAGCAACACCAAGTTTAACTAATACACAGCTAGTCTTGTTTTTATCTCATGTTTCTGTTCTCTTCTCAGTATTTGGATGTGGCACTTGGTGCCAGTGCTCTACTGCATATGGAAAAGTTATAAAAGAAAAATAAAGGAGCATTAGAGTCATCAGATTTAAAGATTCTCTCACCAGATTGGATGACAACCACAGACTCCACTTCAAAAAACCCAGGAGCATGTGGGAAGCTATTTGGCTGAGGTCTCAAGGACAGTGACTTTATCTATGACTTTCTCTTTTACTTGAAATTGCTCTGTCCTGGGTATGACGTTAACCTGCATCCAGCCCTGCAAGTAGGTCCTCCAACCTGCAGGGAAAACTTAAAAAAAAACTATAAAAAAACCTTACACTGTTCCGTCATATCTGAACTAGTGTGGTGCTGAGGTGTCACCAGTTGTACAGGTGCATTCAGGTCCTAATCTGGGATCCTGAGGTGGTTTGTTGTGCGGTGGGTGTGGCAACTCTTTGTATCTGTGCGTGTAACTAACCTCTCCTCTCTTCCTATCTTTTACAATTTTAATCTCCACCATTGTCAACTGGCCATAGTTCATCAATTAATGGACAGATATTGTTTGTTTCCATTTATGTGTATTCAATTTCTACCTTTTCTCCATGTATTTTAACAAATCTGTATTTTTATGTGTAATAGTTCTGTAGTAGTTAGTATAATCTATACTTGTATTGTAACTGAGAATTATTCACAGCACTCTGCACCTGCACTCAGTGAAGAGCGCTATTTAAAAAATGTTGTTTCTCTTGATTTAAAGGGGCAGAGCACAGGAAAAAAGTACATTCTCGTGCAATAATTGCAATCACTAACCTACATTAGACCTGACATTAGTGTCAGTGTAGATTTTGTAAATGTTATTGATTTTTGACTGCATGAGAAACCCCTTAAATCGATGACAACATGGAAAGTAATAATGACAACTGATAAATGCAAGTATAATCATATCTGAACTATAACTGTCTCACTGTAACTCCTGAGTGGATCCTCCATCAGGATGACCTGGGTATATGCCAAGGGGCCTTGGCATATGTGAGAAAAAACTGATTGCATTATTTTTCAGCTTTTGTTTTTACAGCGCAATCTTTCATGCATCACATTTAGGCTTATGCATTATATCGCTGGCCCTCAATCTAATGCATGAGTGACCTCTGGATCTTAATCTGATCTGGTCATTTCTCATTTACATGGATAATACAGATGAGTTGATACTTGTCACTCATTATGAGCCCAGCATATTAATCCAATGATCGCCAAAGCATATAAAATATCAGAGGCTGGAAAATATTCGTAAACAATGTCTCATCGCAGTGCAAATTTTACAGTACAGCACAAGCTCTATGTAATCTATACTGTGTGAGATCTCATAGCAGATCTGGATACTCACAAGGATACCTCCAGGACACTCCAAAGGAATAAGCATGAAAGAAAGTATGATTTCTGAACCTGTGGCTGAGCAACTTGGTAATTAGGGCCACAAACTCTGTGCTCTTTTGAAGATTAATGGTTGAATGCATGTTGATCCATATTTTCCTATTTGTTTTATTACACACTATAAATATTTCCATGTATTTTTGGTCTTTTTCTGTGGCAATGAGTTAAATGTATTGGATTCAGTATCATTTTATATTTCAGTTCAAATATAAATATAAAATAGGGTTTCCATGTATTTCAATGGTATAGGTTTGCTTTCAATGTCTGTGACAGTCTGTTTGATGTGTGTGAAATTCATTTTGCAACATTGCCTACCGTACCATGTCCATTATATGTGCTTATGAAGTGGTCTACTTTAGTGCAGAACTTTGTTCCCTTTCTCCAACTAACAAGTGTACACTGCAACTGCGCTTAGTCTTACTCTTGGTCTGCTGCGGTGGAGTCTGCAGCTCTGGTGCACACTATCGGGTCAGGTCAGGTCAGGTCAGGTTGGGGAGCATGCACTAGTACAGAACCTTGCTGCACCCACCACACGACAAAACAGCTCAGGATCCTGGTTGGCAACCCCCCAGGTAGACACACGGTCCATTCCCACCCTCTAGAAATGATCCTCTATTTGCTGCAGCCAATGTGTTACATGGGCGTCCCCTTGGCCTGGTCTAGCCACCTTAGTCCTCAACAATGAGGATCCTGCAACCCGGATAATCCTTGGAGAATTGCGCCACATGGCCATAGTGCTGTAACTGATGCTCCCTCACAATGCAGGTAATGTGCCTCATTCAGGACTCCATGAGCAAACGTTCATTAGACACAAAGTCAAACCAACAGTACTCAAGGATTCTTCGAAGAGACACAGTACCAAAGGAGTACAGTCTTCGTCTCAGGTCACTGGATAGCGTCCATGTCTCACAACCATATTGCAAGATAGGAAGCACCGGGACTCTAAAGACTTGGACCTTAGTCCTTTTGCATAGATATCAGGAGTGCCACACAAACCTTTCCAGCGACCTCATGAAGATCACAAGATCAGTAAATCTTTCTTCTCCAATAGAGGCCCCACAAAAATTAGTCTTGTTACCATAATGACATTCTTAGACCAGATCAGCACAGGATCAACCCCAGCTCATAGCACACTGAAATTTGAAGAACAATGTTAAATCTGCCAGGCAATAGTACTGCCCTTTTTCAATTAAAATCAATAATACCAGGGATACCTAATTTGAAATTTTATGTAAAAAATGATGGGGAGGGCTATACACACTAGTTTTGTGATGTAGATAATTACATATACAAAAGCAAGAAAAACAAACAATAGTTCTGTCTCGGGCATAGGTTTGATTCCAGAAGGTGACAGTTTAGCAGTGGACATACTGTGCAATTAAATTAAAACATTAATAAGTTTTCCTGTACTTAGCAGATACTTTCGTATAGCATACATTTCACACAAAATAGTAACTATTGAGTTTGGCTATCAAATATATTGACATGTTGTTTTTGGTATAAGGTCCCAAGGTATGAGAACTGATGGAAATGTAATATCTTCTCTATGCTGAGCTTCAACGCAGGAGACCTCTGAAGCAGTGTGCATAAGTGCCCCACTTTACCTATGATGTACCTCTTATATCATCTTTAAGTTTGGAGACAGTATTGTCATTATAGATCTGCTGTCACCTGCATGAACTAGTGGCACAACGTTAATAATTAGAAGTACTGTAGGGTGCCAAGGCAGTAATATCTCTCTGATAACCTCAGCATATTTGGGACTCATTATAAGTATCTGTCCAAGTTTCTGTTTAACCATCTGTCTGATTTTTAATTCCCTTTATTCTCTTGACTTTAAGATTTCAATACAATTCATAAACTGATCAGTAAAACGTACAGTGCTGTATCATATTCAAATAAGATCAGATACCTACTACTCTACCCTTCAAGAGAGACAAGAAAGTAAAAGCAGTTTTAATATGAAGTGATCATTAGAGAAATATTGAGAAAAAATAAAGGCTTAGCTAAAGCATGTTCAATTATTTGAGCACAACATTAATAAACTGCCAGAAAAAAAAACACACAAAACTTTTCAGTTGTAGCAAAATGAATTGTTTTACAATTTCACAAATAAAAAAGGTGGGTTAGCATCCCTTCAACTGAATGCAAAAAGAGCTGTTAGAGGACTACACATTATTGTGAACCAAATACTGGATCTTTTAGAAACAAAGCATTGTGAATCTTTTTTGGACTTAAGAATTATATAATGCAATGAAACCAAAAGGTGAGACGTATGTGGAAGCATTTGTGCCTATATGTATAAATATGTGTCTATTCAGTTTTAAATCCTAACTCGGGCAAAATGAACTCTGTTGTTAATTTGCCATAGAATAACAATTAATTAAGAGGTAAATATTGCTGAATGTCTACTACAAAACTGCTTTGTTTTTCTGTCATTTCTTTTTAGCCAGGAAATTCTGGCTTCTTTTGGAATGTTTTGCCTTTTATAGGAAATATCAACCAAAGGATACGTCTGTAGGAGGCAGGCTAATGTTCTGTTTATAACTCTAGTCTAGGGTGTGGAGCTGTGAAAGAAGATAAGAACTAATTAATCATTTATCTAATTAACAAATGAATAACATTTGTGGAGTCATCAGGAATTGCCAGCTGTTTATCATTTCATTTATTTAGATTTTGTGGTGTCAGAGGAAAAAGCTGACAGCCTAGTATGATATAAAGGGGATGGATAAGAATAAATTTGGGTGGACGTTATTACCTTTTAAATATGCTGAATGGAACACAGGTAGGCATTCAAACATCAGATAACATGTTTTGAATCATATCAATGTTGATTCATTACTGAATATTGTGGTTTGTTTTTCGACTCCATACATACATAAATCAAAAAAACAAAATCAAGCTTGCAACTAAAACATCAGAACAATTTGTCATTAAACCCAAAATCAAAAACCAAAGCTCACAGGAGAAAATTCAAAGCACAAAAGTTCTTTGGTGAAAATCATAAAATTAAACTAATACCCTGGAATTCTAAAAATCTATGAATGATCTCAGATAAACAGGAAGTGCACAGTGCCGATCTTTATACTGGTTATCCCTGAGTAGAAATGCCATAATAATGTACACAAAATGGTGGTACCCATTAAAAGCAATAATAGAATCATTATCCTCTGAAAGTAAAAAAAAATAATGGCACCATTGTAATTTGCATGCTTAAAAACCCCAGCAGAAGACACACTGGTCATTTAAAAAAAAGGAAAAGGAAACCAAACCAAATCCTACTAGTTTAATTTGGGTCCACTGTTTCTTGTATTTGATCTTTTTCTGTTGTTGTGTTTTATTGTTTTGTTTGTGCCACTTTGTTTTCTTGGTGCTTTTCAGTTTGTCTTTTCAATATTTTTACTCTTTGTAAGCATTTGCATAATTGTTTTGGTTTTTAAATTTTTAAGCATTTTCAGAATTTTTTTCTTGTGCTTTACTTTAACAGTTTTTTCCTAGTATATTCATCATTTTTGTGCTAGCACTCTTTGATTTTATTTAAACTGTATATTTGCATTTATATCACTTGCTGCTTTTTTGTTTTTTACCATTTTTATCAATTTTAATTTTCACTTTTGTTTCCATTTACACTTTTTTGTATAAACAAAATGTGTTATTTTTAAAGACCAAAGAGAAAAAGGGGGGCAACCAGATAAGAAAAGTTCAAAAATCAAAAAAGAACAAAGCATTTACACGTCTTGATTCTGTAAAACCTTGTGGTTTAAAATCCACTGCTGAAACAGCTATAAATAGATTTTATTTCTCTGCCCAAAATTCTACAGCAATTTTTTTTTGTGCTCAACTAAAGTATCCACATCAGGATGTTTAAAGAATCAAAGTTCAGAGCTTAAATTCCACTTTGATGTTTTAGCAGGACCTGAAAAGAGCAGGTGAAGCTCAGAAACCCATAAAAGCTACACAAGACTATTATTGTTCTGCCATAATAAAACTAAAGCCAGAGTTTTAATTAAGGGATCAGGAAAAGTGTAGTTAAAATTTGGGCCAAGAGTCCTTGCCAAAGTACCTATTATAGAAATACCTGCACCAACATGCTAAACTGCATTTGTAGTGAAATTTCAAAAACAAAGAACCCAGGAACACTTGATCTTGTTATTTGTACTCTAAAATTTGTTTTGCATGCACAATTGTGGACAAACAAAAAGTGCAGGCATTTGATGTAAATGCCATCACAAAGCGATGTTATGCACCTTACACTCCCAGTCGCCCATGTGTAACAACAACCTGGCAGCAACCAATAAAGAAATGCTATAGGGCCTACACAAATGTTGCAGATGGCAAAAGGAGAAGGCGAAAAAAAAAATGAAATGAGCAATTCATAACAATGCTCATATTATTGTAATTAATCATTGACTCTTCTGATAAAAACAAGAAAATGGATGTGAAATGGACCAGGAGATGAATCAAAGTATAAAGCTGGAAATTAAGTTTGAAACCCCAGTTTTGTAATGTCTGTATTGATATAAAACAAAGAAACTAGGAAATAACAGCTTGCTTAATTAAAGCAAAAATCCGATTAGAAGCAGTATATAATTGGGACGAAAACCACCAGCCAGAGGGTCTCCCAGGACTGAATTCTGGAACCACAGCCCTAGCACTTAAACTGACCCAGGAAGAGTGCATTTCCATTATGACATTATTTGCATATGGTCGATAATCAGCAAGATTTATCATCCTGAGATGGGTTGCATAACGACATTTTTGTTCACACCTCTGAGATTTACAATTATCTATGACTGCTGTTTTTCAATTTTTTTTTCCCCACTCAATAAAGAAAACAGAATTTGAAACTAAAGGAAAAAAGACAAATTCTAAATATTCTTAGTCAGATAAGAAAAATGCCACCTTGGAAAAATCTCTAATATATTTTCACAAAATCCCCACTGGTGTGCCTTTAGCAGAGCAGCTGCTGATAGCAATGAAATGTTTCCCAATGGATCCATTTGCTGCTTTCATCAATTTTGTACCATTCATCTTCCTCTAGACATCTCTTCAAATTAAATACACTTTGCTTCATTTTGCCAAGGACTCTGCAGTGTCCTGAAGGCTGTGAACCTACAACATAAATGCGATTAATTGAGAATCTCCCAATGGATTGAGAACTGTCACAAAGACTTTAAGCAATAATGTAAAGACAAATTTACAAGGTCTGTTTCCTATAATGTAAAAAATTCATACCATAGCCATTATGCCTGTTAAGCACAGATTTATTTTCTTTAGGTATATGACATGCTGAAAAAGTTTGAACGATGGCACAATTAAATGACTTAACCAAGAAAGTTAAATGCCCTTAAACCAGTTAAAGCTAGATCTCACTGGTATTTGTCTAAGAGCACTGAAGACATAATAAAAGAGCTTCCTTCCTGATATATTTGAGGGTCCATGACGTGTAAGTGACTAAGAAATAGCACTGGCCTATTTCCACTTTAACTGGTTAGCAATCTTGAATTCACATTGGCTGCAAACCATTCAGTTCTGCACCAATGGACAACAGGCTAGGTGATTTTCTCATCAGAGAAAAGCAGGAAAAAAAATCAACAGATACACACAGTTCTTTGGGAACACATCTTGCTTAAAAATTAAGCCAGTCCTATACAATGTAAGCAGAGAGACAATCTGTCTGACTTGTACAGAACATTATAGATAGTGTCACACAATAGTGAGGTTGTGATAGCAAGTTCAACAGTACTCTTCACCCTTCATGTCAATCACTATCTCTGTTCACCTAAATATTGCAAAATAATATCAAGTCGAGTTTCGAAGATCCTCAAAGTACTGCTTTCTACCATACTACTTGGAAACCGATTCCATTTATCCAAGATTCTCTATGTGAAGAAAAACTTCTGAGAGTTTGGCAAAAGTTGTCTTTAACCATTTTCCACCTGAACACAGCTAGGATCCACTACACTGATTCATTTCATGTCATCTCTTAATCTCGGTTTGCTTAAACTAAAAAAGGTTCAACTTCTGCAAAACTTTCTCATAGGCCATTCCATGCAATGCTGCAGTCATCTTAGTCGCTTGTGGACTTTATCTTTTATTATTTTATCTGTTGTGACAGAATTAGGGTTTTCTCGCACCCTTGTACCCTCAGACTACACGTCAGACACCAGATAAAAGTCCAAATATTATTTATTATAATAATAACGTGCACAAAGCACGCTCCACTCCCAAATACTCCAATAATAATCACAAATAAACCAACAATAATACAATCCTCCAGCTCCCAGACGCGTTGCCACCCTTCCACCCAGCTCAGCTCGCCGTCTGGGAGCTCCCACAGTCCTTTTATATCTCCTGACCCGGAAGTGTTTCTGCCCAACAGTCCACAAATCCTTATTCCTTCCGGGTCAGGGTAAACAATGTTTTTTCTCACCCCTGAAGCCCGTCGCTCTTCCTATGACGAACTTCCGGGTCATAGGGCACGAAGAACTCTTCGGTCCTCCCTGCAGCTCCCTCTCGTGGCCCCCATGGCATCCAGCAGGGCGGTGCATAAAAACTCCATTGTCCATGATGCCCTGCTGGTCTTCAAGGAGGGCTCCACCTGGCGGCTTGGGGGTATTGGCCGGGATACATAGCCGGCCATATCTTACACTGTATGTTTGTCTTGTTTGTATTTGCCTGTTTTGCATCTTGACTTTCTACCTCTTTTGTTTTATTTTCTTTTTCTTTTATTTGTTTCTTACATTTGTCTCCTTCTTGCTTCCCTGCTTGCTGGATTTACATTTTATATATGATACATACTGTCTTCAAAGCATAGCATTGCATCTGTCAACTTGTTTCAATCTCTGTTTCACAAAGGAGGTTGTAATGAGAAAGAAACAGCTTCTGTGTGATGTGTTTGAATATAACTGTTTAGCAAGAAGTGTGGTGAACACCTCCACATTCATTGTACGTTGCCACATGTTGGAGATACAAAACTGTCAGGTGAATTCCAGTAAGCACATCCCACAGGCTTCAGCTCTTCTACAGGCAGGATCAGGGCAGTGATTCTCTGTGCAAAGATCTGCTTGGTAAAGCACTTCTGACTGCAGGCACCCAGAAAACAATTTAGACTGGAGGTAGCCCATGAAGGAGTAGACATATTAAAAATACATGGAAAAAGGGTATTTTATTTTTAGAAAGTCCATAATGTAAAAAGCAAAACCCAAAAATACTTCACATTTCAAAATCTAAACGTTAAAGCACAGTCGAAATCCTATTAAGATAATCCTCAGAACATAAGAAAAAAATGTCAAAGACAACGACTAAAACAAGAACCAAATGCTGAGCAAAGTTTAAAAATCCAAAAAAACAAAGCCATAAATCAGAAAAATACTATACCTTAGACAAAGTTACCAAATCAAGAGAAACTCCAGGAAATAGCAAACCAAAAGACAATGCTGGGTTGAAACTAAAAGGATAGAAGAGCAACTGTCAAAATTAAAATGGAATATATGATTCAAAGTGAAAAACCTAGTCCAAAAGGTTGTAATCCTAAAAGTTTTCAAAGAATCACTCAGAAAGGTCTTTTAGGAAGTATCCACAATCTTGGATGAGGAACGACACAAAATGAGTTTAACTATCATCACACTAGTGATATTACATGTTTCAGATTCTGGGGCATGCAATGCTAATAACAGGCATCTTGAAAACCTATTGATAAACAAGATATTAACCGAAGTATGGCGATAAAATACTGTATAGTCATTTACTTAGAAACTGAATAAAGATAAAAAATGAAAATGAAACTAAATTTAAAATAATTAAGTGTTACTAGAAACAAATACTTGCCAAAAATGTCTTAATGTTATGCCAAAACATTATGACCACTTTCGTATAAAAAGAAATGGCATTGACTATCTTGTAACAGCAGTACATGTCAAGGTCAGGGATATAATAAACGGTAACCTGACATTAGGTAGTCGTAGTCAACGTGTTTAATGCAAAAGATATGGACAGGTGTAAAGACTTCAGTGACTTTGATAAGGGGCAAATCATTATGTCCAGATGCCTAGGTCAGCGGAAACATCAGGATAGGGTGCTCATAGTCAGCCATGGTGGGCACCTGATGACAGTGGTTTAAGGAGGAAAAAAACCATGAAGCACCGACAGCGTATTGGGTAGCCAAGACTCATCAGTGTGAGACATCCACCCAGGCTATCCCATATGGTACAAACCAAAAGAAGGAATACTGTGGCACAAAGCACAGATAATTTTAATAATGGTTACTGGAGTTATATGTCACAACTCACAGTGCATGAAATCATGTTGCATTTAGGACTGTGTAGCTGCAGGTCAGTCAGAGTGCCAAAGCTATTCCCTGTTCACTGTCAAAAGTCTCTACAACGTTTATATGAGAATCAAAACTGGACCTTGCATCATGTGGGCAGCTGGGTATGAGTAAATGCTTACCTGAGGAAGAGATGGCACCGGGAAAAACGACAAGTCTGTGGGAGGGGGTATAAAACTTTAGGCAATGTTCTGCTGGGAAACCCTGCATTCATTTGGACATTAATTTAATGCCTACCACCTATGTAAACATTGTTGCAGATCAGGTACACCCCTTCATGGCAACAGTGTTCCCTGATGGAAGTGGCATCTTTCAGGATAATGTGCCCTACCACATTGCACAAATTGTTCAGGAATGGTTTGAAAAACATGACGAAGAGTTCAAGATGTTCGCTTGGCCTCTGAAATCCCAAACCCCAACCAGGCATCTTTGTTGAAACAACAAGTCTGATCCATAGTGACTCCATCTCGCAACGTACAGGAGTTAGAAGATCTGCTGCTATTCTGGTGAGCAACACTTTCAACTCCTCAAGTACATAGAAGGAGGTTCCCAGTTTCTTGTGGAATCCCATTCCTCTGGCCACTTAACAGGCATCTCACTACTCTGAGATTCATAATTTGAAGTTTATGCTATCTAGTGACTCAGAGAAGATACAGGGAACGTTCTTTCTGATGTAAAGAAGAATGCTGTCACCTCCCTATTTAAATGTTGGGGTCAATATATTCTACTCTCTGGTCTCCCATGGAATAGCTCTCTTAAGGACAAAAACAGGTAGTTGTAGGTTAATGTGCATATGTTTGACATTAATTTGTATAATATTTTTATCACATAGGAAAATCTTCATACAGTTTTATTTTTTAGGTATTATAAATTATAATCATTTATAGTCTTTAAGCATTTCAAGGACAGCTTATAAAATAAATGTTCAAAGTTTAAGAAAATGACATGCTTATCAGAATATCTAAGTTTATATCTTCAGAAGAAAATGTACTGTGCAGAGTTTGATAGTATGTAGAAAGCAGTTCTTTTAAAACGACAGCAAAGGTTTTTAAAACATATTGAACTTAAAATAAATTTTTCTTTGCATAGTAATTAATCTTTTAAAATAAAGCTTACAGCATATGTTTATGAGAATAAAACAGTTACGTTTTTGGCTTCATATTTTAAGTGCTGTTTTTGCTGTGTATGATATTTTTATTTGAAAATTAAAGCAAAAAATAACTTCACTTAATTTGTTACGGCACAAAGTGCCACAGGCAATGAAATCACTAACCAATTTAAGGTTGTCACACACTGGGTGGCAGCTAAAGGGCTTAAATGAGGGTAATTCCATGCCAGACCAAGGGGTGGTGAAGTACTCTAAACCTTTCTGTTTTTCCTCTGCAGACCAGTTACAGGAAATTCTGTCTGGCCCCGATGACGTCTCCTCCGGTTCCGAACCCGACAGCGTCACTTCTGGTTCCCGGCTCTGATGACATCACTTCTGCTTCTGACCCTGATGACCTCATTTCCGACTCCAACACTGCTGACCTCACTTCTTCTTCCCGACTATAAAACCGCCATTTTGTTTCACCAAACTTACTTCTGTTTTGGACTCAAATCTGTAAATAACTCGCATTTAATTTGAAGCCTGAATTCAAGTATGTGGATGCCTGCTCCAAACATTTTCTGTGGCATTTTATCTGTTTATTTGACAAGGTATATGGTTTTCTATGTAGTACTATACCAACATTCTGCTCTTTTTTTCTCCTTACCATGAGACTCTTCCCTGAGGGCAAGTGCTGTGCAAAGGCCATTGTGTGCTCAGCTTAAGTATTCAATTTGAATAGCTTAACCAGCTGTTGTGTCTACCTAAGCTGTAACATTTATTGCGCATTCTAATGGCTCATATCATGCCTTTTTTCATGTAATGCTTTTCAGTTTTTATTTTACCTAACATTTCTGGCCTTGTCTGTTTGCTTATGTTCCTGCTTTCACTTCAGTCTTGCTTTATTCTCCATCATGCTCTTCATTATTTATTACACCAGCCACACATATCTCATTCCAGAAGTTCCCCTGCAAAACCAAGCTTACTACTAAAACAAGGCAAAATTGTGGGAATGGAAGAAGAGTTGAATATTGGGTCAGGTGAAATTAGGGGGTCAAATGCACCTTGATGCTACCAATCACATTTTTATCACACAAAGATCACTCACACACAGCTTTTGCTGCTAGTCATTGATAATTGCTGGCTACAGTGTTGCTTAAAAGATGGATCTATATAAAAGACACACACAATGGTCTGAGTGAACGCACACCGGAATGACCAAAAGGAAAAAACATTGAAAAGAAAGAAAGCTTCTGACTTGTCGGTCCCATTCACAGTCAGGCAATATGCAGGCATATTGCTGTTGGTATAAAGGAGCCCGTAGTTTCTGGACACACATCTGCTGAATAAATTTGTTGTCTGAATGTCCTCAGTGTTAGTGTGTCAGAAAGAAGATGTGTGGCTTTCTTCATAATGGCATTTAGTTTTGTTTGAGCAAAAAGACAAAAATCAATAATAATACTACAAGTACTAAGCACAATTGTTGAACTAACCAAACTGATACATGATAGATCACTTGCAAAAGCAAGCATTCTGAGAATGCTTCTCTTTAAGATTAAGCAAAATCTTGATAGCAAACTCTCTTATAAATAAATCTCAGTCAGGAAAAAGGAGGTTTTTTTTTTTGTTTTTTTTTATAAAAAATGGATCTTAACAACTGGTACACACCCAATACACACACCCACACATGGCAGAACATTTAGAAAAATATAAGTGTACAAATCACTTACACAACCCAAGAGACTGCTCCAGAGCCATAACTACTCCATTGAACTAGATAAATGATCCAAGTCTGAACCCAATCAGAATCCACAAGAAACAGGTTACACCTTTTTTTGTGGTCATCATCAGCCATATTGTACGGTGTGACTGGAATCTGAAGTGTCAAATGATAACTTAGGAAATATATAATAATGATAGGTCTTCAAAAATTCAGACAAGGCTAACCACTGGCAAAAAGGGCTTTTCATGAATACCACAGGGCAAACATACTTGTCAGAAAACCAAACTTCATGCCTAAGCTTACAATGCTGATGGTCATTAATATATATTATTGTAGGCTACAATGACAGAAAGCAGAAATTGACATACCTTGCTCCAAAAAGTCTGAAGATTCTGGGCATGATTAACTATTGTACAATATGAAGAAAGGACCAATACATTTACTTATATAGGGAAGGCTCAGTGCAAGCATTCTCTAAAAAATTCCTTGTAAATTCTGACCAGTGCAACCATATATTTAGGTATTACAAAAAGTGAATATACCAAGTTAAAATTTCAGATCTCAACTGTTCTGCTGGTCATTAGGGTCTGGATGAGTCTTGGAATGCAAGTCTGGAATCAAAACACAATAAAAAAAGATCGGGACGAATCTAGACCTCCATTTGGAAGAAATTTCTGCAGAAAAAAAATATAGGAGAGACACATTGTGTAGATCAATTGTGACACATGTTGAATAGGGGGCATTCTAAGGGTTTGTGTATTGACTGTAATTCCATCATAAGTCAAGAGGGTGTACTGTTATACACATCTTGTCTCTCCATCTGCAGACTATGAGCTCTGAATATCGAGGACCTATGGCATACTTTCCATTTCCTCCTCTTAAACCAGCTTCAAATTAGTGTAACTAATCCTAAAATTTCTAAATACATAATTATTTAAGCCTCTATTTTAAATTGTGTTTTAAATAGTGCTCTGACAATATAAAACTAAGAAGGTTGATAAAAGAATTCATAAAAAAAAATTACATAAAAAAAGAGAGCTTCTGCAATACGAAAAAGGCTTTCATTATTGTCTTCTGACATTTCTTCAATACTTTTTGCCAAGAGGCCTCATCACTAAATTAGAAATCCATATTCTGATATAGCTGAGCTAAGCAAATGTACTTCCAGGTTGGGAAGCATTCGTAGTTAATGACAGAAAAAAATCCTTCTTTGAAAGCCTTCTTGACAATCAGAAGGGCAAATGAGATGTAGAACTGAGAAATACTGTACAAAAAATAACCATTACTGAAACAAGGTGAACATATTGCTTAGCTTCCTTTTAAATATCTGACTCTCTCTGTAACAAAAGTGTCTGTTTTAAAATAAAATGCAGGTATAGATATAATTTGACTTAAAAGAAAAAGAAGAGAATCTTTGAATTAATCAATGCCAGCTCGGAGTTTTCACAACTGACAGAGAAGCTTGAAGCGTAAGTGCCATGACAGTTAAACTGCTGTCAGCTGCAGGTGATGAGAAGATCAACTCAGAGCTGTCGTAAATTTGGAATACTTTTATAGTGGCAGGAGGCCAAAGAATAAAAAGTCTTGAAGACTATGAGCCTTAGAGTTAACTCAACTGTGTTCTAAACTTTGCAGACTGCCTCAGCTTTGTAAGATATACTCATCTTGAATGAATGGCTCAGCTGAATTCTCAGGGGCTAAACATTTTTTTGTCTTAGACAGAAACAAACCCAGGGAGACAGTCTTGGGCTTGCGTGATTTCAAGTTGGAAAACAGTAATTCATTAGTAAATCAGTGACATGTGTCCAATCCTATCAGCTGCAAAAAAATCTAATTATGGCTATTATCTAATAATACATTATTAATAAAACAGCAAAACTCTTGAAATACGAGGTGTGGCAGAAAAGTAATGAGACTGGCAACACTGCAAGCGATCTGGCAATGCTGCGCTGTTGTCCTTGATAGAGCACGTGTATCACTACCCTCCCATAGCTCAGTGTGAGTTTCAACTCCTTCCGTTAACGATGTGATTTTTGTGACTGCTATTAGCGAAGTTGTGTTTTTGATGGCGTCATGCAAAATGGAACAGCGGAATTTGGAGCAACGTTGTGCCATTAAATTTTGTGTTAAGCTTGGAGAATCGGCAAGTGTGACGTTTGAAAAGTTAAAACAGGCCTATGGGGAACATTCTTTATCCCGAGCTCAAGTTTTTCAGGGAGGCCTTCAACTTCGAAAACCAATGAAAACATCGAACGTGTGAACACTCTTGTGAGATCAGACCGTCGTTTAACATTAAGAATGCTGAGTGAACAATTAAATTTGAACAGATTTACCATTCATCAAATTTTGACTGAACATTTGCACATGCGAAAGGTCTGTGCCAAAATGGTGCCGAAAAACCTCACAATTGAGCAGAAGGACAATCGAAAAAACGCACTCTTGTGGTTCCCCAGCCCCCTTATTCACCTGACCTCACTCCGTGTGACTTTTTCCTTTTTCCTAAACTGAAAAATGTCCTCAAAGGACGTCATTTCGGTACTTTAGAAAACATCCAAAAGAGTGTAACGGACATGCTGAAGACCATACCGGTTGAAGACTTCCAGCGCTGCTACCAACAGTGGGAACAACGTCTCCATCGGTGTGTAGCTGCCCAAGGGAACTACTTTGAAGGGGATAACATTGATGTTTGAAAAAAATAAAAACTTTGGTAAATAAAAAATCAGTCTCATTACTTTTCTGCCACACCTCGTATGTCATTTTAATTTTGCAGCTTTATAAAATGTAGCAAAATATTATAAAAAAGGTTTTTTATCATGCATTATATTTCAAAATATCATTATATTATTTATAACAACATGTCCTGCAAAAAAGTCCCCGTGATGAAATGGCGTCCATTTCAGGGCTGTCTCTTGACTTGACTCTGCCGCCCTTGACCCTGAATTGGATTAAACAGGTTTAAAATTGTAATGGTAAATGGTGTTGTTATGCTATGTGCGTAACAAATATTAAATAAGGTAGATTTTATAAAGTTTTACATGTATTTATGTGATTAAAGTGACATTTTGACTAAAGGACCCACCTCTCCCCTTCAATTACTGGTCAAGAGTGTTATCTTTAGTTCAAAAAGTCCCCCTTGTGAGTCTTTGAGTTTCCTGTTTACATAGCCACTGATAATTCAGCAACTTAGTAATAAACACCTTTTTAACAAAAATGTATTTGTTTTGCATGTTTTGAGCTAGCAGCTGTATAAAAGACATGTGGATTATGCAACACGAGTAATGTGAGATTTTTCTTTTCTTTAATATGAGGTTTTTCAGAACATCTGCAACTCTCCGGCGTTGGTCACCTATTGATTCAATTTATGAGAATCTCTCTTACGTACGTTCTCCAAGAAAACATAAGATTAAATTTTTTTCTCAGCCGCCACTACAAAATACATATGGTAAGTAACATACAAAAAAAAAATCATTTTTGGGTGGAGTGTTCCTTCAATAGAGATTGAGTCTATTTTGCCTAAATACACTACTTAACTAATTTTCATATAGATTTTTTTCTTGCACAGGTAGTCCCCAGGGACCTCATTGCATAAAAGGTGCGTACGCACAGAAATGTTGCGTAAGAACGTTTCCACGTTCAAGTCACAAAGGTATAAAACTTACACTTGGCATAAAGCCACACACTTTTCCACGGTACCTCATACCCTGTCGTACGCAAGTTCTCCACTATTGTTCCTGTGTGGTTACTCTTTATTTTCCTTACCCAGCTTTATAAATACTGTACAATGAAACTAACTGCATATTGTTGATTAGTGTAATGCATCTGATTGCAATTAACTTGTAACAATATAATGGTCCAGGGAATAGCCATAGTATTCCAAATACAATAACTGCTTTAGCATTGTTACTCTCACTGCACCTTCTTCTTCTTTTTCTTCTTTCAGCTGCTCCCTTTAAGGGTTGCCACAGCGGATCATCTTTTTCCATATTACTCTCACTGCACCACTCGGAGTATTTATATCACTGTATCTGAGTGGGGAATCACAGCAGCAGCTGATCGGAAAGAGAATTATTGGGATACAGCATCAAGCCCACGCTGCCTCAGCCACGGCAAAACGTTTCAAAGCCTTTCCTATACAGACCTCGTGGTTCAGAAACAGTTTCATCCCAAGAACTATAAACGCACTCAATCAATTGCTCCTTGTAGAACTGCTTGTACTCATAAGTACAATTACCTCACTGTAAACTTGCACTACAGTTATAATATTACACAACCTGAGCCACTTTATAAAGCGCGTATTTACATATGATGACTGTATCATTTGTAAGATGAAATGCAGCAAAATATGTTGATTATATTATACAGATAAAACTTTAACTTCATTTAAATAATCTAAATTGTTAATAATTAAACATGTGAGGACACGGTGCCGCAGCGCTAGCAAGTTCACGTATTGTTCCTGCCCTGCGCTGTATATTTGCTGAGGCTGGCGCGACACTGGAAGGATAGATGAACAGAATAATTAAACACGTACTATGAAGATATTTCAATGTTCCTTAAAAGTTTTGAAGAATCGTCGCGTGTAAGCTTACAGATGGCTTAACGTCTATTACAGAGCTGATTGTGTGGCGATTGGGTATTTGGGGAAAGAAAAGTAAGGACAGGAATTGAAGGTTAGTACGTTTGAAAGAGACAGTACTGCTACAATAAATTATTTCATCGAAGGTCATGCATGGTGCAGCAGCATCTTGTGTGAGACATGAACAATCACTGAGCCATCGTGTTTCCATGTTTAATAACATGCTTTCATTCCAATCATCATGAAAATGATACCATGTATACATCTCAGTATTTTAGTTATTCAGAGAGCTGTAATATCACGAATGTAATGGATTCTGTGTCCTGTCGGAGAAAGAGAAAGAACGGAAGCACGTAGTGATTCACACACATAGAGTACATTGAAGATCAAATACAAAACAAAGCATTTACCAGGCTACTTTAGTTACAGTGGGATTTGAGAAACTAGTAAATTAAATGATTTTAAGATGAAGTTTATGATGTTCTACTTTAATGGCAAAATAAACTACGTAATTAAAGTGGAAATTTTGAGACTAAAGTTGACATTTCGTGCTTTTTTCCCCACTGTGTACCTATTTTTTTTGTCTGTACCCTAATAAGCTCAGACGGTGGGCTACAACTCGCCTTTTCACTGTGACTTTGATATATGACTTCTTTTTTATTTTGGCACTGTGCAACTTTGTGAACTTGAGCTTTCGAGTTTCTCCGACACGCTGTGTCACTCGATCAACTTCCTTTTGTTGATTATATCACTTTTTAAATCAACAAATAGTATGCTTTTCCTTTGCCTCCACTTGGTATTCGCTGAAATTCTTATATTTTCCCCCGTGCTTTTCCCATTGACTTTTCACAGAAGGCTGAGCTTAAGGGCGATTTATATTGATTTGCATATTCATAGAGGCGTAATTCTGGGAGGAGTTGGGGCGGGACAGAAGGCATGTGCACGAGCGTAACGTTTCACTTCGACCGGAATTTATGGAGCGGAAAAACGTGGAAGTTGGAGTACGCACAGATTCCTGCATCTAGATTTTTCTGTGTGTAAGCACATTTCGGCTTTTGTGCTTACATCATGATATAGTGCGAATTCTATGCACAGCGTTATGCATGAGGCCCCAGGTTATGGACACCCAACCTACAACATACGAACGGGGCCGCAGCTGCGACGCATGCGCCTCAGTAACTGCCGCTCCATCATCTTCGGCCCGGGGATGCTGCAAGCGGTGGCTGGACGGAGGCTGGAGAGGGTCGATTTCAATGCTCGTGCAGTGTAGTGTCCGTCGGGCGGCTCCCGGCGGCAAGCGGTTTCACTGCCCTGCCCCCATTTATTCTCAATATCATGCCTGCTTGTACTGTTACGCACATAGCAGGAAGTTGTCTCTTGTCAGTACAGGGTGGTCCAGAACTAATTCCGCAGATCCAGATAGTCTGGATGACTTTGATTTATGCGGGGACGATTCCAGTTCGGTGCAAAGAATGTTCTTCGTGTGGTCAGTTTGCACACTTCTTGATGGTCAGGGATTTTTCGGGTGATTTTCTATGTAATAAACTGAGTAATTTATAGCATAATGAAAATTGCATAATTAGATCTGGATCACCCTATACATCAGACGTGTTGACGACTGGTGCCTAATCTGCTGTGATAGCGTGTACAGTGCTGTACAGAAGAGCTCATCTTAACCTTTTGTCTTCACCCTTCAAGAATGTCACTGAAACACAAATCTGATGCAAGTGCTGCTGATACAGTAAAGAAGAGAAAAACCATCACCATGGAAAATAAAATAGAAATAATAAAAAGGTCAGAAAGAGGTGAAACTCCATCATTCATTGGCAGAGCACTTGGTTACAGTCGGTCAACAATAACATTTATTAAAGTAATGTACCTGTTCCGACTTACATACAAATTCAACTTAAGTACAAACTCACAGTCCTTATCTCGTATGTAACCCAGGGACTGCCTGTATTTGCAATTACTTTATCATATTATAGCTAGTGAACCCAGGTATAAGGTATAACCCAGAAGAAATGCTTTAGTTAGAAACATTTTCTACATTCATATTCAAGTAGGATGTTAAGAGTGCCATTTAAATAAATTAAAAACAAAACTTCTATTACATTTTTTATTTTTAGCTACAACTCAGCATACAAACTCAGGGAGTCCATCCATCCATCCATCCTCTTCCGCTTATCCGAGGTCGGGTCGCGGGGGTAGCAGCTTAAGGAGAGAAGCCCAGACTTCCCTCTCCCCGGCCACTTCTTCCAGCTCTTCCGGGAGAATCCCAAGGCGTTCCCAGGCCAGCCGGGAGACATAGTCCCTCCAGCGTGTCCTGGGTCTTCCCCGGGGCCTCCTCCCGGTTGGACGTGCCCGGAACACCTCACCAGGGAGGCGTCCAGGAGGCATCCTGATCAGATGCCCGAGCCACCTCATCTGACTCCTCTCGATGCGGAGGAGCAGCGGCTCTACTCTGAGCCCCTCCCGGATGACTGAGCTCCTCACCCTATCTTTAAGGGAAAGCCCAGACACCCTGCGGAGGAAACTCATTTCAGCCGCTTGTATTCGCGATCTCGTTCTTTCGGTCACTACCCATAGCTCATGACCATAGGTGAGGGTAGGAACGTAGATCGACTGGTAAATTGAGAGCTTTGCCTTACGGCTCAGCTCTTTTTTCACCACGACAGACCGATGCAGAGCCCGCATCACTGCGGATGCCGCACCGATCCGCCTGTCGATCTCACGATCCATTCTTCCCTCACTCGTGAACAAGACCCCGAGATACTTAAACTCCTCCACTTGGGGCAGGATCTCGCCCCCAACCCTGAGAGGGCACTCCACCCTTTTCCGGCTGAGGACCATGGTCTCGGATTTGGAGGTGCTGATTCTCATCCCAGCCGCTTCACACTCAGCTGCGAACCGATCCAGAGAGAGCTGAAGATCACGGCCTGATGAAGCAAACAGGACAACATCATCTGCAAAAAGCAGTGACCCAATCCTGAGTCCACCAAACCGGACCCCTTCAACACCCTGGCTGCGTCTAGAAATTCTGTCCATAAAAGTTATGAACAGAATCGGTGACAAAGGGCAGCCCTGGCGGAGTCCAACTCTCACTGAAAACAGGTTCGACTTACTGCCGGCAATGCGGACCAAGCTCTGACACCGGTTGTACAGGGACTGAACAGCTCTTATCAGGGGGTCCAGTACCCCATACTCCCGGAGCACCCCCCACAGGACTCCCCGAGGGACACGGTCGAACGCCTTTTCCAAGTCCACAAAGCACATGTAGACTGGTTGGGCAAACTCCCATGCACCCTCCAGGACTCTGTTAAGGGTGTAGAGCTGGTCCACTGTTCCGCGACCAGGACGAAAACCGCACTGTTCCTCCTGAATCCGAGGTTCGACTATCCGACGGACCCTCCTTTCCAGAACCCCCGAATAGACTTTTCCAGGGAGGCTGAGGAGTGTGATCCCTCTATAGTTGGAACACACCCTCCGGTCCCCCTTTTTAAAGAGGGGGACCACCACCCCAGTCTGCCAATCCAGAGGCACTGTCCCCGATGTCCATGCGATGTTGCAGAGACGTGTCAACCAAGACAGTCCTACAACATCCAGAGCCTTAAGGAACTCCGGGCGTATCTCATCCACCCCCGGGGCCCTGCCACCAAGGAGTTTTTTGACCACCTCGGTGACTTCAGTCCCAGAGATGGGAGAGCCCACCTCAGAGTCCCCAGGCTCTGCTTCCTCATTGGAAGGCATGTTAGTGGGATTGAGGAGGTCTTCGAAGTACTCCCCCCACCGACCCACAACGTCCCGAGTCGAGGTCAGCAGCGCACCATCCCCACCATATACGGTGTTGACACTGTACTGCTTTCCCTTCCTGAGACGCCGGACGGTGGACCAGAATCTCCTCGAAGCCGTCCGAAAGTCGTTCTCCATGGCCTCTCCAAACTCCTCCCATGCCCGAGTTTTTGCCTCAGCAACAACCGAAGCCGCATTCCGCTTGGCCTGCCGGTACCTATCAGCTGCCTCCAGAGACCCACAGGACAAAAAGGTCCTATAGGACTCTTTCTTCAGCTTGACGGCATCCCTCACCGCCGGTGTCCACCAACTCAGGGAGTCATTATTTATAAAATGTATGCTATATATGTATGGTATTTTTGTTAAACTATGACAAAAAATAAATAGTTTCATAACTGTGACAAAGTCCTTTTCAAGGCTTACTGTGTTCTCTTCTTCCCTACTTGGCCTTTACAGCCAGCTTCAGGGGCGTCTCTTGTCACAGTTCAGCAAAGACCTGCAAGCATTGCAGTACTGGATTCCCCTTGGTATCTTCATTCTACTCTTAAGATTAATTGGTGGAAACATTCCTGTGGTTCATCACTCAATGCGCCACAGTTTTCAGGAAAAAAGTCCAAATTTGGAGTGAAAGAAATTACATTTTTGAACACATGCTGCAGCCCAATTAGTGATAGGATGAAAGCAGCTTTTCAGCAATGTCCTTGTAGTTTCCCCCATCTTGGACATTTGCACAAAGCTATTTAAACAGTCCCATGCATACTTTTCCTCACCACTGAGAATTTTATCATAGCGATTATCCTTGAGAAGTATCTGTGACCCCATAAAAATTCCCCTTTTTATTTTTGCCTCACTCAGGCTTGGAAACTATTCTCATAGGCAGCAAACACACTGTCTTTCCTGATTTAAACCCTACAAAATTCTTCATCAACTCTGACTTTATATGCAACGGAGGAAGTTTTAGAATCTACAAGAGGATCATACTGTACACTTTTGACACCTGGTTCTAGAGATTTTCTTTTTGTTCACAGTCTTCTGACTTATTGTAGATCATAATTGGTGGCACCATATAAAAATAACTGTCTGTTACATGACTTGATGGTTCTCTTCAAATCATTAGTACTGCAAGCAGCATGGAGCATTTTTTTTATTCAGCCAGCTGCGGAAGTTTGTTGCACAAGTATTACAAGAAATATGAGGCACCCAAGCCTTGTCATGATCTCCAATTGTACACCCAAAAATGAAATGATAAGCCTTTGGTATGAAAAGAGTTAACTGGCACTTTTGTGATACTGCAAACATAACAAATGGTGTTGGTATCCTTCACACACTTCAGTAGCATAATAAACAAATATATAATGCATCCTCTGAAACTACTCAAAATGTCTGAGGACCCACAACACACTGAATCAAGTGTGTTCCAACATGTAGGAATGTGTGCCAGACCCTCTGAATGGCTGTGTCGCCAGTCAAACTGAGAAGGAAAAATAAAATATACTTCATCATATCACAAAAATTTCCCTCTCAGATGATCTCTGTATCCCAAAAACTAGAGTTGGTCTTACTAGAGCTATTTGTGAAATTAGTTATTTTTTCTTTTGAATAGCGATATATGGAAAATATGATATTTTGTATTATAAGGCTGAAACCTCATGTCCACCATAATGAAAGTAACTGTAAACTTCACCCTACCCTAAACAAAGGACAATACACAGCATGCAGGCCAGGTGGCGTTACTCTTAGAAGAAAAGGAACATAACATCAATACACATTTGTGCAAAGACTACCCATGCATCTTCAGAGTAGAAATGTGAAAACTTAAAGTGTGACCAAGCAGGATACTAGATCAACAGCAGGAAACAACCAAGTGCAGCAGATAGACTAGGTGCCTGATCATATATAGTATTTATATGTTACAGATGTTATTATTGCACCAAGGAAAGAATTCAGACTGGTAGCATGTTCCTTTGACATGCTAACATATATATCAAAGGACACAAAAAGCATTCAGAAAGTTATGCCATTTCCTAAAAACTTCTCTAGATAATTATATTTTAATTAGTAAATAACACAACATTTTCAAATACAATTCAAGGTATCCACATGATGCATTTCAGGAACAAATCCTGGATGGACACAGCACCAACATATCACAGGACTTACTGACACAAACCTACATGGAACCTAACCTGCATGTCTTTGGAGATGTGTGAGCAAAACTGAAGAACCTGAACTAAAATCAACAAATATGACATATTTAACTATTCAGAATACAAACGAGTTGGGAATATACTGTGCAATCATAGGGTCAATATTGTACATAAACTGATTCTGGAGACAACAGTAAAGCAGATGAAAATATTTCCATCCAGGTTGTTGGAAGTCCTTAATTTGAGGAATGCTTTACTTTAACAGCATTTGTAGCAAGCAAGCCAAATTAGCAGATATTGTAATTACCTATAGTGTCTCTAGGAATATATTAAATTACTTATTTTATAATATCTCTTTAAAATTAAATACCTGTTTTAAGAGTAAAATGTAATAACAGTTGATAGTGAAACATATAATGCATGTTTCAAAATATAGCAATTTTAGTAAGCTATAAGATCATGGAGAATAATAATGACATATTTCAATAATGGGTGGCATGGTGGCACAGTGGTAGTACTACTATCTCACAGTAAGTAGACCACCGATTGTGTCCTGGGCCCCCACTGCATGGAGTCTGCATATTCTCCCTGTGTCTGAGTGGGCTTCCTACAGGTGCTCCAGTTTCCTCCCACAGTCTAAAGATGTTTAGGTTAGGTAGACTGACAACACTAAATTAACTGTAGCGGTAGTGCATGTGTGTGAGTGTGTGTTCTCCTGTGGTGTTCTGCCCAGGGAATTGTTCCTGCCTTGTGCCTGAGGTTTACTGGGTTAGGCTCCAGCTTCCAACAGCCCTGCCTGCTCAGGATTAAGTGTGCTTAGAAGATGGTATGGTATATTTCAATAACCATAATTTATTATTGTTAATAATGTAATTATAAAATATTTATAGAGCATTACTAGGCTAAAATGCAGCCACTATGTGAGCTCAGCCTCCCTACTACAAACCAACTGATAATAATGTGTGACGGCCTAACTCATCAAATATATCACCCATTGTGTGATTACCTTTACTAGACCAAGGTAGTAATACCTTTACCGGACCAGGGCAGGAACATAATAGGATGACTTCCAATGCGCAGGGCCAGGTTGTGAAAAATAGGAAACTGTGGATGCTTTTTTTCCATATTCCTAAAGCTTAAGTGAATAAAGGACCCATCTTGGAAGCCTTAAACTTAATACAAGAGAAGGGTAGGGTGGGAATAGAACCTGGCCATATCCTATTTGAATCCAGCAGCAAGGGACATACTGGTTCTCAATACAAAAGCCAAATGGTTTAACTCATGATTTGGCAGTGAAACACCACCCTCATTTTTGCCTCAAATCAGTGTAGTCCAGTGGTCTCCAACTCTGGTCCTGGAGGGTCACAGTTGGCTGCAGGTTTTCATTCTAACTCTTTCTTAATTGTTGACCAGCTTTTGCTGATAATTAACTCCTTTCCTTTCATTTTAATTGACTTGTTTAAGGTTTGTTCCCTGCATTTCTTTATCATTGTTCTAAATTACTTCATTTCTTTCCTTAAATGGTACCCAAACAGAAATGAAATGTGAAGTGAGCGAGTCGACAGAAGACCAACTAAGTCAGGGCCTCAAACTCCAACCAGTTGCTTAATTAGGTGTCAATTCTTGTTGTTAATTAAACCTGGTCTTTAATTCCTTAGCTTGTTACAGCTCTCATTTTGGAATAACATTTCCAAAATTGTTGATTTTCTCTTTTCTAAGAACACTGTTAAAATGTTTTGGGGACCTGAGCAGATCATCATTCCTGAAGCCTTCATCTTTCTTTATTTTCAGATATTGTATGATGAACATAGTTTGCTGGTCATGTTTTGTTTCATTACAGATCACATTATTGTTTGGCTACTAATTAAGGAAAAAGAGTCTTCAAGAGCAAGTCGATTAAAATTAATTCAAAAGAAGTTAATTTAGCAGCAAAAATAATTAAAAAAGAGTTAGAATGAAAACCTGCAGTCACTGCGGCCTTCCAGGTCAGAGTTGGGGACCACTAGTGTAATGTGTTTAATGGCATGTATTTTTATGCTGGACAGAATGGCAGACAACAGTGATCTCACACTAAATCAGTACAGGACAGGGAGAAAATCTGCTAAAATTGCCCTCATCTCTCATTGAATATCTCCTGATTTTTTTTTCTGTCTGGAAATTTTCCTTTCCTAAAAAGATCCTTTTGGAGTTGTAAGCATGGAGGATCAATGGAGCATCTGGCTCTTATATTAATAAATGGATGGATACGGTGCAGTTGGTCCGAACACAGATCTACCCAGGTCCTAGCCGCAACCCTAATCCTTGGCTCTTCTTCATAATGGGGTTGATGCGGTGCTGTTCCCTCACTTGCTGATGACCTCATTTATTCTTATGTTTTTAGTACTAACATAATGTAGCAGGTTTGGGTTGGGTTGAGTTTTTGGGTGAATACCTAGTCTGGGGTTACTATAATTCTTGTCAGAATGGCTTATGTTTACCTTTAAAGCATTTGCTTTGTATTTCAATAAAAAGTTGATAAAAAAAAATCAAATTCAACATCAAGAGTGGCTGTATTATGACCTGAGGCTACCAGGCCAAAGTGATGATTAGACACCACTTGGTACATTATGCTCTTACCCTCATATTTACAGAGCTTGTCACCTACAAGAGCCCTCTAGCTACCTCTTTAATTAAATCACCACTTGGGTCCCAGTACAGCCAAGTCATAAGTCAAAGCTGCCATACATCTAGAAGGGAAAATAGCCCGTAGCTTATCATGTGTCATTCTTCATGGATATCTTCTTTTAACTGTTTCCCTCTCCACAAATTAATTTCCAAGACCCTATCTATGCAAGTAATTTGTATTACTCAGAGTACCTAAAGAAAACTAAAACAAGCAGGAAGAGAACATTCAAATTACAAAAAGACAGTGACCAAGCTGTGATTCCAACCCTATATAGCTGTGAGGTATCATTGATAACATCTGTATTAATGTGCCATCCTTGCACTGTTCATATTGTTTTCATTTGCAATAACCTCTGAGATTTGCTGTTACTTGTCTACTCCATTCTGCTTCTGTTTCTCATCATTGTCTTGTGGTGGCACTTATGTTGCTGTCACTTTGAACAAACTACACCTTGGAATGGGACCGCATACAAAAAGAGAGATGATTAGAACTGACAGAACCAGGGACAGACGTTAATCATATTTCACTAAATATGATATGATGATATAAATAATTTTAAAAAACTGTACATATATGTGTATGCATTGTGATAGCTGTATCTGATTGACTGACATTCCAGCTGGGATGGAGGGTAGTCAAGTGCCCATCTGGGAGGCATTTAGAGAATGATGCTGCAGATGAATGCATATCCTAGCTAGGATGGATCCTATTCCCCTCCCCAGTTGGGAAGAGAATATAATTGATATACTGGGGGAAGCTGCCTACCAGTAAGAGTTATTCTCTTTGTACGGTAGGTGGCAGTGCTCCTCTGCTCTGGATCCAGTTTGGACACTCACAGAGCATAGGACTTGCATTTTGGGAGTGCTGCCTTTTTGGGTTTTTCTGTGACCACCAATCCCATATTGTATGATGGTTCCACCTGACTTTACCACTGTTCTGGCCCCAGAAGTACTCCCAGACCTGACATAAAAGAAGCCACTCTACCTCCCCCATGTGAGTCAGAGATGGGAGAAGGTGGACACAACTTGCTTGGGAAGAGTAGAGGAGGAGAAAAGGAATAGAAATCTAAATTGTTACTGTGATTGTGCTAAATGTGGGAGAAGAACCTGTGAAAGGTACTTTACTGAATAAAAATGTTTTATCTGAACCAGGTATTTTTGCCTGTGTGGATAGTGTCTGAGGTTTATTTCTAAACTTCTTGTTGTTTCAGGTTCTATGTTTGTGAACTGAACCAATTCCAAATACTGTAATGGCAAGATTAAAATATAATTAAAAGGTCTTTATTAACAAAATAATTACACAAGGAAGAGAAAAGTCTGTGGAGGATTATAGGCATACACAAAGCAAACAAAAACTAAACAGCACCTGTTAAACTGGGTCTAAATTATTTGCATCCTGGAGGTTTGCCTTAGGCACTTTCTTACTGTTAAACCACAATTCTCCTCCCTTTCACCTTCCACACCTTTTCTGCCACCTCTGGCCTTTCATAACTTCACCAGTCAGACTCTTAATAAAACCAACACACTGATCCTGCTGGGTGGATGTTGCTTTTAAATCCAAGCCAGGAACTTCTGGTGATATTCTTCATAACCAGGGTTAGGATCAGCTTCTGAAGTTGTTGAGAGGTCCTCCTAAAGGTCCTTCTAGTGGCTCCAGTTGTGTCTGCTCTTCTGTATCCCTTATTAAAGAGCCAGGAATACCCAAAGTCACCTGTTCATGTAATTTGGTAGCAGGGAGTTACAGTATGCATAACTAAAGTGTTTCTAGAACATGTTTCATAATAAGGGGACATACTGCATTACTCGCTGCCAGTGGCTAGGTTTTACTGAAAAAGCCACAGAAGTTGGCATTTCCAGTGCACATACTATACTGCAAGCATTACAGATTGTGCAATTTCTTTTTTGGTATCCTGCAAAAATACCAGCACCTGTGTTCTCACTTGGGCCTACCATCATAATGGAAAATGAGTCATTTAGGAAAAAATAAAATACATTTCTAATTTGGTTGTAACTATTGTAAAGTATGTTTAACTTCTTCTGGGAGTACCCTTTAAATTCAAATGGAATAAGAACCTCAAAGCATGCCTGAAGCATAGTATGCCAGCAAGGATACAAGGAATAATCAGTTATATACTATGCATGTAAGGTAAGTGGATGCCAACGGCACTTTCCAACCTTGGCTTACCACCTGATAGTGCTTAGAATTTCTGTAGGCAACACAGCGTCTATGAGGAGGACATGCCTGCTTCAGGGAATTCATTAAGCTCGGTGTTTGCCACTTGCATGATTGCAATAATTTCTTCTCTTTCAAGATAATCTTACGTGTTATAAATATGTATAAGTTTCTAACAACCGTTATGTAAATAGACTTGTTACTGACTATGGCTGCTATTGGGAAAATCCAGGGAAAAAAATACAGTAACATTTTTCAGACCTCAACTCATGTGTAAAATATACCTATGGAAATGAAAAAATGTGCTTTCAAATTACAAAATTCTTTGTCAAATAAAATACTATGAAGTTTCCTGTAGCAAGCTAAGTTAACATTTGGTGATATTTCAAAGTGAATTTCAAGTAACTTAAAACATAATTTAGCTTTTTAGATATTTGAAACTCATTTTATGTATATTTTACATTTTGAGTAAAAAATTTTAAGATGTTTATAATGCATAGCAGGATATCTTAACTAAATTTTGAGATATTTAAAACTGACACCTATGCATTATATCTGCACTAAATTTTGAGATATCTTCAGAATTGCTTCCTGTAAAATTTCTTGCATTTTGAAAATGATCTCCTGTAAGAAGATGTCATTTTGAGATAACTTGAAATCCATTTCAGATATCTCATAATTGGTAGGAAGCTACTTTAAGACACCTGGAAACACATTTTGGATCATTTAAATTGCATTTGAAATATCAGAAAATGATATTCAGATATGTTAAAATAAGTCTGTGTGTGAAAGAAATATCTCAAATGGAAGAGAAACACATTTTTATGATATCAGTTTGTAAATGTGAGAAACCTGAAAAATGTTGTATTCAAATGTGAGACAAAGAAGATACGGTATACATTTTAAGATATCTTGATTATATTTCAAGATAACTGGAACTTGCAAACCCCACCCTTTTAACATATTTCAGGTGCATTTCAAGAGATCTTAAAATAACTTCCAGTGCAATTCAAATATCAGAATTTCATTTCTTGTTATCTTAAAATGTCAGGAAATCCTATTAAACATATACTGCAGGTAACTTTACAAAAACTAATTTTAAGAAGAGTTGACTAGGTTTTCAGATAACACAGAATAAACATAAAGTTATAGCTTTTTAGATAACACAGAATACACAAAGTTTATTTAACATAGCTCTAAATGTATTTCTTAAAATTTATGTCAGATTGTTCTAAGTGATCTGAATATCATATGAAGGTTAGTGTATAGAAATATATTTGATATATCAGAAAATACATTTTAAATATTTTGAAAAAGGATGTTTTATCATAAACCAATAATTCATTCCAATTCATCCTAAATATATTTGGAGATAACTCTAAACGTTAATTCAGCTTGCCATAATTTAAACATAGAGTATATAATATATCCTGTAATCACACACAAAAAAAAAGAAAAGAAATGAGTTTATTGTCCAAAAAAAGATACCCATAAATCTATCAATTTTATAATCTCATTTATTCCATTACATAATTATACATTGTGGCAAGCAGCTGGGAGTGGCACCTAGCCGGGATGCCCGGAAGGACCGGAGGAGGGCTTACGCCTCCTTCAGACCACGAGGGGGCGACCACCCTGGTGGCTTTGGGACCACGGGAACAGAGCTTAGAAGCTCAACCCTATAGGGGCCTGTGGTCACCGCCAGGGGGCGCCCAGATGCCAGAGGGAAGACGACCAGGGACACCCAGAGTGCTTCCGGGTGCACAGCCGGCACTTCCGCTACACTTGGGGGAGCCGGCGGAAGGTTATCAGGAGGCACCTGGAGCTCGTCCGGGTGAGGATAAAAGGGGCCGCCTCACTCCATTTGATGGCTCGAGTTGGGAGGAACAGAGACAGAGCTCAGGAGGAGAGGAGTAGAGGTGGATCTAAGAAGGAGAGGCATTGGAAGAGCCTGGACTTTGGGGAAGTACTGGGGTTATGTGTGTGCATTGGAACTGTAAATAATGTATAATAAACGTGTGCCGGGTGAACTATCAGTGTCCGCCTGCCACACACACATAGCTGGGTTTTGCTCACTGTGTAACGATGAGCATGTCCTGTCTGCTCTGACCATCATGTATCCTGACTTTGTTAGCCACCACGTCTAGTAGCATCAGTCAAATAAACATTCATTCATTCATTATCCAACCCACTATATCCTAACTACAGGGTCACAGGGGTCTGCTGGAGCCAATCCCAGCCAACACAGGGCACAAGGCAGGAAACAAACCCCGGGCAGGGCGCCAGCCCACCGCAGGGCATGCACACACACACACACACCAAGCACAATTTAGGATTGTCAATGCACCTAACCTGCATGTCTTTGGACTGTGAGAGGAAACCCACGCAGACACAGGGAGAACATGCAAACTCCACGCAGGGAGGACCCGGGAAGCGAACCCAGGTCTCCTAACTTCGAGGCAGCAGCGCTACCCACTGCATCACAGTGCCGCCCTCAAATAAACACTAACAATAATTTTGAAATTGTCATTGGGAAACAGACTTTAAAAATACATGATGAAATTAAATGTATTATACTGCAAAGGTTGAAATTTTTCACAGCATAAATATAATGCATTTAAATATATGGTTTTGGAATAAAGTGGTGGTGTGGTGGTTAGCTTTGCATCCTTACAGCTCCAGAGTCTCATATCCCAGCTTGTTCACTTTTGTGTGGTGTTTCCACCTTGCCATGGCGCTGGTTTTCTCTGGGCACTCCATTTTCTTCTTTTATCACCAAGACGGATGTAAATATGTGACTCTAGTTGTTCACCCAAAATGTATATAAATCTTCATTCTACCATACTATCTCTCAGATTGTTCATTGACTTCAATTGTTCTTTACTTACTGTATATACACTTTAGTCTATAATTGGAATGTGTATTTCAAAGAAAGTTTGTATTTATTTACTGTTTATTTTAAATATATCCTTTATTGCCATGTAAAGTGTCTTATAACGCTGTATTGTATGAATGACACAACATAAAGCATTACAGTCTGATGGCTGTGACCACAAACAAGCCGCAGTAGTGCTTTTATGCACCTTATCTTAGAATGAGCTGATTGCTAAATGTGCTTCACGGAAACGCATCATCGAGAGGATAGGCAACATCAGCCATGGCAGCCTTTAATTTTAGCCAGTGCTTCTTTTCTGTCACTGCCTCTACATGGTCTAAGATCAGTCCTTATTAATCAGTTTAATCATGTTTCTGGCATCCCATGAGCTGCTATTACTCATCCAACAGATCATATTTTAGAAGAGTGTACGACCATCTATGGACTGATCAAATAAGCCCAGCAAATAAAGACTGACTGATTGATACATTTTTCTCATGTAGCTGAGTAAGTGTGCCTCGCATGGGACAAACACCCCATCAATGGTTGTTTTTTATCTTGATGTTGCCAGGTTAGATTCCACCCCTCCCCAAAAACTTACATTAGATTAAGCAAATTTAATGGATGGACCACGATTGAGATGAATATGGACAATAAACCTTGAGCATTCTAGACAATATCTTTGTGACGGGTTCTTAATTCTTGAACGTGAGGTAGAAATGATTCAGAAAACTCATTGAAAAATTGTTCCAGAAGAAAATAAAATGGTAAAGGAATACCAGAATCTCATTAGAAGATATAAATAGCTGAAGAATCAGAGGAAAAAAAAAAAACTAAAACAAAAATAGACTGACTTTGGCATACTGCCCACTGTTAGTATCTTTGATTGTGTAAAAAAAGGGTGCAAAAACAAGGAGGAGAAATGTTACTGAAATAGCAGACCCTTTTAGCGTTGACTGCTGTGACATTTTTCCTGAAATGTTGTTAGAGATCGCTTTCTATTTCTTTGAAGTACATTAATATAGAAAGTAAGAAATTAAATTATCAGATAAGCAATGTGACTGCAGAGGAATATAATTTGCCCTTTAAAACTCTGGACATGTGTGCTTCTTGGCAGATAAGTACAGGTGATACATAGACTCTGGCTAAGGCTGACTGTAGCTTGCAAGAAAAAAAAAAAAACTTTGATAACAGAAAATTAGACCAAAAGCATACATAGAAATTGTATGATGGCCATGGCACCAAATATTAGCACTTAGACTAGCCCTGTTGGCCTAACTGGCCTGCAATAAGGCCAAACTCTCAATCACATATTTTCTCTCATGTAATTTCTGACTTTCAGAATGGTTCCCTCTGTTCTGGAATTCTTTTCATTTTCCTCAATCTTTGAATACTGAAAATCCCTAAAAAGAATAAATTATGGTATACTTTGAACACATTCACCTCAAGTGAATGGTGCTATTCATTAAGTAGGTGTTAAACCATAAACGTTTTTGTATTTGTTCTCCAGCAAACAAGCAGCAGGCAGCCTTGATCCTGTCTATGATGACTCCATCCTGTGCCATTCTGCTTCCTACATCTCCATCCTTTGCCTAACTTTGTCTCTTTTTCACTTCCTGTTTCTATTCCCCACTGCATCTGCCTTGTTTAATTTCCTCCTCAGTTATTCATACAGCTACACCATTTGCAGTAGGGTTTACACCAATTATGCTTAACTAACTATGCCATGAAACTCTTTCATGCAGGCTCTGATTCTCAATAAGCTGGAGTAATTCACTCCTGGTGGGAATTCATTCAACTGCAATTAGAAATCTCCAGCTCCTCCAGAATACAGCTGTTTCACTGTTGTTCTCTGTTCGTCATTTCACTCCTACTACTCCTCCATATTGTTCTTTTCATTGTCTTCCTGTTGCTGCAAGGCTCCTGCTCAGATCTCCTATCTTGACACAAGGTTCTCTGAATAAGTTTTATCCTCAACATCTCCAGTCTTTGGTCTCTCTATATGACCCATCAAGACCCATTCTGCCCATGCGTGTCTGCTGATCATCCCCCCTCTTGCCAGATGTGCCAAGACCTTACAATGTTTCCCCGTTCTTGCTCCAAATTATGGAACGATCTCCCTTTGTCCATTTGAACTGCACCCAATTCACTCAAGTTTAGGTGTCTTTTAAAAATGGACCTTTTGCTTAAACATTTTGAAACTGGTTAGTTTTTATTCTACAGGATAGCTGCTGTTATAGTACTAGAGAGTTTAGGATAATGAGTTTTGTCTTAGTCTAGTTGTAGGTTTAATTATGCAGTAGTAGTTCTCACTTTTGCTCAGTTTTAATTTTGTTCTCTGTTGCTTTTGATGCTGCTAAATAATAAGGATCCCTGCTCTTACCTTGTTTGGAGCCATTACTGCATTCAGACTGTGCTGGAATCACATCTAATGTCATTTCTCCCCTACATGATTCCCACCTTCAGCCATTCTGTTTCTGCAGCATGACTTATGTTCTTATGTTGTCTGTTCCTCATTCCTTGTCAAGCTCCCTTGCCCTGCTTGTCTTCATCTACCAGTGTTATATAGAATGTTTACCTTCTCGCACTCTCTCTTGCTAAGGACCCCTTCATTTTTTCTCATATCACTTTCTCAATAACTTGTCAGCTTTGCCTACAATTGCTTCTTGTTTTCGTTTTATGCTGTTAGAGAAAAACTTCTAGCTATGTATTTGCTGATATTTGCTTTTTGCTTAAGGAATTTCCATACAGGATACAGGATATCAGAAACTTTGAATTCTGAGTAACAGTGGACAACAGTGAATCTTCTTCTGATGTTTTTGACAATGGAGTCCCCCAAAACTCAGTGTAAATGGTTGGAGACGCTGAGGTGCAGCCTTGTTGATATTCCTCCTGGAAGGACATGAAGGTGAGGCCTTCACAGGGGAGCAGCACAGGGGAAGGGAAGCGCTCGGTAGTAGTAGCGATCACTTGACTCTGTGAGCCACCCGAGTTATGTGTGGGGACTTGGATACGACCAGCTACGCAGCAGGTGAAGCAGGAGGAGAAGATCTAAAAATAAAATAATCCTCATGTTCTTTTAAAACAGAGAATCTGTTCCCAGGATGAATACTGCAAGGTTTGGTCAGAAAATGAGGATGATGGTCAGAGCGTCTGGTGCCTTGCTTTTCTCTGCTGGCTGTTTATTTATGAGCACAATTATAAATTTACTAAGGAGGTTTGATAGCTATATGTTTTGTGGAAAAAAACTACATGGTTTGAATGATTAGGGCATAAAACAACAACTACTAAACTGCTCTGAAAGTTTAAACCCTACAATGCTAATCACCTCTTTTTCTTTAATTTATGCCAATACACAGTTTCTGCACAGTGAACCAGTATACAATGGTTGCTCATATCCTGGAAAACAAATGAGGATAAACATGAAGCATCTCCTGCATCCAAACATAACTCTTTATAGATGTAATTACCGTATAGCTAGCAAGTATGAGCAAAATATGCATGCTTAATTAGCTCCACTTCTCATTTGAAATTTATATCAAGGAATCCTTACAATCATTTAAATAAAGCATAATGTGTGGATTATATTTTATTTAAAAGATTGCAACAGAATAGGGCACCCTCTTGGCCACTCTCCACACACAGAAGAACAAAGAATGAGTCACATATATCAAAAAATAGCATGTTTAAATAAAGAAAAACATGAAGTATAAACAGGGATAGACAAAAAAAAAAAAAACCAAACAACAAGCCTGCTGTCTTTTGGGCATACATACAGATGGCTTGAAACCCAACCCATCATTTGGGGTATGTCAGCCATTCATCCAGCCGCACCCAAAGTATCGCAGATAACCCTCTTTCTCACTTCAGATTTTTCCAACTCCTTCCACCCACTAGAAAGCCTTTGTCTCTTCATGAGCCTAGACTAAAATGAATCTTTAAGTGCCTTTATACAACCTACTGGCTACTTCACACCAAGCCCCAGGATAATTATGTTAAGACACTAACCCTTCTTTGGCCACAAAAATACCAGGCTTGTAGCACCTTCTGGTGTTCTTGTGCCTCTGATCCCCACATACTTCTTTTTTTATTTTTTATTGAATTTATTAAAAGCATGTAATGTTCCATACAAGTCAAACTTAACAAAACTAAATTCTAAATTCAATTCAACCCTCACCCATCAGAAACAAAGGAAGGCCAACAGCCAGAGTAAACCTTTGAGTAGTAAACAGTGAAAGAAGTCCTTCTCCCCAATATAAATGCTTATTTTAAAATGTTATTGTTTAGATCCTGCCAGGTTTTAAAAAAAAAAAAAAAAACTTTGTACAGATCCTCTAAATGAGAATTTGATGTTTTACAATTTCAAATAGTATATAACATCAGTTACTCACTGACTTAAAAGAGGTGGATTAGGATTCTTCCAACTGAGCAAGATACATCTACGTGCTAATCGTGAATTAAAGGCAATTACAGTTTGTTTGACCTTCTCCACTTTAAGCCTATCTGTGAGTACACCAAACACAGATGTTAGTGGATTAGGAGTGATTGTGACACCAAGGCTGTCTGGTAGGTATTTAAAGATTTTGGTCTGGAATGATGGGAAAGGGAAACCGGGTCCCACTTCTGCAATCAGGGACTGTCTGCTGCCACCTAGCAGACTGATGAACAAAGACAGGCCTCGTCTCTTAAACATACAACATGGGATAATATTGTTCCATCTACTGCTTCCCTTCCTATCTAAGTAAGGTCTAGAATTCCTGGTATCCCTTGGATTCCTACTTTCTAGCATCTGGACAAAATCTCCCGTGTTTCTTTCCCTTGTGTTCACAGCTGAATTACTTCAAAGACACCTAACACAGGCAACTTACTTCTGATTTTACTAGCATAATGATTTAAAACTTTGACGCTCTCTTTTTCTCTCTCTCTGTGTCATGGGCAATGCTGGACGCTGCACCTGTTCTGTGCACATTGATACCATCTTTGAGCTGGGCAATCTCTAAACTATACTACAACATATTTGTAGATATGTGTAGCACATCATCAATAGCAGGCTTGGCTCCTGCTTTGCACATGATGTTACTGGACAATGAAATGGAGCTTGAAATGCATTAAGCAGGTTTGATAATGGATGAAATAATGGACATTATCAAAGATTTTGAATAAAACCAAAGCTCAGCTTACTACATTAATGAATTAATATCAAATTTTAAATACTTTATTCTTTGTATTATTGAAAATTGTTCAAGTATTATATCAAGTTCAAAGTATAGATTATTAAGAATAATTTTAGTTCTCTAATAAACAGAGCTGTAAACTAATAGATTCACAAATAAAAATAAATATTGACTGGTACAGGAACAAATGTAATCCTAAGTAGATATTTCACATATGTTCATTATTGAAAGGGTTTAAAGGTGAGAACATTAAGAAGATGCTCTAGAGGTTTTCTATAATGTTAAATATGCAAAAAAAAAGAGTAAATAAAGTATTCGCAATTATTCTTCTTTTGAAACACTTGTATTGTATCCTAGGATTTAAAAAACTGTGTTACAATAATTCTTTGCTTCTTTAGAGTTAACCTTCAAATCACACATTAAGCATATTACTAAGTACTAAGGCGGCATTCTTTTACTTAAGCAACATCACACAAGTTAAATATTTTATATCACTGCAAGATGCTGAAAGTGTTGTCTTTAGCTGCCTAGATTACTACAGTGCACTTCTATCAGGATTACCAAAAGACATATATAACTTGGCTACAATTAGTCTAAAATGCAGCAGCAAATTTTCACTAAAAACAGAAAAATTGAGCATCTCTCACCAGTCTTAGCATCGCTACACTGGCTGCCTGTGTCCTTTAGGATTGATTGTAAAATACTTTTTAAGTTAGTTATATAAGGCTCTAAGCAATTTTGCACCTTTTTATACTTTGATGTGCTTGTCCCCCTACATTTTTAGTCATAATCTTAGATCCTTTTATACTAACTTACTCAATATTTTGGGAGTGAAACTTAAAAGAGCCAGTAAGGCGACATTCTGTTTCTATGCACCAAAAAAGTGAAAACTTTACTGTTAAAGATACACCAGGCAAGTACAGGTGACCACTTGAAAAAATGACTAACTTTTTATTTGGCTTTTTCTTGATCACTTATGAAATTACTAGCATCACTAGCATACCTTCATACTGAGGGAAGGAGGAGGAAATTGGTGATTTCCTATGATGAAATTTTACTTGCTGTTTTATAGGCTGATCACTACAGATCTGCGTTATTTATTTATTTATTTATTTATTTAGTCTTTTCCAGTACTCTGTGGCAGGTTAAGCAGCTTAAGTGCTCTGGTAATGATAATTACCCGCTTGGGGTTGGCACCGTTGCTTAATACCTATTCCCTTCCTCCCACAGCAGAATGAAAGAAAGACAGCCTTACCACCTCTGCAGTCACTTCCGCCATTCACCCTCCTGGACCTGTCCCTTCCTGCCTTGGCCATATAATACCAGATGCGCTGCCATCTTGAGCAAGTCCCTCCTTTACTATTGTCTGTAAAGACATACACATATTTTCTTTGCATTTTTTGATTATTTTCAATTTAAATAATTACATAGGGTTCAAAATGGTGCACAAAACCTCTTTCAATCTCTTTTTGCTTATGTTACGGCTTTTGTGATAATCCAGGGAAGGGGCGCAGTTGTTTCCTCGTGTGCTTTTGGACATGTCATACATGCAGGTTGAATAGAAATGAGAGCAGGTGTTGAAAGATCAGGAGCTGGGTGCCTGAGATCAGGGGTTTAAGCTCCTGAAGCCCCTCTGCCCCAATGATGCCACTGGTCTGTGGTGGTGCTATGTACCACTGGTACCTGGACTAAGTATGTTGCATTTCAGATGCTGGGAAGATAAAAAAAAATGAAGAGAGCTCCACAAGAGCATCCTGTTAATGGTAACACACTCATAGACTGTAGACATCCCACTGCAGGGGGTGGTCTTTTGGCATTGGATCCTCATAGATTTAATTTCTCTAACATCCTACCAACTGCAATTTTTTATTTCATGTACTTCATTGACATGTGACCATCATTTTGTTATTAATATGGACTTTATCATTCTCTCTTATTATAAATAACTCTTCTTTAATTTCTACTTTCTCTAGCAGCTCTGTTTAGCCATTATTACTGAAAAGCAGTTTGAGTTGCTTTCATGTATAAAAATGTTGCTGTTGTTAGTTGGTGGAGATGCTATTGACACTAAAAAGCTATTGGTACCTTTAGACTAAATGCCTCAATATTAGTTTTACTCAAAACACAAGCAACTTTAGTATTTTCTTTGGCAGTAAATTATGATTTAGTACTTAGACTAGAGCTAGGATATACAGTATGTGTTTCACATGGATTGGAATTTGAGAGAGAGACAATTGTCAGAGGGGGGACATTTTTGTACACTGGGTCATTCCATTTCTCTCTTAGGAAAAGAAACATGCAAATACTGTATTACATTTAAAGCCCAGCAGATGAACAGGCAGTAGGCACCCATTGTTGGCAGTGGGGGCAAGAAGTTAAAAGGCTGTCTGCAGATTGTAGGTATTGGCTGTATTGCAAAGGTGTCACCATTTTGAAGTTTATGGCTGGTTGAGATTTACAAACAATACCACGTGTGATAACAGAACTGCTGCTTCCTTGGAGGATCCTGGATAATCCAGTTACTGATTGTGTCAGGATTGTTTGTGTAAGTATTTGCTGTCTTGCAAAGGAGTCGTCGCTTTGAAGTCTGGCCTTGGAGGATGTCTGTATTTACCTGACACACAATGATCAAATGACAAAGCAAGGGTCAAAAAGCCTAAAAGAAAGAATAGTGAATGCCAATGCCCAATATGTAAAGCAGAAACCAAAGGCCAAACTATCAAAAAAAGTCCTGACTGCCTAAACTAATTTTAAAATATCCTGAAACTTGGACTCAAAGTATAAAGACACAATCACCAGTAACCAGTGCTTGCATGTGCCAGTACTCACTGATATGCAATACCAGCACTGCTTCCTGTTTCTACTTAGAGTACCAACGTTTCTTAGTGTTCAGATTTTCACCTTCCCCTTTGATTGAATGTTAGTATATCTTGGTACTCCAACCTCCAATGTGGAGCCCCACCACCCATCACGCCACTTGACTAATATGTTGTGTAAAAGTAATAACAAAAAGTGAGCAACAGCAAGATGCTGACTATACAGAGTACTACCAGAAGAAAACAATAACATAATATGTCAAGTGATCCCTGTGTCCTTGACCAGCCTCAGACATGGCCATGCAAAAACATTCAGAATGGAGTTGGCCTCTATTTACATTGAGATACAAAATGACAGTGTGACAATGAAAGTTAAAAACAAGTGCAAAAGTGGAGAAAAGATGGGAAATAAAACCAACACAGGGATGTACAAAAATTCTTAAGTCTTGTTCTAAGTCTTCACAATATGTTTTATTTAAGTGTAGTGCTGATTTTACAATCGCCATTTGTTAGTTTTTGTCTGTGTTGACTAAATGCATTTTCTTACTTTTTTATTCTTTTTGGGGTTATGGAACAAGTAAATTTTAAATCCTTCTTTAATTTGTTGACTAAAGGGTTTTTTGAAATACTAAAAATTATTTCACCTCTTCCAAGGCCAATTAAGACCCCCACAGGCCCTCAGGTGACTTAGCTCCTCAACAGAGAGTTGATCTTACGTATAACAATGCAGCGCACAGACACCGGACCATGAAGCATGGTGGTGGCAGCATCATGCTGTGGGGATGCTACTCTGCAGTAGACCCTGGGAGGCTTGTGAGTGTAGAAGGTGAAATTAATGCAGCAAAATGCAAAGAAATCCCAAAGGAAAACCTGATGCAGTATGAAAGTAAACTGCATATAAGGAAAATACTTATTTTACAGCAAGACAATGAACCCAAACATGAAGACAAAGCTACAAAGGAAGGACTTAAAAACAATATTAATATCCTGTAGTGGCCAAGTTAGAATTCAACTCCAATTAAGAATTTCTGATTGGACTTGAAAAAGGCTTTTCACTCGCAATCCCTGTGTAGAGCTTGAACATTGCAGTGTTCATATGTCTAAAAATGACAGAATCCTGCCTGTGCACACAAACTCAAGGCTGTCATGGCTGCCAAATAAATGGACACCTAATAAAAAAGTAATAATAAAGTAATCAATTATTTAGTGTTTTATATTTGTAGTTAATTTAGACAAATTTGCATATGTTTCTTTTCACTTTGACATTGAAGAAAAAAAAATTCACTGTGATTCAATGTTGTAAAACAAAGTATGAAAACTTCCAAGGGGTGAATACTTTTTATAGCTACTACAATTCTTTAAGGCTCCTGTGGTTTTGACTGGTTTGTTAATGTTATGATTTTTACTTAATGTTCTGTTGTGTTTGTAATTTGTTATTTGTACTCTTACGTCTCCTAATTTAAATATAACTCTGAAATTATGTTGGAGTTGGTGCTTTTCTTTGACTATCCATATTAGAATGTACAAATGCCAATATGTTAGCAGCAGTTCATCTAGATAGATAGATAGATAGATACTTTATTAATCCCAAGGGGAAATTCACAAGTAGTAAAAAGTGTCCAGGGAACGAGTCCACATAAAAGAAGAATAGAGAAAAAGGTAGAAAGAAAGTCATACATGGAGCTGCTGGAAAGGCTGGCACTCACGGCGGTGCCCGAGTCATTAGTTTAATGGTATTGGATGGATGCTTTTGTTGAAGAACTCATCTCTGAAAAAGATCAACGTGGTGCTCTGTAGGCTACTGAAATCTAGAAAACAAAAAACACTCTCCCTACTCCATATTCAGCATATTTTAAACATAGATAAAATTAAACTACAAAAAGGTGTAGGGTTTCACAAACAGCACCCTATAAAAGGTAAGCAAGCAAATTTAAAGTCATGCTTAGTACTTCACTTGTTACTTTCATTCAGGGGTTTTAATTCTTTGGGTTAGTTTCCAACACATTAGGTTACTAGAACCAGAATAAGTCGCTCAAGTGCATCTTGCCGTAATAATAACAAAACTTAACATTCTAAAAAATTGAAAGTGGACTAGAGGAAGATGAATTTCTGCCAGCTTCTTGCCCTGGAGTCAAATATGTCATTCATTTACTGAAAAGCTGAGATAGTTCTCTTAGTTTGAGGATGTGGCAATCACTGAAATAACAAAAGACAGGGTCTGTGCTGTGAATCTGTGGAAGAAATATGTGGTAAAAAAATGACTTTCCGCCGACAACACAGAAGATTTTACATTTCTAGGTTTGATTGATTGTTTGAGTGAAAGAAAACAAAAATGTATAAAGAGTAGCAATAATTAAAAATACAAATGCGTAGGAACTACTGTGCTGTCATATACTGCAAATTGTGAAAAACAAAAGATATATCTACCTAAGAAAGTCTAGGTTTTTATTTTCTTTGCTTATAATGGCCAATCACTCTGTTTTTTGTTAATTACTTTATTACTAAGAGTAGTGCAATAAAATAGTGGTCATGTGGCTACTGTTTCATATATTCAAGGATCAAGGGTCACTTCAGAGCTGGTTTACTGTCTGTGGGGGGATTTGAATGTTCTAACAGTGTCTAAGGGCATTTTTACTGTGTCCTTCAGTGTTCTCCCAAATCCCAGGATAGTCAGAGTACATATCTACAAAATGGATTATCGGTTATTATCAATTTTACAATAAAGAAAAAAATGCCTGTGGTATAGCGGGAGCACAGCTCTCATCAAAGGCCAGTTTTAAATAAATAATCACCGCGCTCACGGCTTAGCGAGGGGGCGTGGTGGTTGTGGCTGCAGCAGTTCTCAGGGTGATCTGCGATGTGGGCGTTTCTCACCTAAGTGCACAGGTGAGAGACTGCCCGCATCTGTGATTTTTCCTGGGGCTGCTAATTTGCTGCAGCTGCTATGCCCTCTCGATATACAGAAGTGTGAGTCGGCTAGGAAGGGGGAGAAGAAAGAAAGAAAGAAAGAAAGAAAGAAAGAAAGAAAGAAAGAAAGAAAGAAAGAAAGAAAGAAAGAAAGAAAGAAAGAAAGAACGAACAATCGGAGGTTGCAGGTGAAAGCAGGAAGTAGGAGAGAGAAAGCCGGTGTGGGAGAGCGAATGAGCGAGAGCAGGCTCGCAGGCAGGCAGCTGGGAGGAGAGCCCACAAGGGGAGTGTTTGGCCAACACTCGGTGGAGGCAAAAGGAAGCGGTCGCTCCAGCTGAGCGGGCAAGGAGCTGGATTGACTAGGTGAAGGACGACAGGCCGCGTAAGGCTATGAAGGCAGCGGGAGTCGGGAGGCTTTGGTGGTGGATTCCCCAGCGTGTGCGTCCTGGCCGTTGGGTGAAACCAAGCCTCGGTCTGGGATGAGTGCGCAACCGAAACCAGGGATCGAAAGGCCTCCAAGACCAGTAGTCGAACGGAGAAAAGGTCAGCTGCTGAGAGGGCGACTCTCCTGTTGCGGGGCCCATATGGGTGGAGCAGAAGAGATGCCAGGTAAAAAGACACCGGGTTTTTAAATGTTTTAAAAAGACTGCTTTCTGCATTATTTTAACCTCGTTGTTTTAAGAAGACTTTTTTCTATTGTTTTTTTAACCTCCACGTTTTCACTTGCTTTTATGGATTACTTATTTAATGACTTTGGACACTGCATTCTTTAATTTGAACACTTTGTTTTGTTGACTGTTTTAATAAAAGCACTTTATATTTTGCACCATCCCCTTGCTTTGTTGTTGCCTCACTGCTAAGCTCATCGGTGACATTACCGACAGTGTTGGGTTCAAGGGCTCCTGGACAGCAGATGGGAGCATGGACTCGAACCCGCATCGTCACAATGCTCTGTGAGAAATATTAATTTAAATTTCACTTGATGATTAAAACACTAATATAGTTAACAAATTTTCTTCCTACACAGCAGGTTGTCAGACATTTATACATTCACCCTTATGGAATCCTGTTTTAAATGTTACAATCTGGTATATGACTGGAAATGACCATGCTGTCAACATTCAAATTAACAGGAGAGCCACTTAACACCTACAGCATTACATTTTATAATATGCAGCATTTTCCTCAGTTGGAAATATTGTGGGAAATTGGCAGCACAATTCTTAAAGGGCACAGAAATCTAATTTGGCTGCAACTGAGTGAACACAGTGTGTGGTCTAATGAAAGGAAAATATGTTAATATAAGTAGAATTGAATTGAATATGGACCATGTTTAGGTTTAATAAGATTTAATTTCATTTTACTACTACAGAGATTAGCTATTCTTTATAGATACACTCAATTAGTGGAACTAAATGAGGTAAGATCAAGTTAAACATGTTTTATTTGCACTACTCTATCTACTTTCTTAAGTACAGCACTTCTAAGTACTTGGCAATACATACACCATAGTGTTATTTACAAAGTGTATTCTTATTTAATAGCTAAAAATAATAAATTGTTGGCTTTTAAACTGGTATGTGGGAGAAAACTATTTGCATATTTATAGAAAATATGGCATTCAAGACATCTGACTACTAAAAAACTTAAAGGGACCTAGAAGTGAATATCTTTCAAAGATTTTTGAACGGATTTCAATAAAAAGCTGATAATTTAATTTGCTGCTGCTATAACTGCAATGGTTCAGAAACACTCGTAGCCGATGTGCAGCTTCCAGAAATCAGACATACAGAGAGTAATGCATACAAAGGGGATCCCATCTGTTAAACAAGACCTGCTCCTTTTATGAAGTTTGGAATTGACACACAACAGAAATGAATACCTAGCCACATCTACTGTACATGACGAGTAATAAATCTACTAAACAAAAAGATGCATAAGGGAAATAACAGGATCAAAAAAGATACAGAAACCCTACTAACATACTTTTAGTGAAGCCAAAATTTAAACCCCAGAACTATTTCTCATATGATAAAGTCTGGATATTTGGGGCCTGTTGTGTAAATTACAGTATATATACATTTCACTTAGACACACCAGTGTAAAGTATCCAAAAACTTCAAAAACTAAAAATGCAGGTCATCCCTCAAATATTAATGAGATTTTCTCGGGTAGGTGACCTAGAAAACCTTCACTACTCCTCTGGATCTGACCCCAGAAACTAGCTTAGTAATAACCTCTGCAGAAACCTTCAGCTGTATGTGTAAAAGCAGCAACATTTCACCACCTGCTAGGAAAGGAAGCACAACCCCTTGCACATTTCATGCAAACAATAAGAAAGATCTCAAAAAAGGCTATTGATCTTACCTGTCACATTCTTATTCTATTATAAATAAAATCAGAGTTCTCAGATATTCTTAAAGACAACACTGGACAATGAAGATTATGCTAAAGGTTTATTTTCTGCATTTGCAATTGGGTGTCTTCCCTGAGCAATTAGCAAGTAGAATCCATAAGTCAGTCAGTCATTTTCCAACCCGTTACATCCTAACACAGGGGTCTGCTGGAGCCAATCCCAGCCAGCACAAGGCATGAACAAATCCCAGGTAGGGCACCAACCCACCGCAGGACACACACACACCAACAACACACTAGGGACAATTTAGGATCGCCAATGCACCTAACCTGCATGTCTTTGGAATGGGGGAGGAAACTGGAGCACCCAGAGGAAACCACACAGACACGGGGAGAACATGCAAACTCCACGCAGGGAGGACCCGGGAAGCGAACCCATGTCTCCTAACTGCGAAGCAGCAGCGCTACCCACTGCGTCACCGTGCCGGCCAGAACCTATAAGTGCTAATGAAATATTGTTGGACACTGAAACAAGAAGAATTAGATGATGAGTACATGAAAATGATGAGCAAAACATTTTTAGTGCAGCTAAACTAATACAATGTACCAGTATCATTAAGAGATTAAACACACTAAATTCAATAGAGGTTCATTTCATGTTTCTCCAAACTTCTATGTGATAGCGTCAGGTTGAAATTATATTATATATAGACAGATTTGTCTATCACAATTACCAGGAACTTTTGAAAAGCAAAACATTTGTATGGTATGATTACTTTACTGTTTTTGTACATAGACATCTGCTTGTTAATAACATGTTAGATCCTCTGCACTGGTGTGCACCTATGCTTGGTTCTCTGCATAGGGGGGATCTGTGTGGGTTTCTCCATATATTCTAATTTCTTCCTATATACTAAGGATGTGCATTTTAGATTACCTGATGATTCTAAATTAGCCTAGTATGTAATGTCTTAATTTCCTGTTGGGGACAAATAAAGCATATCTAATCTAATAAGTCAGTGATGATGTGCTATGCGATAACCTTTTATCTTTGCTTCTCACTTTTACTTGGCACAGTGGGCTTTTTCAAGTGAACTTAATTCTTTACTTGATGACTTTAAAGGTATATCATCTCACACCGAAAAGCAGGATACTTATTTATTTTAATGAATGTCAAAGTAAAATACAATATGTTATATAGCATGGATAAGTCAAAAGTGGCAAACATTTTCAATATTGTATTTGATAACTTGATGTAAAGTAATACACATTCTTGACAAATCTCTCAGAATCAAGTTCTTTATCTCATATTTGAATGTACATTACCAGGTCTCATAGTTCATTCCTCCTGGTGATGTCTCAGCTAGAAACTTTGGTGGACCAGACAAGGAACTCCAAATACCGTGGAGTGTGTTCTTTTCTTTTCTTAGGTGATGCCTGGAAAGGGCTCAAATATGACATTCCCAGGGACGGAAACAAAGATATCTATGATGTACACACTAATGAGGAGGTTTGTATACAACTATGGAAACCCTGTCCATTCTGGTCATGTGTAACCAGGGAGCAAGATAAAACAAGGTGACAAATGGAGAGCCAGCAATTCACTTCAGGAATAAGATCCATCTAACACAGATTTTTCACTACAAAAGTGGCCCTAAACCAAAAAACTGGGGATTTTGTTCATGCACCTAGTATGACATCTTTGGCAGGCCATTTTCAGGAAGCCTACAGTAGCTGTATGAGACTCAATTTTCTGTAACATCAAGTAAGAAATTAGGACTCCATTAACCCTTCACTCATCTGTATTTGGTAATCTTGCTTATTGGACTGTCTTCTCTTTAGGTTTAATTCATCTACTCTTTTATGACATGTTATGTTATGGTTAGCTGAACACCTCATCCTGACCACAAAGGGAATAAATTAAGAGAAAACAGTCAGTGTTGGTGGAAAGCTGTAAATCTGTCATTTATATGTGAAGATTGAAAATTAAAAGCAGCCATGGGCAAATGTAACCTGAATTCATGGTGATGTAACCGTGTCACAGAGTGCGTTCAGTGACTCTTTAGTGAGAAGGTTAGCAAAGAAGCAGTTTTGCGTTGAATGCGAATGTGCTCCACAATGACCTCTCCTTCTGTGGAAAAGTGCCTATTAAAAACCAAGCTTTCTGAGAGGCTCACCTTATGACCTGACAAGTTGAATGACCATGCTAGATATGTGTTTGTAAATATTCACAAAAATACATTTGAGTGCTCCATGCATGATATTCTTACAGATCCTGCTGAGGCATGATTATATTTTCGAAAAACAATAGTTTTACTGCATCATTTAATGTAAAATAAGAATATCACTAAGTTAAAATAAATTATATCTGATCACATTCATAAAACAAGCCTCCTTGCCAGAACTAAAAACTAAATATAGAATCACTAGAAGTGGAAGCAAAATCAGCAGTGAACCTTTTATATTTAGTTGACACTTGTCCACAATGTGTGGTACAATATTCACACACTCTTCATCTACAGAACATATCTCACATATTTTTTCTCAAGTAGGACATTAAAAGAAAGGAAAAATTGTATTGTTTTGCTTTGATGTAGCCACTGTTGAACAGTGAAAGCCAAGAGTATAATTTGCTTTATGAAATTATGCATTGTGGTAAGTCAAGAAATTCTCCAGTAAGAGAAACAACAATTAATGGCTTGATAGAAATACTTTTCACTTGCTTAGATCTTATGTTTCACAGTTTAAATATTTTTTAGATATAAATTTTTTCATTGTACGAGTGTTCTTTAAATTAAATGTTACTGAAATGATATAAAGTACTTCTTTTCATGAAATTACAAATTGCCTTGTGGTCTGGTTAAAAGCAAAATAGTAACAGGATGATATTCTGCTGATGATTTTAAAGTTTCTTAAAAATTTTACAAGATTATCAATTGATAAAGTATGTTGAGTTAAATGAGCTGATTTAATTACATATGTTTCATCTATCCATCCATTATCCAACTTGCTATATCCTAACTACAGGGTCACGGGGGTCTACTGGAGCCAATCCCAGCCTACATATGTTTCAGTTCCTTTAAAAATAATCCAACCAATCAAATCTAATTATGACCAATCATCTCTATTTGTTCTGCCAAAAGGTGGTGGGAGCGACAAGGGTAAATAAAAGAGACCAGAATATGAACATGAACCAAAAGACTAGAAAGGGTCAAAAATAGAAGATCAGTATAATAAGTGTTAAAGTGAAATTGCGAAAAAAAATTGTACTGGAAGAAAGTCTATTCAGAAGTTCAGCTTCAGAGGGGTTGTTTATTAAACCAGTCCTTTTGAGAATATTCATAATTTTGGAAATTGCCCATCATGTAAAGCTGACTTCTGAAGTGTCACTTGTGTAACAGCACTTAGCATGATTTTTAGAAAAAGCAACCGTATAAATGGAGCATGCAAACCCACAAAATGGCAGCACCTAAGAAAAACAAGACTGCAACACAGTATCAGCAAAAATGAACATTATTAAAAATCAACATTACTCTTGAAGAAAAACAAAGTAAAATAAACCAGAAATATGATTGTATGTGGTCTAAACATCCAAATAACTCCATCTGCTGTTCAGTATAAATATACAGCTGTTATATATTAAATTGTAACACTGGTGTGATATGAGTTATGGATTCTGCGGGACATATTTTTGCACATTCTGTGTGCTTTAGTGAGTGGAAAGCCACTTCAACCACCACTAATGTGTAGCACCCACTTGCATGATGTGACAGCAGCCATTGTTGTGTTAGTACACTCACCACACATTAGATGTTAGGTGGTGAGAGAGATAGCATATTAGAGACAAGATATGATTCAGGGTCCAGAATGACTAGACCATGTTGGGCAATTTAGCCTGGACATCAGGACACTCAATATTCTTTATGAAGGCTGCCCAGAAATCTTATATGACCACAAAGAGTCAGGACCTTGGTTTTACATCTCATCCAAAGAATGGCACCATTTTTACAGCACAGTGTGACTGTAACTGCACTGGAGCATTGGGATTCACATTCAGACCATTTCACCAAGCTTTTCCTAAATGGTCTCACATCCAAGTACTGTCTGGCCCCGAACATACTTAGCTTAAAATGGATACCCTGTTCTGAAGTGAATGTGGTATGGCTGCTGGAGTTTCTCTTCTGGGGTTTTGAAACTCAGAGATTCTGATTCCAAAGTCAAATTTCAGGTTTAATATATTTATTAGGAACCTATAATTATTTGTGGATGCCATTTTGTTTTTCCTTGGGTGTTGCCATTTTGTGGATTTTGGCATCATGATGCAGATCCTGGTTGCCAGAGGCGTGGCCTCTAGGGCCATGATTTTATGGGGTTGATTGGTGAGAGGATAAAAGATCATCTTGTTGGTTATTTTGAACCCAATTTTATGGATGACAAACCTATTTTCTTTTGCAACTTCCAAAACTTTTATTTTGACTTCCTCATTATTGTTTCTTCTGCTCGTATCCATTACCTTTGATATGTTTCTTAGTGTGGCTTCATTAATAAATCTGGTGATTCTGGGTTTTGACCACAGCTAGTATTTTGACTTAATATATCTCCTGATCTTTTTCAGAAACAAAATCTATCGTCTTTCTTTGAGTCAGTAAATATATTATTTGTTTTGGACTGTTTAAAAAATCTTTGAAAGTGTGAAATTGTCTATGGTTGCAATTCCCATTTCTGACTACATGATATTTTGTCTCCCAACCTATTTAGGATGGCTGCACTCAGCTTCTGTCTTTTAGATTCACAACAAAATCTTTATAAGTCTTTTTTTTAATATTATTTAGGTCAACAAAAGAAACTCAAGTATATGTTAACACTTTTAGATATTTGATCCTCTTATTGCCAAGTATGATTATTATTTGAGTTTTGAGTTTGACAGATTTTATAGTTTTCTTTTTCTGCTGTCACACATGTGCGAGTTGGAGGCAGTCAAAGAGCCTAAAGGTGAGTGAAATCTCACGAGACAAGGGACTATCACGGGGTACTTACCTGAATCTCTTTCTACCTGCAGAAAACTGGAAGAAAAATAAAACCTCTCCATTTCTGGCTTCAAAATGGCCGTGGTGACGTTACTTCCGGTCCACTCCAATGACGTCACTTCCGGTTCCACAATCCATTACTTCTGTCTACTCCTGATGATGCTGGTTCCGTGTTCCCATCTCCAATTGTCACTTTCTGCCAACCATTTCCTCTCCTATCATACATTCTGTTATATAAACACCATCTTGTCTACAGTAAATCATTCATTTTGTACTGCAAAGTCATTCTGAATCGCTTTCTTTATTTCAATTGTCTGGACGACAATATATGGGGACAATCCCCAAACCTTTTTCTATTTTGTGAAGACTCTTCGTTATCACACTGGGTTTTTAACTCTAAACTGTTTTTACACCTCACCCTTTTGTACTTCTAGTGATCTTACCTTTGGCAATCCCTTTTTTTTTTTATCTTTGTAGCACATACAAGTCAGAATTTTACTATCCTCTGTACACATGACAATAGTAATCCTATTAACATATAGCATTTCATCTGCTGTAGGTCTGATCAGCAAAGAACATTACAGAATGCCTACATTATGTTTACATAATTGAGAATGAAAAATGCTTCTGCTATAATAAGATGTTAAACATGTCTGTGCGTACATGCATGTTTTCCTAAGTCCACATCTGCATGTTGGTCAGCACTGACTTTACATAAGGATTTGTCAAACAGCAAACACATAAATAGTGCAGTAGTCTTTTCATGTTGGTTTTAATTATTATACTGTAAATGGCAGCAGTCATTTCTATTAATAGCATATAATTTTTGTATAACCTAGCACACATCTTGTAGAAGCTGAGCTCACACCTCTTCCCACCAACTGTTTTAATAATAAAAATTCTCCATCTGCATGCTATTTTTTATTGAATTAAACACTTTGAAACATAATTAAATCAGAAAGACACATAGTCATGCATTCTTTATGTTAAAATGGGTCAAGAGGAAGTAACGGACACAACATTACCCAGAATTTAACCATAATTCATGAAAATATGAAGAGGAAAAATTGCTTTTTGTTTTTTAATTCAAGTCAAAGAAATTTCAGATAAAATTTCAAAACCTGTAGAAGTTCATGAGCAGTTCAGTGGTCAGCATTTGTGCAGTAGGCTGTAGATGTGTGTCTGCCAGAATAGGACCATACAGCCCGATGGCTGCTGGGATAGACTCTAGTCCTTTGTGTTCATATATTGGAATAAACAGGTTTAGAACATACTTGGATGAAAATTTGTCATATATGTGGTAGCCATGGTCTCTTTTTTAATAATTTCATGTCAAGGCTTGCCTCATACAGTGTTTCAAAATGTGGACTGATTCTGAATTGCAGAAACAGAAATGGGTCTGCAGTCAAATATAAAACAAACTGCACTCCAATGTGATCACGATGTTTGACAATTTAGTAACACAAGTGTAATGTGAAAAATATGGTCAGTGATTTTGTGCAATGCTGCTTATTTGAAATGTGTCATGTTTTAGATAACATAAATATTTATGAGATCAATAGCAGTTCACTTTGGCATTTTGCTTTAAATTTCATACATATTGTACTTAAAAATGATTCTGTTTACATTAAATTTTCTTACAGTTTTTTATGTGTGATTAAAATGAAAATATGACTATTTAGGACACTAATACCTGATACTTTGTAGTAGGGAGATGGGGTTCAAGGACTTGTACTGTGACCTGCAGTGTTAAAGAGCTGTGGACCTTAACTTGAACTATACAGCTGTTAAATTAAAAATTAACACATTACATATTTGTAATGAATGACGTCGTCAATTTGCTGAACCCACATAATTCAACCTCAGGGTCATTTGGAGCTAGGGACCATCCTTGTACTCTACATTTTAAATTGTTAATAGATTTTAATCAAATTTCAGGTAACACAATTAAACCATGGAACCTCCTGCATCTCTGAGAATAACTGTTTAAAAAACAGATGGCCAGAGCACCTGTCCTCTGTATTAGCAGCAGGATCCCAAATATCCCAGTTGAGGCTCTCCTGCTGTTACTGGTCAGTTTTGTCAAATATAACCTTTCATTCATTCTGCTTTCCCCTATTGATAGCCCTATTCTTAACCCTAAAAGGGCATAAGTACCTCTGGTGTCCCATGCCTGCTCACATTCACCAGTTTGCCCTTCTCATAGATATGCCCCCTGTTGGGCTACATTATCTCTCCTATGTTACTTTAGTAACTCTTGTGTCCCTGGCAATCTGTCATAATGATTTTCAATTTAAAAGTGAAGTATGAATACAAAATGAACTTTACTTTAGCACTACAGAGAATATAGAGCACCATAATAATAATAACTATTTTAATAAGCTTACTTTGAGGCCAAACTCTTGATACATGTATCTCCATAGAACTGAATTAAAATGAAATACTAGACAAAACAATTCTCATATTGCAAAAAAAATGTGGCTATTTTAGCAACTAGAAGATACACGAGAGAGAGGAGTAATTTTGAAAATATAGTAAATGGCAAACATTTTTATAATGAAGGTAAGTGCTACCTTACTACTACTGCCTTGACCAACCTGATCTGCCCATTAAACAGAGATGTAGTATCTTTTAAAGAGAGAGCTGATCGATTATTGCTGTTCTATCAGTGCATTAACCAAATAACTATTGTTTTAGTGTTTTTTCTCCACATAAATCTTCTAAATGTGTGTGATATAATAATTTAAAGATGTATTTATGCCCTGGGCAGCACAGTGGTGCAGTGGTCGCACTGCTGCAGTCACAGTTAGGAGATCCAGGTTCATTTTCCAGGTCCTCCCTGCGTGGAGTTTGCATGTTCTACCCATGTCTCCGTGGGTTTCCTCCGGGTGCTCTGGTTTCCTCCCACAGTCCAAAGACATGCAGGTTAGGTGGATTGGCGATTCTAAATTGTCCCTAGTGTGTGCTTGGTGTGTGGGTGTATGTGCGTGTGCCCTGCGGTGGGCTGGCACCCTGCACGGGATTTGTTCCTGCCCTGTGCTAGCTGGGATTGGCTCCAGCAGACCCCCGTGACCCTATGTTAGGATATAGCAGTTGGAAAATGACTGACTAATGACTGTATTTATGCTTTGAAATCAATCAAAGAAAGAAAATCTAATGATATTTACATGAGAATTATTGCAGATTTAAAAAAAAAATGTTACTTTGATTAGTGAAGAAACAAATCCTTTTGTGTTCACTAAATTACGACAAATGCATTTACATGAATTAACTACAGTCCATGTTAATATTACATGAAACCAACAAGGCACCTGAGATCAGACACTGGAGTATGACAATGGCACAAATCACAACAATTATGAATTGACTGAGCAAGTCAAAAAATATTCAGTGTTTACAAAGTGCAAAGTTAGATGAAGTTATCCTTTGGTCTAAACATCAATGTTACCTTCATACCTACCATACTTTGAAAGACCAGTTAAGTAAAATAAGAAACTGAATTAGCTGGTGCATAAAAAGGTAGAAAATGGCAGGAGAAGAAAGAAAAAAATAAAGAGCAGATCAATATTTTTTCTTTGTCATTTGACCGAGTTAATGTATTATTTTGGTTTTGTTGAATTTAGAAAGAAACGTGCAATTAGGTAAATTTCCATTCTTCAGCAGGAAAACAAAAAGTGAAATAAATACACTGAAGCCTGTTACCTGTTACCTGTTAAGAACATTAGAACATAAGAAACATGACAAACAAGAGGAGACCATTCAGTCCATTAAGTTTGTTTGTGTAGTTAATATCTCAACCAGATGCTTCTTTAGACTTATTGTCACAGTAATTTGTCCAAGATTCCACATCTCTTTGTAAAAAGAAGTGCTTCCTGACTTCAGTCTTAAATGCACTTCCCTGTAATTTCTACTGGTGTCCTCATGTATGTGATTCAACATTTAGTTGAAAATATTCTGTTGGATCTACTTTACCAATACCTTTGAGGATTTCAAAGACCTGGATTAGGTTCTCATGCAGTCTCCTCTTTTGAGACTGAAGAGGTTTAATTCTGTGAGCCAGTTAGAGTACAACATGTGCTTAAGTCCTGGGAGGCACCTGGCTGCTCTGCTTTGAAAAGCATTACGTGATGCTATGTTTTTTTTTTGTACCATGGTGACTAGAACTGCATACAACACTCCAAATTTGGTCGCACTGTTGCATTTTATAGTCTAAGCATAACATCCATTGATTTAAATTGAACATTTTGATTGGCAACAATTAGTCCCACCTGTTGCTATACACAGAATAAGCCAAAACTACAGCTTCACATGCCTTTTTTATTATGAGCCTAAAAAAATGTCATATGGTTACCAGAGATTTATTGACAAGCATAACCCTAGGACTGATTCCATCAGTTAGTCACATTCTATTGATTTCATCTATAATTCTCCTTGAATTCTTCAAAGCAACCCCTTACATAATTTAATTAACCTGTGTGGCGGGCTGCTGGGTCCCATGCCCGGCCGGGGTGCCCCTTCTACTTATGTTCTGGGGGAGCAGCCATGGGCTCCTCAGTATCTCCCCCGGGACGCTTGGTGGCAGCCTCCCTGGTTGATGATGATGCCCCAGTTTCCTGCAGGGTTTCATGGGAGATGGAGTTCTCCCCAACCCTGTAGAGATCTGGGGTGGCCGCCAGTGGGTGCTTCATGGATCCCGGAGCCAACCTGGACACCTCTACAGCCCCGTCCGGAAGTGCAATTAGCAACAGCTGATCAAGCACCTGGAGTACTTCCAGGTGGGTTATAAAAAGGGCCAGAACCCACCACTCAGGAGCCAGAATAGGGAGGAAGAGGACGAGGTTGCCTGGGAGGAGTGGTGGTGCCAAGGTGGAGAGTTGTGTTGTTGAGATCAAGTGCTTTTGGGACTGTGTTGGGGTTGGAGGGATTACAGGGAAGATGTGCCCTCCAGCTGAAGAAAATAAAGTCTATGTTGTATTTTTACACGTGTCTCTGGGTCAGTCTGTGCCAGGTCAGGCGCAATATAGCGCCTTTATCACACCTGTCATACATGGTTTCTACACTACAGCTTTAAGAATCCCTGGTGCACACAAACTCCACCAATATGACAAGATCATAATCCTAAAACAGGAGTCTTATTCATCATTAATTATTAGGTTAGAAATAACCTCCACTTGAGAAAGATATGATAGAAATTTTTGAAATACTAAGTAAACTAAGTTGTCTGCTTGGGCTTTTGTATCTAACAAATGAATATTGTAAGCACGGAAAGTGAAAATGTGTTTAAAAAGGCTGAATAAGCAATTGCAGGCCAGTAAATGACAAAGGTGCCAAGAAAATAGTGAAAAAGAATAGTCAGGGACAGACTGGTCAAATTTTTGTGTTGGGTATGATGAAAGGCAGAAATAACAGAATAAGAGACAGAAAAAGAAGTGAGGGGTGAACCGACTTCCCAGCCAGTGTGGACCTCACTCCATTATCTGGCCAGGAGGCCTGGGTAATGGAAGGCCAGGAAGGGAATGACAATATCTCTTTTTTGCACCAGGACCTAGATGTGGAAGGACATTACAGAGGGTACAAAGGGGTTGGCATCCTGACACCCACTAAGCGACACCTGGGATGGACTTGGGAACCATGAAGGACAGCACAGTGGGTGACTGCATGCTATTATCAAATGTCTTCCTCTACACTGGGTGACAGCATCCTATCTGGCAAGCCCCATTATGGATTTCCACAGGGTAGCATGTGAACGGTGGTCCCATGTGACTGCCCTGTCATTTTCTGTGGGGGCCGTCAGGGGGAGCTCTTAGATAGTGATGATACATGGACTGCTGTAGTCCTGCCTGGCCCGGAAGGGCTTCTTGGAGGCAATAGATTAAGCACCAGAAGTACTCCTGGGTCTGGAGTTAAAAGAGAGCTACTCTACTCAGCTCAGGGCTTCGGAGTCGAGAGAAGAGCTGGACAACACTTGCCTGGAAAGAGTGGAGGAAAAGAGGAGAAAAGAATTAAAAAGGATTGATTTGTATACTAAAAAGGTACTGTTTTCCAATAAAATTAACCTTTGGTTGAAACTGGGAAAGTACTTGTGTAGTTGTGTCTAGGGTTTGGGGTGCTAATATGCCTCCTTTGTGGCCACAAAGAGAAAATTAATTTTTTGAAAAAATTCTGTAAGAAGTTTTTTACCCAAAAAATAAAACCCTAAAGAAAGCACTAAAACAGAACACATTCACTAACTCTCAACAGTTCTATCCATAATCTTGGGTAACCAGGAAGTGCATGGTACAACCTTTACACAATCGTGCTGATGACGTCACGCGCAGTCTACTCCCGTGCCTTAGGTAGAATTACCATAGAAGCGTACACAAAAGAAATAAAATGGCATCTCCCATAGTAAATAATAATGGATGATGGGAACGATTTTCAGCATTACAAAGTACACCGTGAAAGTGAAAAATGTCACCATTATGTTCAGCATAATTAAAAAACCCAAATAGAAACAACTCTGACACTGCAAGATGCAGAATGCAGTCAAACAAAACAGACCACATCAAAACAGAAATGTCAAAAAGAACAAACTAGAAACAATCAGCAAAAGTTAGAAACACCAAAAACGAACCAAAACTAAGGGCAAACGTCCTTTGTTTGTTGGTGACCAATAACGTTTTTTCCCTAACTAAACCTAACAATTACAATTGTGTAGTTTATTTTTTAGATTTTATCCAAAAGCTTAGATTCTGAGTAACTGCTGAACAATTGCGCCTCAAGCTATGCCCACTTCATGTCACGCACGGTCAAGTGACTGGCAACAAGCATAATTACCATAAACAATTCAGAAAATGGTAGCACTCTTGAAAAAACCAACTACAAAATGGTACCATAATATTTATTAACAATGACAAAAACTAAATAGTAACAAAAACAATAATCAAAACTAATCCAGGAGGCAATCAAAACAACATTAATGATACTTAGTTTGTTAGGATAGTTCTTTTTATTAACCCATATGAGCTATACTGTATTTTGAATACTATTTACCGATAAGAGGTTGGGAGCATGTGCTGATTAGAGCACGTTGCAGCACCCACCACATGGCAAACCTCCCGGATTGAGATCCGAGTGTAGCCGTGCAATGGATAAGAAGTCTGTTATCTTTCACAAAACAAAAAGAAGACTTATTTGATTATAATCACTGGCAACCATTTCCTCTTGCTTTTTATTAATTCAATTTGGACAGATCTTATGTTTTCCTTTGTTTGTTTTTGGAATATCTTCTCCATAGCTGCTTACACTACTTTTTTAACAAACAATCTGTTGTTGTGTGATCTAAGAGAGTCTGATGGCCTACAACACACTCCAGTCACTAAATCTTTAAACGTCATCCTCGCTAGCCTAACCGACACTCTACTTTGATGTATTCCCTGCTTGTCTATTGATCTCTTCAACTGGAATATTGTCTTTGTCACCATGCTTCCTCTTCTCAATTTTTTCTGAAAGCTGCATTTGAAATGCAGCCTATTTTGTTCACAAAGTAAGTGTTTTAGTGAAAGCATTTCCAGTAGGTAAAAATCTAAAGTAACTTTTTTTTTCGCAATAAAACAAACATTGTACAGTGATGCAGCTATATTTTGTGTTAGCATTCATAAAATTAGTGTAAATATCTTGCAGGTTCAAAGGAGCTATACAATCACCTCAGAAGTATCTGGTTATCATTGGAGCTACCAGACAGAAATGGATTTTTCATATAAGAAGCAGCTGCTGTTTGAGAAGTTCACTTTGAAAAACATGATAATATGTACACTGATTTGGTCATAATATGAAAACACACACTTCAATAATAACAACAACAACAACATTAATTCATATAGCACATTATCATACAAACAATGTAACTCAAAGTGTTTTACAACATGTCAAAGAGTAAGTTACAAGAAAAGAAAAACAAATAAGATTCTTTAATATTATTGCTTAATAAGTAACAGAGAAAAAAACAAATCTACAAATCTATACAATCTTAAAAAACAGATAAGTATCAAGTAGAAGAGGAGCATCCTTATATACAATGTCGTGATGTAAGTCTCTAAAGATGAGTCAGATGGCTGGGAGGACAGAAAAAAGAAAACTCCAGTTAGGCTGGAGTCAAAAACAAAATCTTCAAGGGTTCCAAGGCCAAAAGACTACCCAGCATCAACTATCGACCATACTACCTAACATAAATACTCATAATTGTTCCATTATAATTCATAATAATTGATTACATTTAATAATGCTTTCTATCCTATTCAAAGACTTTTCCACAGACAGCTGGGAACCATTTTAACCACAACCAAGGTGTAGCATCCACCTGGATGATGAGATGGGAGCCATTTATGCTCCAGTATGCCCACCACACATTAGCTACTACTTGACCAAGTGATAAGAGAGAGAAATGGAGAAAGAATTAGACACAGGATGATTAGGTGACCAGAATGACCAGGCCGTGGTGGACAATTTATCCAGGAAATTGGTAAACACTTTTCTCTTTTTGAAAACTGCCCAGGGATCTTTTATGACCACAGAGAGTCAGGACAATGATTTTACATCTCATCTGAAGAATGGTGATTATTTTTACAACACAATGTCCCCATCACTGCACTGGGGCATTGGAATTCACACAAATACCACAGAGAAAGTGCACCCTGGTGACCTGACTGACACCTCTTCCTGCAGCAACCCAAGCTTTTCCTAGATGATCTTTCGTCCAAGTTCTGGCTGGGGCCTAATATGAGGTTCAACTTTTAAAAAAAGAAAAAAAGAAAGAAAAAAAAAAAGAGACTGTGCCTGTAACTTTTTTGATTTAACAAATTAAGAAAATTAACTACAATCACCTTCAAAATAGTTCCCATCTGAGTTGACACACAGCTGCATACAATGTTGCCAATGTTCAAAGCAATGCTGCAGACAATTTTCTGAATAGCTGTTGAGGAGCCTCGCAGTTAGGAAACCCAGGTTCGCTTCCTGGGTCCTCCCTGCGTGGAGTTTGCATGTTCTCCCCGTTTCTGCATGGGTTTCCTTCGGGTGCTCCGGTTTCCTCCCACACTCCAAAGACATGCAGGTTAGGTGCATTGGCGATCCTAAATTGTCCCTAGTGTGTGCTTGGTGTGTGGGTGTGTGTGCCCTGTGGTGGGCTGGCACCCTGCATGGGGTTTGTTTCCTGCCTTGTGCCCCGTGTTGGCTGGGATTGGCTCCAGCAGACCCCTGTGACCCTGTAGTTAGGATATAACAGGTTGGAGAATGGATGGATGGATGGGTGGATATTCTTGTTTATTCTGTACTTATTCCTCATGAAGTAAACCATTACAGTTCTTATGAACGCCCAAGATTAGGGTGGTTTACGATATTTCAGACTTTCACAAATTCATACTGGGACAGTCCCAGTTTGTCCCTACACTAAACCTGAACCTATGACCTTTTTGCCATTACACAATCTAAACGCCAACTGATATAATATTCATTACCCTAATAATCTATGATTAGCCTTCTGTAGCATCCTAAACTGGCATTATAGCAAAGCTCTGTACAAGGTGCAGCCCTGTCACCGTTTCAATAAGATTTCGACTTTTCGATTTTTATGAAATATAAAAAAAACACCAAGCAAGGAAGGTTTCTCCTCCTTCTCCATCTCTGATACGAGGATGGTTGAAATCAATTTAAAGTTTCAAATCACACAGATTACTGTAATTCAGTACCCCTAAAGATGGTAAGGACAAAAAATGGGAATAAAAACTAGAAGAAATTGAAGGACAGGGTTCTTTGTTATGGAAACCTTGGAAAAAGAAAACTAAAGTAATCCATCAGGCATATTGTCATATGTATTTATGACTTGGCAAACACTCTACATTTTTTCCTGAAGTCCTATTAAAAGTAAATTTTATAAACCACAATCCTCTGTCTGTAAAAACATACCAGAAATTATGAAAACAGCCTAAAGGGAGCCATTCTGAATGATATTTATGTTTTAATTATTTTATGCTAATAAATACAATCTCTTTCCAGGATTATTTTACCCAGAGCTCTGTCTATTGTTTACCTTGCATTGATTAAATAAAAGCTTTAAGCTTGGCATGCAAAGCACATACATCAATTTGAACTTAAAAAAAAATAGATACAAAACTTTACGTGAGTGTTCTATTATACCGAATATGTGAAATCTGTTTTCTAATGAGTTGATGGTATTTGTCTAAGGTTTGGTTAATTTTTATTACAGTAACCAATACATTTTCAAAAATTTTTTACTTTACTCACTTACCTTAATATTGTGCAAAAGTTGCATGCTGTGCTATAAGAACCTCCATATTTATCAGAATAAAGGAAGTATAATGTTATCTATATGTGAAAACACACAAGAACCAAGAATATCAGCTAGGTGAGATCCTGGTTTAGTAAAGTAAGTATTTTACTCTTATTATGGTACTGTACAAATTTCAATAATGATTCTTTTTACAACAACAACAACATTTATTTATATAGCACATTTTCATACAAAAAAATGTAGCTCAAAGTGCTTTACATAATGAAGAATAGAAAAATAAGAGACACAGTAAGAAAATAAAATAAGTCAACATTAATTAACATAGAATAAGTGTAAGGTCCAATGGCCAGGGGGGACAGAAAAAACAAACAAAAAAAAAAAACTCATAAATACATTGGCTAATGTGTAGAGGTTAGTAATTTGTATGGATTATTGTGGACTTTTTTTGTTTTGCTTGTGTTTGGGCAAGTCCATGACACTTCCCCTGGTTCTAATGCAGATGAGTGCATGAATGGAAAATTGTTCTGATGAATTTATTATATGCAAATTGAGTCATATTTGCTTGGGAACAGACAGACAATGATAAGGAGACAAACACACACACAGGACCAAAGAAATTATGCAAATAATGAAACAAATCAAACTGATTTAATTGGCATTGGAGTATTGATCAGGTGGGCAGTTTTCCTGCAGAGAGCAATTCGCTCCATAAATAACCCAGGTTCATTGTGGAAATGCACTGTGGAAGGTAGTTCCACTTAAAGCTCTGCATCAGCATGAAGACAGCGACAATAAAGCAACAAATCCCCATCATGGCACAAGTAAATATTTTATACTTGGCTTGTTCTGAATAATCGTCCATCCATCCATCCATTTTCCAACCCGCTGAATCCGAACACAGGGTCACGGGGGTCTGCTGGAGCCAATCCCAGCCAACACAGGGCACAAGGCAGGAATCCAATCCCAGGCAGGGTGCCAACCCACCGCAGGACACACACAAACACACCAAGCACACACTAGGGCCAATTTAGAATCACCAATCTACCTAACCTGCATGTCTTTGGACTGTGGGAGGAAACCAGAGCACCCGGAGGAAACCCACGCAGACACGGGGAGATCATGCAAACTCCACGCAGGGAGGACCCGGGAAGCGAACCGGGTCTCCTAACTGCGAGGCAGCAGCACTACCACTGCGCCACCGTGCCGCCCCTCTGAATAATCATTCAGCGTATAATCCATATCCAGCCCTTGGGTGATTGCAGAAAGTATCTGATGCAAAACCAAAAGGAGATGGGTCCCAAAGTCTTTGGATTGGAAGTCTTCTTCCGTGTTGTGTGCTATCTTTCCCAATTGAAGCTCTGGCTGATATGCAACTTAGCCTCTGCTGATTTGTTCTCAGGCCTTGCTAAGTCTGATGTCAGCTTTCCTATTGCACGGTGGTATTAACTCATTATCCAAGTTCTTAATTCAGTTGAATTAACTCATGTGAATATTGTGTTACCACTTGTTTTAAAGAGCTCTCTCTGTAGTGGATTATTTTCTATGTTGAACACATTATTTAGTCAGTTTCACACCTTTTTCTGTTCATCATAGCTAATTCTCTAACTTACTTAACAGTGTTGTAGAGATTTTACTTTATTGATGCTGTAAATTACATTACAGTGAATAAGACACAGGTCAATCAAGGATAAAATCAGTTCTACATTCCATAAATTTATGTTTCATATCACTCTCAACACCTGTCCCCAACCCAACTCAGACAGCTATTGTATGTGAATAAAGAACCCAATATGAAGAAGCCCCTAACCGATATTAAGATATCAAAAAGGTTAATAGAGGTAAAAATGGTACCTTAAGGGTACCTTGTAGAAAAAGAAATATATTTTTTTTATGCAGTGTGAGTAAGGATTCTGAATTAAGTAAGATAACAAGTGAGCACTGTAGTGTATAATATATAACATTTCAATTTTAATAAGAAATTCATGTTTTGTCCCAAAAATATAAAAACTAAATATAATGCAAAATGTAATGTTTGGAAATCTTACATAATGCCAAACAAATTATGATCATGAAAATGTCATGTAGAAGAGAGTTTGTGCAGGGATCCCTTTCCATAGCTAATCAGGCAAGTGCAGTTCTATTAGGTTCCACTTCCTTTCCTAGTCGAAAAGTTCATTTATTCATGACCTTGAAGTCAAACTGGAAGGTAGTTAGAGTCTTCCCCTACCCCTTAACACTCTTTGCCCTTTTTAATACATCTGCATTCCAGATGACCACAGTTACAAGTGTTTATATTTGTTTTATTAAAGCAAATCTTGGAATTCATGTTGGTATGAACTTTGTGACACAACGTATGAGAATTCATGAAGACGTCTTTCCGCTTGGGGTATGGATGGAAGGATTTCTTGGTTTCAGTGACAGAATGTCAATTTTCATCAATTGCTGAATTGGGCATTTTTACTTAAATCTCTCATGAGTCAAAATGAATAAACCTGTATGAACATGTAGCTCCACAATTGAAATATGGAATATCTTCTCTCCAGCAACCACACACCCCACAAACCTAATTAAATGAAACAATCTTTGCTTAGGGAGTCCCTGTTAGCTTCTTAGGACTGCGTTTGCTACTTCTATAACCAGGATGGAACTACCTTTTCATGCAATCCTGTATGTACAGAAAAAATCTGTGAAAGATGTAGAAACTTTGGAAGGATATTCATTTTAATGATGTTAATTCTTCCAGCTAATGTGGGATGAAAAGATAACCGATAACCATCTATGAATACCTTGCATAACCTACTGAAAAATTAATTATTTTTTTTTTGTAACTATAACTCCTAGATATCTGAAATGGCCTGTGGCAAATAAAGAAATCCGATCTATTCACTGAGAACACACTGTTATTCAATTTATGAATATAGATAACGTAAACACACTGTTATTCAGTTTATGAATATAGATAACGTAGAGTACCATGTCACCAGCATAAGGAGGACTTCCCTTACAATCTCCAGGCACTTCAGTTATTTGCCAAAGCAAAGAGCCAGGTGTTTGAAAGCTATAGCAAAGTAGTGGTAGTAGGCAGCCCTGTCTGATACACGGTTTTAAGGCAAACAACTCAAGAGTTTATTATATTTATCTAAATTGAGTCTTCTGGGCTAGACTGTAATATTTAACTCCATACATATGTGATTGGTCCAAATGTATACACAGATTTGAGTACTACAGTGAATATGCACACCCATTCAACTCTATTAAAACTGTTTTTATCACCTAGTGACAGCAGGACCTCTGGAAGCACAGGGATATAGTTTCAAATTACACTCAAGAACTGTTGAAGATTTCACAGTACAGTAAATGTCTGCATTTAGAAAATCCAGCTTTTGATATTGTTCATATTATAGAAGAGCACATTTTCTTTATTATTTTTTGATAAAGCTTTCACCAAAATCTTGAGAAGTTGTTCAGTAAAGAATTTCTTCAGTAGGATGTACCTCTAAGGGGTTTTATTCTCATATGCAAAACAATAATTGATCCCTGGCATTGCTTTTTTTTTTTTTAGAGTATACTGTATATTCTTCTCTAATTTCCTTGCATAGGGGTAGAATTATTGAAGCTAATTTAATAGATAGCTTGTCAGTACAGCCATCTGGACTACGTGGCTTTCACACTTTGCAAGAGTTTAATAGCATCCTCTATTTACAAGTGCACCTAGCTGTGGCATTTCTGTTTTATCAAAAATTGTTGTCATGAGCCTCACTTTGATTGCAGTCCTTTAATATGTTACTTATGAATTGTATTCAGTGACTTTAGTCCCAACAACATTATTACTGCATTTGCATGCTAAACATCCTTCTTAAGCATTTGCTGAACTAAAATCATATTAGTCTTTTCTCTATGTTCATAAAGAGAATGGCATGACTTAGGAATTCCTTGCTCTTTTTCTCTTGTAGGGAATGAACTTTGATTTTACAAATGTCAGTAATTAATTCCAAAGTCCTTCCAACTTAAAGCTTTTTTTTTTTTTTTTTTAAGTTTTATTAATTTTATTGCAATCATTCCATACAAATCAATCAATTTTTACAAAAAGTAAAATTGAGTTAAGAACAAGTCGACCCCCACCCCGAGAGAGAGAGCAAGGCAAACGGCGTAAAATTTAAGGCTTGTAAACATACCTAAATTAATAAGTTTGATAAGCCAATAGAGGTGAATGCAGAAGACAAAGAAATACAGAAATAATTGCTTATTTTTATGTGAACCATAAGAAATATTTTGTATTCTCTGCTATGCAGTTAAGTGTATCCTGTAGATACCTCTACAGATTTGTTAGCCTCTAAGAAGTTCGATCGATCGATCGATCGATAGATAGATAGATAGATAGATAGATAGATAGATAGATAGATAGAT
>JANRMT010027041.1:46537802-46565886 GCA_026402145.1 Polypterus bichir lapradei | reverse complement strand
AGATAGATAGATAGATAGATAGATAGATAGATAGATAGATAGATAGAGTTATCTGAACACACACCTAAATTACTATAAATAAAGAAAATTAAAAAGAAACAAAACTTATGACTTGGCTGCTACCATCACAGGGTTGGTATAAAGGAGCCTCAGTAATGTTTCTTGACACAGTTACTCAGTTTTACTGTGTAAGAGAGAGAAATTGTTCATAATGGTCATCAGCTTGTTTTCATTCTCTACTACCTCCAGGGGTTTCAAAGTATGCCTCGTAACTGACTCCACTCTTTTAGTTAGTTTGTTTTTTCAGTAGGCCTCCCTTGAAGTGATGTTACCAGCCCAGCACACTACAGCATAGGAAATCACACTGGCCATCACCGAGATGTAGAAGATGTGAAGGATTCTGAAACTGCTTTACGGGTTCATGTAAGTCTAATGTGATTATTATGGCTCAATCTTGCATGCTTCCAGGTGTGCAGGCACCAATATCTTGGCACAGGAAACTGAATTATACATTGCTACCCTTTATTGATAATTTAATTCTGGTAACTTTCAACTGAGAGAAGAATAGGAATATGCCTTCCATCAAGGGCAGTGTGCACCTGTGGTATATAAGCCGTGCCAAAGAATTGCAGCAAGCAATCTCATTTGTTTCCACTATGTGTTGCATCTTGATATATCTACACATCATTGTTTCTTGAGGTGCTGTGCACAGCATGTAAATACAATGGTGCACAGTGGTCTTGTTGACCCTAAATATTTCTCCCACTGCTCTATACTTTGTACAAGTATTATTTGTGAAAAGGCGTAATTCAAAATTCTCTATTTCTTTATTCAATGTCTTTCATGATAATTTATCGGCAATCTCATTACCTTGTATACCTTTATGTCCTGGAATCCATATTAGTTTCACTAATTATCCATATATAATCCTCTTAATTTCTGCTGTACTTCTAAAATTAAATCTTCTTTATTAGCCAATTTCCCAGACTGTAACTCTAGCAAGGAAGATAAAGTATCAGTTAAAATTGTATCTTTCTGAGACTTTATATTGGTTGCCCAATCAAGAGCCAAAGAAAACATTTCAGCTAAAAAAAAATCCAATAATTCATCTGACAACCTGATAGTTCTTTCTCAAGATTTTTATATAAAATTCTGGTACCAGCCAATTTTTCCCCACATTCTTAGATGCATCAGTATATATTTGAATATAATCTTTATACTGCCTATCTGACTACTCAAGTATCATATACTTTTCATACATTATTAAATTCTTATTTTTACATCCGGAGTTAAATTAAAATCAGTATCTGGCCTAACTAAATACTATGGTGGCCATACTGAAATTATGTTATTTGTTATTGAATATTCCTTTAACCCTAAATCTAACACCAGTGATCTCATTCTTTTCCCATTAGACTCATGTTTCAATTTCCCATACTGATATTTCCAGTAGTTTTTCAAAATTCCAGCAGTTTGATGATTATTGACTTTTCTTATACAAGTCTAGTAGTTTAGATCAAGCAACCATCTCCTAAAATTGAATGGCATTTCACGTACCATTAGTTGGAGTAGATAGAAAAGCACCTAAGCATACTATAATTGTCCTGTACTATATATTATCTAATTGCGATAACAAGACTGGGGCTGCTGATGCATATGCTTGTCATCAGTAATCTAATATACAAGTAGGTCTACTCAACAAAGTATATACATATTTTGAGTAGTACTGTTCTATCAGCTCCCCATAACTGTTCAGACACGCATTTCATAAGATTAAGTCTAATAAATTTCTTTATAATCTCTTGAATATGTAATTTCAAATTATTAATTTAGTATTAAAAACCATTCCCAAATATCGAAATTCATCATTCCATTCTATTGGAAAATTTTACAAAAGTAAGGATTTATTTTTCCTCTTTTGTCTCAATGAGAAATAAACAACCACCATTTTTGATACTGATAATTTGAAACCTCCAATGTCTGGTCCATAATTCAACCTTTCAGACTGCACATAAGTAGGTGCTCAGAATTTATTCCACTCTTTCAAAAAGCCCCATCAACTGCAAATAAAGAGCGATATCGGCATCAGATACCATACTAGGTACATTGTTTACCATTAAATTAAATAATATTGGACTGATAACACTGCCTTCTGGTGTGTCATTCCCTGTTTTCATTTCTGTTGAGGTTTAATTGCCTAAAAATACTTTTAAAGGTCCCTTCAGATTAAAAATCCCTTATGCACCAATATATTCTCCCCCTCATTCTTAATTTGTATATTGTAATTAGTAATCCATCATTCCACAACATGTCATATGCATTTTCTAAATCTAAAAATACTACAACAACCATACCCTTGTTATTTAAAGATTTCTTTATTTCATATTCCAGTCTTTATATATGCTCTTCTGCTTCTTAAAACTCCATTTTGAAAACTCTAATATATGACTTTTTCTCCAAAAACAAGTGTGACCTTTTAAATAATCCTTTCAATCACTTTACTAAAATTAGACAGAAGTGTTATAGCCCGATATGAACTGCAATAGAAGAGTATGGAGCTTTTCCTGGTGTATGGATTAGTAATACTACTGATTTTTCCCATATCTTTTTTAACTGTACCCATATTCAAATCATATTAAACAAATTTAACATTAATTACCTTATCACTTACATTTTGAAAATGTATATTTCAAACATTATCCAATCCAGGAGATGTATTTTTACCTTCAGAAATTGCTGAATTTAAACACTACTAAAAAATTTGTCATTAGCAAAACTATTGTCTTCAGACCAATACTCCAATATATAACCAAATTTCTTAGTTTGTTGATTTCTAACCTCTTTAAATTGCTCATTCACATTTTCATCTCCAGTAACAAATTGAAATTCAGTTTGTAAACAATACACTTGTTTCTTAGCAATTTCCCATTCATTCTTTTAGTCTAGTCCCAAAATTCTTTAATTCTAGTGTCTTTATTTAGTGATGAACAGTACTTCCTCCAATATTCATTTTTTGTTGATTTAACGATTTTACTTGTTTTTTAGCTACTAGCGGATTATAATATATTGAACTATTGTATGTAAAAGCTTTCCTTAGTCTTTTTCATGCTCTATTTCTCTCTGAATTAATTTGATTAAATTCACTAAGACCACCATGGAACCATTTTTGACCTCACTTTTTGTTTCCTTTATTGGAATACATTTAACGGCTGCCTCATTTAACAGACTGACTAACCGGTCATTAAGTGCATTAACATTATCTAACATTGTTATTTGTTCAGCTAACTTATCACAAGTATACTTAAATTTACTCCTAACTGCTTTATTAAAATTAAACCATGGCACCTTATCAATACTGTGAGGTTTATACATTTGATCAGTTTTAATTACTACCAGGAAATAACCACTCCCCCATAGCTGCCTCATAATTTATCTCTCACTCACTCACATAAAGCAGTCTACCTAGTAGACATAAAAGTTAAATCCATGCAACAATACAAATTTCTGCGGATATCGTATTGGGTCCCTCTAACATCCTTTATGTATACTGGATTTAAATAATCTAACAACTGTTCCAAACAGTCTCAGCTTTTATCTGTATTTTTACTGTTCAATAATACATTATGAGCATTAAGATCTTCACATATAACTGGACAACTTACATTTACAAATAGTTTTTTTTTTAATTCTTTTTTATCCAAAGCCCTGCATAAACTGCACTGAGATTCCCACCACAAGTACAACATTTCAAAAGTTGTTCTTTACATTCTTCACAATTACGATCACTTCCACACTTTGCATCTTTTTTAATTTAGAAATCCCTGCTCTATGTCCCTATCTTTGACACATAAAACATCTAATAGGTTGTGGTATGAGGGGTATGTCAAAAAAGAAAGGCAATTTGAAAATTACACAGTAATCACAATGGATAGAAGCTAATGCGGTACAACATGTTCGTAATAGTTTTATGGGTAATTTGAACACACACAGCACAGTGCTCTGCTGTTAGTCTAGCTGAAGCCAAGGTCAAATGAACATGGATGCTTTGCTGCAGAATTGCACCATTTTTGAACAACAATCTAGTGAGATTTCTTTCTGCAGAAGGAGTGGAACCTGTTAAAATTCACCAAAGGATGTTGGCCAAACCTCTTAGGGAACCACCCTCAAAAAAAAAACAGAATGACAGACAATTGATCCATACATAGAAACCAAACAATTGACAAAAGTGACAATAATACATGATTATATAAATAATAAACATAAATAACAACAGCAACAAAAATTTTAAAATGAATGAAAAAGACATTAAAAAGAAATTTAAACTTAAGTATTGGGAAGGCCCTGGCTTACACATAACAGCATCTAAAAAAGGGATTGCTTTATTAATCAAATTGAGACTCCTTTGGTCTCTAACCATAGTAAGATTGAAAACTCTGGCCAACCTAATCTATTTTCAGATTAAGTTGATTCTTAATATATTTGTGTGTTGATTTACGGCCAGCCAAGTTGAGGCCATTTGTATTTCCAGCCAATGTTCCATCTAAGTTTTTTTAATGATGAGTTGGAGTCAATAATAGATGAACTGGTTCTTTCCTTTTATGACCGATTTCTTAAATCCAATTACACTACACAAGCTTTGCCCAAAGAAGCATCAATCCATCACTGTGAAGCACCGACAAATGGTCTACAAGTTACCCCCGTGATGTAACAAACACTCTGAAGCAGCAACACGTGAATGACAAGCAGAGCAAAGGTTTCCATGAAGTATTGATTGAACTCCCCCATGGACAGCCCTGTATGGCAGTTCTAAACTGTTGTGTAGGAGGAGATGTGAGCAGCATGATAACTAAGCAGGAGTTCAAAAGTGTTGCGTAGCACTCTGAAAAAAGGAGTCGAGATTTAAATATCGGTTTGCAATACTCTGTACCAGCAATTAAAGTATACATACTGGTGACCGACCCCAGACCCATAGCACCTCAGTTGCAATGACCTGTACACTTTGCAAGTTTTACAACTTGCGATCACATGGCCTGGCCCCAAATGGTATTGTAAGTCGGCACATGACTATACTTAAATGCTTACATTTAACACCTTATTCTGTAATTACCACTGAAGGTTTACACTAAGCAGCAGCAATTTTCTTTCATAATGTCCCAAAATGTGTCCTTGTTGAGGTGACCTCATCTGCCGGAGTTTTTTCTTTTATGACTTATGATTTGCTTCAGTAACTTTTAATTTACTTGTCCGCAAATTGTTTGCAACAAAGATCTCCTCTCTTCAGAAGCTGTGGACATTTAGTTTAGCTAAGTTAATTCTTATACTAGCCATGTGCGCCCAACTACGTTGCGCGTGTTAAAGTTGTCTGTGAAGGGCTCCCTGTTTAAACGCGGCTGCCAGTCGTGAACTGGGCCCTTTGTTGCACAGCATTATGATTTTTTATAAGGGAAACAAAATTACAAAAGAAAACCCTTGGACATTGATTCGATAGGAACAGCCTACTCGGAATCACTGTCCGAATAGTAATTATGTGGTGGTGTGGGAGCATTTCTGCTTCTGTCCGTTCACAGTCTGTCTCATTTTCATGAGAGGAGACGCTATCGTTTCCTCTCACGATGTCTTCTCAACCTTTCTCCAATCTCGCAGGTTGCTTTGTGGCAATCCAAAGAGTAAGGCAATATACACGGAGCAATGGTTATAAAAGGGGGACACATAGATATCCAGGCTCTTTAAAGCATAAATAGGGATCACTTCACTGACATGTGAGCAAGCCAAGGTACAACTGTGAGACGCGCAGCACTTGCCGGCTACAACGCAACAATAATAATTTCCGGAACGTGCTGTTACGTTGTCATTCATTTTACCCACTGTCTTTCTTTCATTCATATGTTACGTAGGCACATACCTTTTATCTTCGGCAATCTCATTCTCTAACCAGGCCTCAGGAGCTAACCAGCGTAACACTGTCCACCACCCCTTTCGTTATTCCGGCAAATTATTGACATCCGTGAGTAACAACAACGTACTAAACTGGAAGGTGGTCTACGCATGCGTGGAATTCGCGGACAAACAAAGATCAAAATCTAAATGAAGATCTCTTTAGTTAATTTAAAGCACAACAATTTGTTTAGTTTGAATGTCTGTGTTTTGAGGTGTGACTGGAGTACTACAGTCTTAAGTATATAAGCCTGGAGGAGATTCTTAATGCAATGCCTATGTTTTAGCTGTCTCTCTACTGCCATCTAGTGCTTCTTCTTCTAATTCATTTGCGGACAAACAAAGATCAAGATCCAAATGAAGATTATATTGAAGATATTTTGATCTTCACTGAATACAGGCTTAAAACACCTATAAATATAACATAACAGCTGTAAAAACCTTTGTTGTAAAATATATGTATTAACATACAGTATTTTACTATGTTTGCATTAATAGTTTCTCCTTCTTTTGCAACACAGGTGTACATAATTATTATGTTGATGGTTTATTATATTTTAGTATTCCACATTAAAAGGGCAATTCTAATAAAGTTTTTGTTAATAAAAGGAAAATGGAATAGTTTTATCTGTTATGTTTAAGGAGTTACAAATATGGTGAAAGGGATGAGAGGCCTCCAAGAAGTCACATAAAGTAGGCCAGGACCTTCTTTAGCAGGCCCAAAAATGACCTCACCCCAAGCAGCCAGCCCCAGGCTACGACAGGCCTAAAAATGGGGGGAAAAAAACCCACGCCCTTCTAGGGAGAGGAACCTTAAAACATCTAGGCAGGTAATTCAAGTTCTGACACAAATCTTTATAATTTGAGGATTTATTCAAAAATAAATCAAAAGACCAAAAATGGCAAAAAGGCAAAAACAGAGGGTAAAAGGAGCAAACAAAACCAAGACAAAATCAACTAAAAACATTTCAAGGATAGAAGTGAAAGTCAGAAACAGCAAAACAAAGAAAAGTAATATTCACAAGAACTTCAACAACCTCTGTTCTCACTAAGCCACTTCTAGGACCCTCTTTCTCACTTCAACACAAAAGGCAGAGGGAAGACCCATTAGCAGTGACATCAGTGTTGATCCACCTCCTGGAGTACCACCCACAAAATACAATGAAAGGTGGATAATTTAAAGACATAGTTCACAAACGACAACTAAAAAGTCAACCTTGCATAAATTACATAAAGACATGAAAAGAAACATTTCAAAGAAAACAAAAACAAAAATAAAACAGAAAATACATTTAAGCCAGAGAATAAACACTGGTTAAAAAATAACAATTAAGTACTGAATTGAAACATCTCCATCAAGCAACTCTGTACTACATCCTGTATGTAATCAGATTTGTATGTAATGTTGGTTAAAAACTGCTCTATTCTGTATAAAGTAAAACAAGATGTTTTCTGATAATCTACATGTCACTTGTGTACTAAACTATATACTATATACTGTAGTACAATGGCCCAAACCACACAAAGGTGTATAATTTTGTCAAAATTGCATAATTATGTTCACATGCCAAATGTGAACGTACATCTATGTTGACCACAACTGCTTTTTATTAAGGGAAATGTGTGTACTTTAGAATGCCTATCTATTTCACCTTGTGGATGGTAGAAATATTCGTATGCCAAAGCAGGTTCCAACCACCACACCTCACCTCTTTCAGTATGGCACAAAGAAAGATGCCAGTCAGTTTCAAGTTTAATGTGTTGTATGTGAATCGCAAACAGCATGGGTTTCAAGCACAGACAGAAAGTCAGAGGCAAACTTACTGTAGGTAGTGAAACCCCCATCCACTAAAATACTGTAACATTAATCCCAACTGTAATACCAATGGGTGAGATTGGTAAGAACTACAATCAATTTATGCTGAAAACATACAGTATTATACTGTTGTAATTTAGAGTGATGCACCTAAAATTCTTAAAAATTGCATATAAATATATATAAAGTATATAAAAAAGACCAATCCATATTACAAGGAAAATAATGTTAATGTTAGAAAAAGTTGCATGTTTGACAATTAATGTAAGTTGCAGCTTTTTTTTTTATTAGATACCATTGTAGAAATGTGTTTTGCTATAATCCAATAGGGAAAAAATGTCAGGCACTCAAATCTTGTCAAAGACATGACAGCATGTGATAGGTAGCTTATCTTAATTTTCCTATTACATTTCTAGCAAAAGTAATATCTGCTTTTGTCAAAAATGCTTGCATAAAGTTGAATGAACATGTCAGCGGTTTGGAATAAATTAAATATTTTTTTTTTTAGATTTGACATTTTCTATATATTTTTCTTTTCAGTTGAACTGTATAAATGATTCATTTTATGTCACCACTGAAAAGTCAAATGTTACTAAATTATACACATTATATAATAAGTTATTCTATTTCCTTATATGAACGGGACTGTAAAACATAATTTTATAATGAAACTGAGTTATGCATAAAATACAAGTTATAAATAAGGGAGCCTCCTATTACTTAATTAGCAGTTACATTTGTAAGAGATGCAGCATTGTGGGTTTCAATTTGTGTGAAGTCTACATATTCTCCTCATGTTTCTTGGGGTTTTTCACCAAGTAATCCTCTTTTTATTCTACCAGATAAACACAGGCAAGTAAAACTATCTAGGGCTGATTGGGGATGGTACATGTGAGTGAGCCCAGTAACAGAATGTCATCTAAATGCTCCAGGCTCACTGTCACGCTCATTTGAATTAAGTTGGTATGAGAATGTAATGGTATGTTGTGTTAATTTTATTAAGATTAGCTCTCTGATGTGCTATGCTTCCACCCTACAACCATTAGCTGTGTCAATGACAGACAGACAGATTAAAATGGTATTAGTAAAATTTCATACAAACTGGTTGATATCACAATTCAGAAACAAAAGTATAATGTAAACATTTTCAGAGTCACTTATTGATGCAGTACCTTACCGTAGTAATATAATGAACAAGTTAAACTTCTCTCAATTTTTAATGTTTTGGCCAGCCATCCATTCATCATCCAACCCACCATATCCTAACTATAGGGTCAGAGGGATCTGCTGGAGCCAATCCCAGCTAACACAGGACGCAAGGCAGGAAACAAACCCCGGGCAGGGTGGAAGCCCACCACAGAACACACACACACACACCAAGGACAATTTACAATCGCCAATGCACCTAACCTGCATGTCTTTGGGAGGAAAGCGGAGCACCGGGAGGAAACCCACGCAGACACACAGGGAGAACATGCAAACTCCACGCAGGGAGAACCCGGGAAACGAACCCGGTCTCCTAACTGTGAGGCAGCAGTGCTACCACTGCGCCACCATGCCACCCATGTTTTGGCCAATTAAGGTTTATTTAATATATTTAACTTCTATAGAAATCTCCATCCCAAGGCACTTTACAAGTATAGATATAATGAAACTAGTCTTTATTAAATACTGTTCAATAAAAAAATGTTTTTAATTACTTAATACATTTACCGAAAAAATCCAAATAAATGATAAATATTGGAATGCTGTGCATATACTGTAACATATTCCTTCTATCCATGTTCTTATTGGTGTTCAAGGATGGCGGATGGAGAGTTAAACAAAGTTATAGTGCAGACAGTAAAAGAGAAGTGTTGGGAGAATTGTGAGGACAAAGAGGTAATGGGCCTTGGTATTCTCATTTATTTATTGTCTTTTTATCAAAAGCATTGTTTATGACACAAAATATCCAAGCGTCTGCAAGAAAGTTTCCCTTGATAAAGACTAATAGTAGTAATAGGTAAGGTTAAGCAATACGTTTGGTTGATATTAAGCTGCAATAAACAAATCTATATAAATAAACAAACAAAGAAACAAAATATATATTTTCCTCAATATTGTAAGATATATAGATATATATATATATATATATATAATGCAAAGTTGACTGACTCACTGACTCATTCACTCACTCATCAACAAAAACATTATATCCCTGTTTAGTTAAATAATTGAAATTTGGTAGGAAGGTTCATCTAGGGTAGTAGGTTTTGTCTAGGAAAGGACATTTTGATACATCAATATTTAGGGGTAAATCCCTCCAACAGCATAAATACCCTAAAATATCAAAAATTCCTTGATAAATTTGATTGAATTTTGTGTTTTTTTTTATTTCTTGATATTTGCAGATAATAATGTTGTAGCGAGGAGGCTATTCTAATGCACCACGTCCTTTTCCCAGATGAAGCTGGGTCACATAGCTAGTATACCAATAAACTGATCAAGTCCATGATTGTGAGGCTGAAAAGAAAAGACCATAACAGGAGAGTTAAATTACTGCTGCTTGAACAGTTAGCACGCATCTTGTTCAAATGCTTTAAGTTTGTCAGTTAGTTCATTCTTAAGCTCAAGGATCTTAGGTGAGTGCAGTGCAGTCATCAGGCACAGTCCAGTCCAGATACATGTGCACCTCACATATTTGACCTCCATTTATAGTCCTTTCTCTTTATCATCCAGCATGTGCTCAAGTAGGGCAAATGAGCTTTCAGCTCTCTTCACTTATAGGTTTCTTTGAGTGTGTGAGTGCCTGTGCATGCATGCACACATACAAAGGCACATATATGTTTAAATACATTATATCTCTCTAAAACTACTTGTGTAAATATTTTGCAAATCAATAGGTCTGGTCCTATTACTTAACAGAACAAACTGCAAAAATCCCAGTTAAATTAATTTCTACAGCAGATATCATTGGAAATAGGCCAAACTGTTTTTGAAGAACAAGGAGATAAGTACTGGATCAAAAACAATAGACCTGGAGCCTGTAACAAGACAAACACAATACAACATTTTTGAAAAAGATAGGTCCATTGTTTCAGAAGTTATCCCCGGACATAGGGTTTCCACAGACACACAGAAACACCCTGCTAAAGTCAACATTTCTCTGCATTTTGAACATCATATTATCAGAATCTGAAATTAAGTCAATTGTGACTTTATGACCCCATTGCCAATTTTCCATTTACAAGAAAGTAAAATGACTTGTCATATACCAGGAAAAAGATCAGTGAACTTCAGTCTATAGTCTAACATTTAGATGTCAAAAAGTGGTCAAAAATAACTGAAGACTATAGCCATTGTAAGTAGTTTTGCTTGGAAGAGCTTTGAGAAAGTAATGGACTTATAAAATTAATATGCTCATAATTACTGTAAAATTAAAATATATAAGTTGTGTAGCATTTGTTTACAATATTTTCTGGAACAGGGTCCAATGGAAGTTGTAAGTTGTAAGTGCTTTAATTAAATCTATGGAACAGTGTTTGATGCATTGGCCTGTTATGGTGCAGTAATGGTGCCATTCTGCAAACAATGATAGTAAGTAACTAGGCTGTGCAGGTTCTTCTACAGCAGAAGGTGGCCTGTGTGTCTAGTCTTGACAGGCCTGTGAAGACCAGTATGTAAAGACCAGTAATGAAGTAGCTGTGTTTACTGCATAAGGCCACACCTGAAATCAGTTATTACAAAGTCAGAAGAATGGATGCTGCTCTTCCCTGATGGTGAGGATTTGAAAGTGAAATAAATGTAATGGTGTTTGATGCAGGGGTGTTTCTAGAATTTGTAAGTATAAGGGGCTTAGCTTAGCAGTTCTGTTTGCTTGGGGTGTTTTGCATGGCTGTACATGAACAGTAAATCAAACAAGAAATGATCAGGGGCTAAGCACAATTAAAGCATATATACAATGGATGAAAAGGTCAAGGGCTAGATGCAATAGATCAGTGTCTTAAGCCTCTGTAGCTCCCCTTCCTATGCAATGGTTTGATGTACATGCATAACTGCCAGCTAGTCAACATTTGCATATGGTAAGGAGTCATTTATTCCTTAAAAAATTATATGGAAAAGGGACTTTATGTGATTAAGGAAGTTGAATAGTGAGTAACTCTTGACATTTAACCATTAAGTAGGGTAGGCCTTTGTGCCAATTATAACATTTTGCTCTGAGGCTAGGGATCTGCACTGGCAATCGGAAGGTTGCCGGTTCGAATCCCGTAAATGCCAATAGGGACTCTGCTCTGTTGGGCCCTTGAGCAAGGCCCTTAACCTGCAAATGCTGAGCACTTTGAGTAGTGAGAAAAGCGCTATGTAAATGCAAAGAATTATTATTATTATTATTATTATTACAGGAAAAAACATGTCATCATTTTTAATTGTCTGGCCTTAAGAAATAGCAAACATAGTTACAATGTTTTGGAAACCTAAACCAAAAAATGTCCATTTATGCTATTAGAAAAAAATCTGAATAGTTCGACTTACTGTATATGTAAGCTTGTTACAATATCTAATGGGCAGATTATTGAATTATATTTGAAGTATACCACCTTGAAGCTGCTAAAAAGTAGCATTGTCTAAATATCAGACTTGTTTAACAAGTTCAGAAAAAGCATCTGCTCTCAGCTGGAGTTTGTATGTAACAAATGTGAAAACAGCAGGATAAGAGACATAAGGGGAAACAAAGGCTTTTAACTAAGAAAAATATTTCTCCATACCATTTCAACAAAAAGTAAGTGCAGAGGCCATTGCATACTGTTATCTGGACACCTTCTGGGTCCACAGTGTAACACCATCAAATCACCTGGGGAAGCTTTTAAGATGCAACGACCTTGCACAACTTTTCTCCATTACATTTTCTTTCCTCAAAAGACTGGTAAATCACTCACTTGAACTGGAGACTAATAAATGCCCTTTAAAGTGGGACCTGGAAGATATAAACATCTTTTGAAAAAAATGTAACTGTTTTAGTTATTCACAAAATGCTGAAAAAGGTGTGCTGTTTTTGGAGTCTAGTCCAGCTTTTATTTATTTTCAAGTCACATTTGTGTGCTTTTGAGGATTTATATTTCCGCAGCAAAATGCAGTGTAGCCACTGTGTTTTAGAGAGAGTTGGCATTTTGATGTTCTGTCTAATACATTTTGCTTCAAACATGACAGAACACTGTTCTCTGAAGGTATACCATTAAGGAAACACTGAAAAAAAAAACAATCTTAAAGAAACTTCTGAGAAACATTACGAGGATTAAATCAATAGATTGCTTAAATTAAAATTAAAGAAGTTTTAAGTACCGAATAGTGTAATTTTATCTTTGGTTTAAGGAATTAAAAGAGGGAACCCAGAATTCAAAATGCATTCATAGAAAGAATGTACGATGAGGGCCCAGGCAGGAACAAATCTGACAAGTTGTTGTATTACAATGAGGAGCAGAATGCCACTGGCCCAGTCGTATGACTAGAGTCCCATAACTGGCTAAACAGTGGACCGGTAGATAAGGCAAATTTCTGAGTGACACACATATAACTAGCCTTAGCCCTTGCCGACTTCTGAGTAACCCAGTTGAGATGACTAATTTCATGAATCCTGAGAGAATGTGACGAATGGCTGCACAAATAGCATAGTCCATCTTGTTTGCAGAAATGCTCTCAGTTCAAAAGTTTTAAGCAGGAGGAAAATGTAGTGAGAACTAGAGAAAACTTAACAAGCTACTGTATTGGGTACAGAACCAGTGTGAGAAGTTTTTATTGGTCAGGTATCTCCATCTAGTGTTAAACATTACAATATTGCCTCTTGGAGGAATGACAAGTAAAGCATAAGTCCAGTAGATGAAGGTTGTGCTGCATAGCATCACTGGCAAAGTACAGAAAAAAACACATTTAAAAACAGTACTGTACCAGCATTACAAGATTTTTGGTACCCATCAGGTTTCCACTCAATCTTCTGCCACCTCCTTCTCTCAACACTCATTATTGCAGTTGTGGAAAAACATCCCTTTCATAGACTACGCAATACAAAAGTACATGCTTCTATGCTATCGGAACTTCATGGAGGAAGTGGTGCGTAGTGCAGCTAAATGATGCGATGCACCAGGGAATGAGCAATTGTACACTGCATCCAGGAAGCTAGAGTAAGATGAGGGGTTTAGAGTTTTTCATTATTCATTTCTAAACCATGTCGGTACCGGCTCTGAGTTCCAAAAGCTGGTATCTACGAGGTGTGGCAGAAAAGTAATGAGACTGGCAACACTGCAAGCGATCTGGCAATGCTGCGCTGTTGTCCTTGATAGAGCACGTGTATCAGTACCCTCCCATAGCTCAGTGCGAGTTTCAACTCCTTCCGTTAACTACGTGATTTTTGTGACTGCTATTAGCGAAGTTGTGTTTTTGGTTGTGCGTCACGCAAAATGGAACAGCGGAATTTGGAGCAACGTTGTGCCATTAAATTTTGTGTTAAGCTTGGAGAATCGGCAAGTGTGACGTTTGAAAAGTTAAAACAGGCCTATGGGGAACATTCTTTATCCCGAGCTCAAGTTTTTCATGGAGGCCTTCAACTTCGAAAACCAATGAAAACATCGAACGTGTGAACACTCTTGTGAGATCAGACCGTCGTTTAACATTAAGAATGTTGAGTGAACAATTAAATTTGAACAGATTTACCGTTCATCAAATTTTGACTGAACATTTGCACATGCGAAAGGTCTGTGCCAAAATGGTGCCGAAAAACCTCACAATTGAGCAGAAGGACAATCGAAAAAACGCATTCCTGTGGTTCCCCAGCCCCCTTATTCACCTGACCTCAGTCCGTGTGACTTTTTCCTTTTTCCTAAACTGAAAAATGTCCTCAAAGAACGTCATTTCGGGACTTTAGAAAACATCCAAAAGAGTGTAACGGACATGCTGAAGACCATACCGGTTGAAGACTTCCAGCGCTGCTACCAACAGTGGGAACAACGTCTTCATCGGTGTGTATTTGCCCAAGGGAACTACTTTGAAATGGATAACATTGATGTTTGAAAAAAATAAAAACTTTGGTAAATAAAAAATCAGTCTCATTACTTTTCTGCCACACCTCGTATACCGAGGTCAAAAGTTTAGTACCAATCCATCATTACTCTAGACTGACATTGTCCAGCAGAGGGTCTGCCTGTCCATTTCAAAAGACGTTTACAGCTGAATGCTATTTTTCTTTGAGCTTACCTTCCTGAATTTTTAGGAGGCATAACCAACCTCAGAATTGATTTTGGGGCTTGTTATGGAAGTAACTCAGGGATGGACATGAAGGTTTTTTTGGAAACTTTTTTGTTTGTTTGTTTTTAAAGGAAAAACAACAGAGAAATGTTGAAAACATCAAAAAGTGAAAAAGGAAATGTCCTCAGCCCTTACACCCCACCCTGCCCAGAGATGAGTGAAAAAGGTCCATCTAAGATGCTTCTGATACCAAATACTTCCCAATTAAAGCAAAATAAACAGCTCTTAACGAGTGTAAATATTAATGCAAGCAGCTAAACTTTCTAAAAGAATAAAATCTTAAAATAATCTCCTTAAGGTATTGAACACCTTTCCTCATTTTTCCAGTTAGGTGCCAGGAGGATTTTAGCAGCTATAGAGATTAATGAAATCAACTTATTTTATAGATGAGTGAGAGTACAATGAAAAATCCAAAATTTGAAAAAGCAACAGAGAACAGTAAAAGATCCAAAGTGAATGAATGACAGTTGGAAATAGAAGACCACAAAGATGTGACAGAAAGACAGGATCACAACAGAGAAAAAAAAGGAACTGGGAACAGTAAAAGAACAGAACACAAAGAGGGCCAGGGGCTAAGCCCATTAATGGGGGGAGTGTAAATTATAAAATCTTATATTGAATAAATTCATAATTGGGATTTTTAGAGGAATTGCCGTCTGCGTTTGAAATTGAATTCCACCAGGCATTTCTCAAGGTGAAGAAAGGTACCTAATCCAAAATCCCACTTTAATGAAACTGAAAGAGGTTTCTTGCATGTGTTATGAAAAATGTGCATACGGCACTGAGAATGATTTAGTTTTAAAACTTGGTTTGAGAAAACAAAATTAAAAAATTGATGAGATAGGTTAGGAGAGGAAAAAAAAGAGATACTGCATGTTTCGAGGACTGACCTTAGCTGTTGGTAAAAGAAAAAGTACAGGAAGAAGCTAAGAATTTAGAGCAAAGGTTTTAGAATGAAAAGAGCCCTGACTTCCCAAAATGATTGGAGAGTGCATGGATACGTAGAGCAGACCAGCACTGAATGAAAATCAGGCACTCGCAATGATTGAGAGCATTATTATAAAAAAATAGGAGTCTGCAATCACTATTTCTGCAAAAAGTGCCAAGCATGCCTCAACTTTATGAAATGCCCAAAGTGCAAAGGAAATATTAAAGCTTAATATATGTGTGCTAGACTAGACATAAAAAAAATGAAGGTGAAGAGGCAAAAACTGACTAGATTCAATAGAAACCCCAGAGGGTAAAGGTTGGGCAGGGGGATGGGGATTGAAGAGGAGGGAAAAAAAAAAAAAAAAAAACAGTGAGAGAGTGGACAGAAATTAAACGGCTAATGAAAAAGTTCAAATGTGGAAGGACTACACACCCATCAATCCTGACGAGACTGAAGATCGAATGTTTAATCCTTGGCTAGTGTGCATTCTATAAAAAGGATGAAAGCTGCAAGCGAACTTCACACGAAAAGCAAAGTAGGAGTGGTGGGGGTAGGGGAAACATTGTGGTTGCTTTTTTTAAAGACAATAAATATTATATTCATGCTAATTATAAACAAAACATGATTGAAATGAAAGAGTAAGATGTTTTCAAGAAGTGAGTGATTGTTCAACCTCTTATTAAAAACAGCTTAAACTTAATGCAGTAATATCTTTAAAACAGGGAGTTACAGTAATAGTGGATAAATAATGATCCACTGGAGACATTTAAATAGAGAAAGGATTTACTCCTATATTTTGGAGAGTTCCCCATATTTATGAAACAAGTTTCAAATATGAGATAAATTGTCTAAAACATTGCCAAGAAACAGAAGATCATCATCAGTAGAAACAGAAACTTTATGAAATGTATCATTTACACTCATGGGAGAAAACAACTGTGATTTGAGAAAAAGTCCCAGCAGCAAAATAAAGAGTATATGAGATGGGGTCAACCTGGTCTCACTCCCCTGCAGATAGGGAAGGGACGAGATAGGACAGATTTAGGAAGAACTGATGTATTGGAGGTCGAGCACAGTACCTTGATCATATTAATGAAAGGGTCACCAAAGCCCACCACCAGCATATAAGTTTTCCATTGATGCATGTTGGTATGGAAGTATTTTCATTTGGACACTCTACTCTTTCTCTAACATCCTTAAACACGTGCATGTCACTTACTGGTCCGAACAACAGTGAGTGTGGGTGTGTATGATAGTGTAGCTTGTGTCCAGGGTGTTTTTTCACCTTGTAAACAACCCTAAATTGGATTATCATAATTACATATTATTTGACTAGTAACCTACAACATTTGAGAGATATAATTGGTTACATTTCTTATGTATTTCCAGTTGGAACACAGGAAGGGGAAGTGACTTGCTCATGGTCACACAATGTCAGCTTCTGGGTTTAAAGTCCAAAACCTTAATCACTAAGCCACACTACAATGTATTAAATAAGTTTGAAAATATATACATGTATTCAGTTTTGATAAACACATACGGAATACACAACGTATTGTAACGTTCTTTCTCTGGTTGGCTGCAGACTTTCAGTAGGTGTACCTGGAGGAGTTAGCCAAAAAAGCAATAACTGTGAGGATGGGGAATGGGGCAGAGATAGTACTTAAGAAGACTATTTATAGAAGACTGCACTTTAGCTGATAAATCCATTTTTGAGCTCATGGCCATCAGTGAGCTTTGGTTAGGATCTTGGCTTTGGATCAGTTCACAAAGATGGGAAAAGCATGACAGATGGTGTTGCCACTGATTCCAGGTGAGCACTGTGAGGCACAGCCAGTGGTGTGTATTTGCAGCGAAAGGCCTTTTGAGGGCCGACTACTGCCGGTGCCATGAGAGAGCTACGTCTACTCCTCCGTCTCTCGCATCCCTGGGTTGTTACAGTATTTTCATTGTCTAGTATTTAAATCAGTGATCACTATGAGGCTGTCACTGAGCATCCATTTAAACTCACAAAGATAAAGGTTAATGAGGGAAGATTTGTTTAAGCTTGTACACAACAACACTAATTAACTGGAACGAGCATTAATTTAAATTTAATGTTCTCCAAGGTTCAGTGCAAATACAGTGTGTAGGCAACAAACTCCAAATTTGCACAGCAGGTCTGGGCTAAGTTAAAATAGAAAAGGAGAAAATGAACTGTAAAAAGTATCATTATACACAACAGCATACCTTGTAAAATAATAAATACCATGTTTTGCATGCATATTGTTCGCTCAAAAATGTATAAATGCTGGTACGCTAAACTTGAGTCACCTTCCTCAAGCTCTTTTCAATATCACTAAGAATACATGTCATCCAGAAACTAAGATGGACATTTTAGTTAAAACAAAAAAATTAGCATCTATGTAAAAATTGTATCAATATGTATGTTTATGGTACACATTAAGTGGCAAAAACTTGTCCCATGTATGTAAATGCCTGACTTTTTGTCTGTCAGTTTTTTGTACCCTCAAACAAGATCCTGTAATTGTGCCACTTTGATTTGTTGTGTTCTGAAAGCTATATAAATCTTAAAATATGTCAATTGAATGGCTATATATTCCTCTTAAAGCAGTATGTTATGTGTATTCACTCATACAGCCTGTTGCTGGTGGAAAGCTTCATGTGGAGAAGTAAAGGAGGTCTGGACAAACCCAGATATCTCACATCTGGGCCATAAAGTTTCATACTCTGTGTGTGCCTGATCACTTCATTATGGAAACTTATGAGGAGAAAAGCCATGGCAGCTTTCAAATCTGAAATTATTCCTGGCAGTCTTGTGCAGTCAAAGCCACATTTTTGATTATGAAAAACAGAATCTGTGATTTAAAGAATTCTCAGGTTAAAGAATTAGATCAAATTGCACCACTGTAGTGAACTATTGCCTCCTAGAATTTTGCTGTCTACCTTTTTTTTCCAATGATGCCAGAATAGGCTCCAGCTGCATGAGATCTTGAATTTGCTAAATAAAAGCAGGAAATGAAGGGACAAATAGATATAAAAAAATCTCAGCAAAACATACATTAGTTCCAAGATGCATACAAGTATACATTCATAGGGACACAAAGAAGCAGGATTCGCTGGTAGTGACACAGACTTCTAAAAATACTCGGCTGCAAACAGCTTCATCAGATGGTTCAGTAATTATTTAAGTTGATGAGCCAGGTCAGAGGCACTCAGCACATGAATGGACATCTAGTAGTAAGATTCATAATAATACCTGACAGAAACATGCAGTGCAATTTTACATAAACCCCACTGTATACCCCGATGTGGCTAGTATTTTCCATATTATGGGTCGACTTACTTGCTAATCAAAGCTAGGTTTAACATGGAGCTTTACACATATAAAGTACGGAGTCTTGCTCAAATAGTTAAAGACATCTGTTCTTGGTGAATATAATCAAAGTGTTAATGATTTGTGTTCATTTTAAATTAATTACTCATCCATTAGAACTCAGCGTATGCTAATTTGTACCAATATTGGTATTTGGGGTCATAGAGCCCAATTTTTGTATCAGCTTTTTTTTCATGTCTTTTTGTTTTTCTGGCCATCATCATTTCAGAATCAATTGTTATGCCATTGCCATGTAACAACCCTCAGAAGTGTATGGAGCTGAAGTTTTGCCATGATAGGATTAAAGGTTGGCACTATGCACTTCCCGGTCATCCAAGCTTGCTGAAAACACGAGACAACAAATGTTTTCAAATGTTTTGTTTTCTGAGAAACTTTTGGTAATTATGTTAGACAGCTTCAAGCTGAACAAAGATATAATTTAAGATTAGAATATTAGAACAATCTAGATGGCTATTCAAGCCAACAAAGCTTGACTGTCCTATCCACTTAATTATTCTAAAATAACATCAAGTCTAGTTTTTGAAGTCCCTAAAGTCTTACTGTCTACAACACTACTTAGTAGCTGATTCCATATGTCTATCGTTCTCTGTGTAAAGAAAAACTTATGTTTGTGTGAAATTTACCCTTAACAAGTTTCCAACTTTGTCCCCATGTTCTTGAGAAACTCATTTTAAAGTAACCCACTTGATCCACAATACAAATTCCCTTCATAATTTTAAATACTTCAATCACCTCCCCTGTTAAACATCTTTTGCTTAAACCGTAAGGCTCAGCTTTTTAATCTATCCTCATAACTCATCCCCTGCATTCCTGGAATCAGTTTAGTCACTCTTCTCTGGACTGTTTCTAGCACTGTTATCTCCTTTTTGTAGCTTGCAGACCTAAACTGTACACAGCACTCCAAGTGAGGTCTAACTAGTGTTATGAAGCTTCAGCATAACCTCCTTGGACTTACACTCTACACATCATGCTATCATGTCCACTGTGATTTCTAAATCCTTCTTATAAGCCCTACTATCAATTTTCAGACCTCCAATTGTGTATTCAAAGCTAACATTTTTTACTTCTAATGTGTAATACTTTAGATTTACTTGCATTCAATTTCAACTGCCACACATCTGTCCAAGCCTGTGTGTTGTCCAAGTCCCTCTGTAATGAGTCAATGGATTATAGATTATCTGCCAATCCACTGATCTTGGTATCATTTGAAAACTTAACCAGCTTGTTACTTATATTCTGATCCAAATCATTGATTGACTGGATCATGTACAAATTTGGAGAAACATTAAGTTAACTTTTATTGAATTAGGTGTGTTTAATCTCTTAGTGATGCTGACACATTGCATTATTACAATAGAGCTAAAAATGTTTTGCTGCTGATTTTTGTTTGTACTCGACATCTGATGCTTCTCGTTTCAGTGTCCAACAATAGGAGACAAGCATTGATGGATTCCACTTGCACTGATATAGTTTTTCCATTGTTCTTGTGAAACCTTTCAGCATGTTTGCCAAAGACTGCAGTAAGATTAGCAGGGTTGAAATCCAGTAGTCATTCCAGAAAATGAATCTTTAGCGACATGGTGCACGTCTTGTTTTTTTTTTAAATGCTTGAAGCATGTTTTCAACTAGGTGGATGTAATTTGGTGCTTTGCAGTTGCCAAGAAAATTTTCAACAATATCCTTGAAAGCCTTTCATTTGATTTCCTCAGCCCCACTACCAGATATTTGAACCACTTATAGTTAATGACATGTTTGATTTGTGTCATCAGTCTATGATTTATGTATAGAGGAGCCAAAAATAAGTTTGTTGCATTGACAAGTGGCTTATGTGGCACATTTTGCTGCCCAGAAACCAAATGCTTACAGAGTGGCCAGTTCTTTTTAATATAGGGACACATTAGCAATGCTGTCCCATTCACAGTACTGTACCTGGTATATGCAGGCTACATTCCCAGCAGCAGTGCCACTACTTGTAGATCACCACAGATGTTCCAGTTATAGTTGTTGTACTGTATATGTATACTTTACTTATAATAAGAGAGAAATATGTGATTGCAATAAAACAGTATGTGATGGGAAAATTTAAAGGTGATTTTTGTGATCAGCAGGCTAAAATCCATAATAGTAGAAAAATGCAACCAACTTGGTAGCCTTAAAGTCATTCACAGAAAATGGCACTAATTACAAATTTGTAGAAGCTGCATACTGTCTCCTAAACATGACAGATCTTTGTACATTTTCTTAAATGTTCTATAACAAGCATTTGCTAAATAAGTACATTGACAGTACATTGCTTAGAATACAGAATTTAACTAACGACCATCTGTTGAATATCTTTATTTGTCTAAATGAAGCATTAAACTCAACCAAGGTTGCATGAAATATTTTGATGAAATGCATCTCTGTTCGCTCTGTGACTCTCAATTAGATAAGCAAGTACAAGGAAATGAACAGATGACTAAACATCTGTAATCAGTATACAATGCCCCAATGGACTTTCAGAAAATATATATTATGTGCATATTCTTAATCACTCTTAAAATAAGTATTCACATTCTAAGGTCAAACCTTATTTACTTTGCAGCTATTGTTACTGGAATAATAGCGAATGTATTTATTTCGAACAAACAGACAATTACCTATAAGTGCACTAACACGGTGTAATTGTAATTGCATAAGAGGTGTCAGGAAGGAACAATTATGAATAATATTTACATTTTAACACATATTTTCTAGAAATAGAAGTTTAAAATGTTAAGCATTTCAAAGATTGGTATAAATTATAAGAACATAAAAGTTGTTTAAATTTTGTAATTATGGACAAAATCTTACGTCTATAGTTGAGGCTGTCAGATGTTTATCACTGGAAAATAATTGTGACATTTATGTATGCAAAAAGAGCCAGAGGATCAAATAGTTAAACATTAGAACTCTAGAACAACAGAGACAGACTAACAAATCATGTCAATTCAGCCCAACACAGCTTTTCCTTTCTATTCACATAGTTTCTCCAAAATAACATCAATAAAATCCTACTGTATACCACAATACAGTCATTTCTTTAATAATTGCTTCTATCAATTTACTTGTGATGCATGTTAAGCTCAGTGGCATATAGTTAACTTAGATCAGCTCAGTCAGTCTTTTTTATATTATTGGATGATATTTACTAGCTTTCCATATACAAGAATTTCCCTGTGTGCAGTGATCTTTGAAAGATACACATTAAGTGTTTATATATGTACTTAATAACCTCCTTAAACACTCTCTGATAAATATCTCACTTGTTCCAGTAATTTGCTTGATTTCAGCCTTTTTAATCCAAGCAGCACTTCTGTGACTAGATTTTCCAAACAGCTAAGTACCTTAGTAATCACTGTAACCACTGGCCAGTTACTTCTTGACTATTTCACAAAATAAAAAAATGGCAAATTAGGGTATTTGCTATTTTACTGTCCATATATCTTAGCTGGCCAGGCATTCCTAATACACTCCAACTACTCACTAACCAGTCTTCTACTACTGAAATACTGAAAACATGTCTTTGATTCATCTTTCGCATTATCTGCGATATTCCTCTGTAAATACCTATTAACTTTCATATTTTAACTGTTACAATCCTGTGTTCATTATCCCTACGTTTAGCGCTGGATACCTTATATAGCTGATTTTTTTTTAAATTAACTAATTACATTAATTTTTTGCAAATTCTTTTTTTAGCTTCTTACTAATCCATTTTGAAGTTCTTATTTAATTTTGTACTGCTTTGAAATTTTCAGATGAACCTGTTCTGCATTGCTTGTAAAATACTTTAAACCTTTTCGCACTGCTCCTCACTATTGCTACACCTCCATATGTCAATATATGCCACAGAGTTTGCAACATAGAATTAAAAGTTGCCCTGCTAAAATTTAACTGTTTTAGTTGTAGTTTTTAGGTGCTCTTTCAAAACACTGTGAAGTGTATTATACAGTATTATGGTCACTAGATCCTAATCCTCGTAGTTCAATCACTTGATCCTGATTATTACATAATGATAGTGTAAATAGGCTTCTTCTCGCAATGGTGATCTAACACACTTAGTTTAAAAACAGTTACTGATAACATCTTTGGAAATACAAGGAGGAGTCAAGCTAAAGTTAGAAAATGAGATTTATTAGAAAATGGAACAAACCTTAACAAAACAGATAATGTCATTTCTCAATGTAGTCTCCACTCTTCTCAATGCACTTGTGCCACCTGCCTAGAAGTGCCTGGATTCCAGCAGAATAAAAGGTTTTGTCTTACCATCGCAGAGCTGATGAGAAAACTTAGTAGAATAATTGAAGTGATATTATTTTGTTCTTTAAAGCCAATAAATACACGTTAGTAGCTAATTTGACATAATATTGTTTGCATAGCTAACATGGTGGAAACTGCACAATGAAAATATGGCTTTAGGCCATTTTTTATGATAATAATAATGGATTGAGCATGTATGCATAATAAAACCAAACAAAACTCATGGTTCAGAGTGATCCAAAGCTCTCTTTGTGATCTGTGTGAGATCCCCTATACGTCTTGGTCAAGAAATAAAACCTTTTAAACATTTTTTTTCTTTTAAAATTTCAGTTAGGATCCAGTTTTTAAATATTATTGTACACCATTGTTACCTGATGGAAGGGAGCTATTCTTTAGACTTTGTTTACAAGATCTGTAGACGTTTGCTTTATGAGTTTAAATCAGAGTTTCTCTCTTCATATAAATCCTGAATAACACAGTTCTGCATACAGTAAGAGCAAGCAGATCATAGTTGTAAATCAAGCACTTTAGCAGTTAAGAAGCAGACACTATGTAAAGGAACAAATATTTTTAACCATGCCGAATCGATGTTGTCTAACAAATCTGGACAATCAAGAGTTTGTAATGGCTAAAGTTTTCATTGGCACACATTATCACATCCTGTTCACAGAATCATCTATAACCCAAAATGGCATGTATAATATTAATACATTCCTTGCTTAGTAGGTTATACATTCATTTATCATATTTAGTCTTCGTCCTGTTTTAGTCATTTAAGGGCTCAAGATGATCCTTTAATCGGGTGTCAACAAGAGATATTAATGGTACCAAAGGAAATAGAGCACTTTATGCATATCATTGTTACAGTTCCTTCCTTTCTTATTGGGGTTTCTTACTGTTCGTAGTTTCATATTTTATGTACCACATACCCCTTTGTGATTTAGAAGCACAATATAAAACATACAGTACAATACAGCAACAGTTACTGGCCAAGTGTCTTACCTTTCTTTCTTTTATTTGTTGATTCATATTTTTTTGGATCTCAGAAAGAGTGACCCTGTTATTCTTGCATACAGTTACTGTACTGAGCAGTTAATGACGTTTTGTAGGACCTGTCTAACTTACACAAATTGCTGTGTTTTCAGTGAGGTTGAATTTGTTCCTTATAGCACCTGAGCTAAATTTATCAATCTCAGGTTGTCATCCTACTCCAGAATTCAGATATCAAAAAAAAAAAATTCAGGAGTTTAGAGTCATATCTTTGACAAAACAAGATAATTTTAAATTAAGATGTTAATCTTTTTAGTGGAATACAGTGTAACTTGTAATGTGGTAATTTGCATGTAATGTTGCCTCTCGGACTTGGTAATGTGAGTTTTTAGTCGTTTTGCTTGCTGATTAATTTGCAGAGAGGTTTTGGCTTATTTGGAATAACAATGCTCCTATCAGATAACAATAACATCTTAACTTGACAGAAATCTGCCTTTCTGTATATAGATTATATAAATTAAGGAATCCAGGCTAAAGTCTCCTACAGACAAACTCTCATTCTTTTACTGTCATAAGGGATTCAGCCTAGTTGTGGGGGTTCTTTGAGTAGCATGAACCACAGCTTTCTGCTCATCAGGCAGGTAGCCAAAATAAAATAATGTCTAAGAAAAGAGAAAATGCCATTTGTTGTAACAAAAGCGATAAGCTACTTACTATTCAGGCCTCATGTTTAAAAACTTTTCAATTGTAGAATATGTGTGAATGAGTGCATGGACAGTCAAAAAAGTGGATGCAAATTTTGAAATTAAAAATCCAGTGGAATACATTACAAGTGTACATTTGTATGTAATGCATTGGCAATTTTATTTTATGAAGATCTGATGATAGTAATGATTTTCATTGTAATTTGGTGAATCTGAATGAGGCACATAATTGAGAGTGTACAAAATGACAATGTCTATTTATTTACTTAATGCTGGCTACTTGTAATGTGGATGTGATATTAAGAGACATGAGTCAGATGCTTTGGATAGCAATCATTTCCTAAAACATGTTAATAGTGCAAGGTAAAGAAGTTTGTACTTATTTAATGATCATCAGCTTACATTTTAATTCAACATGATGTATAAAATTAGGAAAATATAAAATTAGAACATTACATCCATGAATGGTTCCTGCCCTGTACCCAAAAAATACAAGGATAGGCACAAACCCTCTCTGACTCTTAATATAATATTCTCAAAACTGATTAATCAATTTATGAAATTATAAACCCACAGCTGATCCTGCTATGTACCTAAAGATCCCGGGACTGGCTTCAACTTTCATGTCTTTGAACAGACAGGATTAATTAAGTTTGACAGTGGAGGGATGAAGCAAGACGACTGCTGTTTGATTTATTAAAGTAGATTTGAATAAACTTAACAGTCTCAATAGGAACAAAAGCTTTAGTTTACAAAAAGGTGGTGGGGAACAAATTGTGATATGGTTAAGAGGGCTTTTATGGTTTAAAACAAAATATTGTGAATTATAAAATAAGACAGTAATGGCTAGTGGAATGATTAAATTAAACTAAAAGGAGTGCTGGAAGATGCACTATAGTATATATAATTGAAATATACCTGTGGGAAAAGAATAAATATATTATAGTAATATATGTGAATATGTGGTACTTAAGTGGGTATAAAAGCTACACATTGTGTTTATGAATCATAGAACGTGTGTCATCACACCATTTTCTACCAGCAGAGTGCAGTGCACACCGGTGGCAGTGAAGAAGCATTAAAACAGAAGGCGTTTGGCACTCAGTGCAGTCTGGCCATTATACATCTTCTAGAAACTATAGAACACCTCTTCAGATGTTTACTTCTCCATCGTTTTTTTATCTCAATTCTCTGTTACTCAGCCACAATGTTCTTAATATCTCAGAAATCTTTGTGATTCAAGAAAATATTGCAAAAATATATCAAACAATACACACCCAATGACTGAATGACTCTCAAACCCATCCAATCTAAATTAGGGTTACAGTGGGCTGGATTCTGTCCTGACTGCTTTGGGCTTAAGGTATGAAATAACCCTGGATAAGACATCATTACACCTCCTGGCCAGCCTCCACAATGGGTTGATTTGGAAGTCTTTGAAATGTAAGAATGACAAGAGTAAAAACAGAAAAGCCCACACAAACAAGGGGAAGATGTGCAAAATCCACCTAGTGATTGGCAAAGGGAAACTGCACACACGAGGCAGCAGCTCTACATACTGCCATGCCACCAGTAAAAATATATTTACTTTGAAAATTCTAGTAAAATGTTCTTTAACATAAACATCATGACCACTGCAGAGAGTGGTTAAAATGTGACACAGAATATCTGCCTTTTCTTCATGATATGTAAAACACAGACATCCTGCACAGTTGCTTTGCTATCTTCTACCTTCTGGTACGGGGTAATTGCCACTTACACCAGAAGCTTCAGGGATAGCTTCTACCCAACAAGTTGTTGAACAGTCAAACAAAAGAACACATATTCTTACATAAACTGTGTCTATAAACATATAACACTTGCAAGTTGCAAATTGTACCTGTATACTTTTTATTTATTTAGTTAGTTAGATCACAGCAACACTCAATAACACTCACAAAAAATTACTGTATATTGACAATCATGTTACGTTATTTCTAAAATGTTCCCTTTTCTTTTTCATAGCTTCCTTAACACACTACGTCTCCGCTGCGAATATATATATATATACCTCGATCTACATACTCTCAAATACTGTAGATAAGCCACACACCGTGGCGCAATTGTAGAGGCTTTGCCTCTATCGCCATGTCCGAGGTTCGATTCCCGAGAGTGGATGTACTGAGTATGTACGCGCGCTTCTCGGTTCATTTTAACCTCGCATCTCCTTGGTTTGAGACGTATGACAAAATATGCGGTTAACGCAGAATCATGTTACGTTATTTTTTAAATATTTCCTATTCTTAGCACAAGCACAGCTGAGAAGCTTCGATGCATGTACTCCATAGCAAAAAATAACGCATTTAATCACACTTTCAATTCCAAGCAAAGGGGAACTTTTGTCAATGCATGATTTCCTGGTACATCGATTACACTGATGCACACATCACAGCTACACAAATTTTACAGTCGGATGAAGCACGTTCCTACGACTGATCGGAGGAAAATTTAATTTCAAAAAACTACGCGAGCAAAGCCTTGATAAAGGCATGGTTTTGTGCACAGTGAAAAGTAAACAAAATTAGATGCATTACAGAAAGCGGACTTTGTGGCTCTTACTGGGGATCATTGGACTTCCGTGACCGTTAGTAATTCTAATTACATCTAATTACAAAATGTTCAATGATCACACTGTTTTAGCCTAATGTACAAAATAATTTTGGCTAAGGTTACTCAGAGTTTAAAGATTAAGTTGGTCAAATTACCTTTTATGTTTC
>JANRMT010027041.1:46506105-46537402 GCA_026402145.1 Polypterus bichir lapradei | reverse complement strand
AGAGAGAGAGAGAGAGAGAGAGAGAGAGAAAGATATGACAACAACACTCATATCAATGACAAAACAATTACATTAACAATCATGTTCTTTTTCATAACTTCTTTAACACACTACTTCTCCGCTGCGAATCGCGAGTATTCTGCTAGTTTTAAATAAAGTAGGAATCGGAGCTCAGAATTTAAAAATCCAGGAATACATTGTTACAGTCTATTGACACTAGACAGCATTTTGATACATTTGCTACAAAACATACTGTAAGAGGAGATTTAATATGCTGAAACGACAAAGTAGATAGCCTTCAGTCTGAATATGTATATTTTTTGAGAGATTTTAATTGTCATGACATTGACTGTGGTTTACTGGCTTACGCAGTATCAGTTGTGTTAATGGGAAAAGTGTCCATAATCGCAATGCTAATAGAGATGTGTAATGTTAGGAAACTGCTATATTTATAGTTAGTTTGGGCAAGGAGAAAAAAAAAATCAATAACTTCCCTAAGTTATGATTCTAAGTTTTTCTATTTTTTAAGTTTAATAATTTTTTAAAGAACTGGACAAATTTTTCTCATTGTTTATTATTTTTAGCATTCTGACATCACCATGGCACGATTCCATATGGTTGCCGACTTCCTTTGCAAGATGTCCATAACATCTTAAATGCAATTCAATTAATCTTTTAGTATTTATGAAATAATAAATTGTGTCTTGCATGTGAACTAGAAATCTTTACACATATAATCTTATTTTACCTGTTGATAAATAGTCTTCTTAAGTCAAAACATATTCATGTGTTCATTCCAATGTCTCAAAGAAACACTGAAAATGTCTCAAATAAACAGTCTTTCAGTTATTTTTTGCCAAATCAGTAGATTTCTTTTGTCACTGTATCAGTATTTACTTGAAAAAGCTCCTGCGTGGTTAAGATGGTTGGACCACCAAAAGTGATTATTATTACATACAACATTTAGTAACTAATGATGTCTGCAGATACCAGGCTTGTTTTACTTTGGAAGTTCTTTGTGTGGTTTTCAATAGGTTTTGATATTTTCTGTTTGGTTTTTTTTTAGTTTTTGTTTAGGCTTTTTGCTTGTTTGCTGTCATTTTGTCTTTTGTGTGTGTTTTGGTACTTACATCACCGTGGAGTGACAATGATCCAGTCAAGCTGGCTGTTTCACTAAGTTATACCTGTGCATTGTTTGTTTTCATGCTTAGGAGCTGACTTGCTGATCAGCAGCTATTCAGTTCACAAGAAGCTGACAAAATCTTGCTCAATAGAGTGAATATCTTACACAAATGACAGTTTTGTTTCTCTACAGTTACTTATCTAGCAAGGTGACAATAAAGTATTTATCTGGCCCTACAAGCCCCAAGACAATTCTGCAGAAGCATAAGTAGTAACTGTCTTCTTTGACTTTTCTCTGAAGCTGCCCCAGCCACAATAAATGGGCTGCTAATTGGCCTCTGTCTTGTGTATGTACCTATAGCTGATGTCACATTATACAACTTCTAGTCACAGGGTATGTCAGACTTACTGATGTCAGTTGCTGGTCTTGTCAATTTACATGACTTAAAATCTCTGAGCGTGTCAAATTTAGTGGCAGTGTGCCGATTTTCCAGCACGGTTATACTCAACCCTTTTTCTGATGAACAATAACATGATGACTGATGGAACCAGTGTTGTACAAAGGGTAACAGATACTCCAAGTTAAGCTGTAATCACGTCCCTTTTTTCCTTTTTTTTTTTTATTCTGTCATGATACATAAAACATAAGGCATCAGACAGATGAACCTCTTTTCTGTTGGTGATGTCCAAAACGTCTGCATTATATGCATTGTATTTCAGGATGTGCATTCATTGGTTATCATCTATCACACACACCCCTATGATGAAAGACAAAATCAAACCTGTCTAATTTGTCAGAGTGAGTCGCGGGCTAGTTGGGGCGAGTCATTGGGTATGTCAGACAAGATGACTGCCCTTCATGGGAGTGAGATACCAACTGTCTCTTACTCATTAAAATTTAGTAAATGAAGGCTACGACTGAAAATTGCCAAAAAAGTTGTCTAATGTGACGTGGCTTTTATGCAGTAGCTGTTTTGCTTCTTCTGTCTGTGTGACCAGCTGATCTCATGTAATCACTGGTTTCTAGTCTGCCTCTTGGTGCATGCAGTGTTCATTCACATTTCTACAAAGAAAAAACAATTGTTAGTTTCTGATTTTCACCCAGCTTTCCTTGATCAGGATTTTGGTTTTTCCTCCTTCTTATGATACCCTCATTTTATTTATCAATCCTCGTTTTGATCCATGCTTATTCCTCATAAAGAGTTGTGGTAGCTACTCTTAAAAATATTTGTGTATAGAATGTATTTTGCATTTAGTACCTATATATATACCAATCACTTTTTTTCAGAAAACATTCAAGAAACTATATGTATTATTTTAGATGAAAGAATAACTGGATATAGCAAAATAAGTAACTTATTAATTGCATCAGTACAACATTTACAAATCAACATAACCTAAACACATGTTGAAACAGATTAAATCAGTAATAACATTATGTTGAAAGTTTGCTACCATGCTAACAGAATAAATTTTGTCTCTGCAATAATATTGCTATTATATATGCAAAATTTATGATAAACTGAAATATTTAAAACAGGGCAACATTTAAGTACTTAAGTACAGACGTGTATGCTCAATGCCTGCAGTGGACTGGCACCCTGCCTGGGGTTTGTTCCTGCCTTGCGCCCTGTGCTGGCTGGGATTGGCTCTAGCAGACCCATGTGACCCTGTGTTAGGATATTGCAGGTTGGATAATGACTGACTGACTATATGCTCAATGCCAGAATGACAGAAACAAGCAGGGAGCTCAAACATAAGAAGGAAAAACTTTAAAAAACAAAAATGTTCAGACTGTCAGCTACTGTCAGAAATACATCATAATGTCTATAAGGAAATTGAGCATCACAAAAGGATTTACTGCTTACAATTTCTTGTCTATTGCTTGTGTGCTTAAAAATTTTCTTCTCAAAAAGTATATAGTTGATCCAGCAGGCATAGAAGACATATCCATGGATTTTTTAATTGCACTTACCTAGCTGGATTGTGACATTGCAATGCAGAGATACTCACGCGGATTAGCAGATGGGCCACTTTCCATAAATATCACTTTGTTACAGGTCAAAGCTTTGAAGAGTAATAATGTGTCCACAGATTTTGTGTTAAAGTATCTCCTTCTCTAAGTAACTGTTCAAGCAAGATAACAGAGAACATATGGTTACATGTTTAATTAATGGTTTTGGAATAGGCCATTGTACAGATCCTAAAAATAACATGAAATAAAAATAAACTAAGCCATCATAATCAAATTTGGGTGTGACATTTAAAGAGCAATAATTTCTTTTTAACTATCCAAGAACAATCATCTTTGAAACTACAGATTTTAAATTTATTTCTGATAGCAAATAATGACACAAAAATTGTCCTATTTTAGAATTTCTCATAAATTAAAAAAATTGTTGGACAAAAAGTTGTTCATTACGTTTTATAGCATGAACAACTCTCATGGAAGTATCCCTTGCTAAGCAAATAAGCATCATTGTGTTATAAGAGGTCTATGTACTTTACACCCTGCTCCTGTAGCAATTTGAAAAGGCACTGGGCCGCATGGTGGCGCAGTGGTAGTGCAGCTGCCTCGCAGTAAGGAGACCTGGGTTCACTTCCCGGGTCCACCCTGCGTGGAGTTTGCATGTTCTCTGCGTGGGTGTCCTCCTGGTGCTCCGGTTTCCTCCCACTGTCCAAAGACATGCAGGTTAGATGCATTGGTGATCCTAAATTGACCCTAGTGGGTGTGTTTGTCCTGCGGTGGGCTGGCATCCTGCCCAAGATTTGTTCCTGCCTTGTGCCCTGTGTTGGCTGGAATTGGCTCCAGCAGACCCCCGTGACCCTGTGTTAGGATATAGCGGGTTGGACGATGACTGACTGACTTTAAATGCCTGGAATCAGATTTATAAAACTTGTGTACGCACAAAAGGAAGCCTGAAATGTGTGTGCACAACTTTCCATGCAAAATATTTATAAAAGAACACTTGCATAAATTTATGACAACTTTAGACTCATGCATATGCAACATTTCAGAGAAAGTGGGAAGTGAAAACACCCTTGGTAAAGTAGAAAAATGCAGCCAGACCAGCTAAATGACAGTGCACAGATATACCAGTTCATATTACTGGGGCATTATTAAAATGTACGTTGACGTGCCAAACAGTAAACCTCAAAAGTGATGAATGTGATGTACAGACTATTTTAGTTCCCTTTTAAGAGGGCCAATGCTGCATACTTACACAGAAGAACTTTTTTTTTCTCAGTGCACAGTATATTTGTGCCTGTTGTCACTTCTCAGAATTAGAAGTCAAAAAGCTTGTTGTCAATAATTGCATGAAGCAAAAACACAAGTGTGATTCACTCCCTGCATACAGAAAGCTATACATGTCATGCCCTACAGCCTTTTCATACTCTAATGATTTGACACAACATGGCTTGTTTGGTGCTACATGAAGACCATGCAAATGATCATATACTGTATGAAGGGAACAAACTTTTATGGACCAGCATGATTTTTTTTTTTTTTGCCCCCTGGTGATGACTCAATTATGAGCTAATTTAAGCTTCCACGAGTCATTCTCTTAGAATTTTGTCCTGAATTGGACCCATCATTAGAAGATAGACTGTCCAAAATCAGACTTTTAGCTGTTCTTATCCACATTTTAATGATTGTTGGCTTATTGTCAACAGGTACCTACCAGAGGGAACTGGCCAACAGGTCAGGAATATCTCAGCCAAGCACTACAATCAGTTTCTGATCACCTGAGATCAGACGTTTTATTTTTTATATCAGGCATGGTGCGTCTGGAAGAGCTCACCACATTCACAACAGTAATAATACTGTATGTTGCTACTCAATATATTTGCGCATGTTGGCAATGCCCGTGCTTAGGCCACCAATAAGCCTCTACTTTAGAGACGCAAATTTCTATCTTGCATTCTAAGGTTTTTGGTTTTTGCCTCCCTTTTCTGGTCACTACTGCCTCACCGCACAGGTTCATTAAATATGTATGAGTTTGGTTAGCACAGTCCATATATGGTTCCAAGCAGGGTTTGAGGCACGTTCACGTATGCATATTTAAAAGATGATTGCGATTTACAAAGCGTAAATTTGGTACAAATGTGCATACGTCAACTTTTAAAAATCTGATTTTTTTTTTGGCATATGCATTTTCCTCTTTTTGAGCATACACATATTTTCACACTCGAATTCACACGTAGGTTTATTAATGTGACCCCCAATAATGATGGAATATGTCATATCATTTTCTAACCTGCTTAATCAGCACCGGGGTCGTGTGGGTTGCTGGAGTCTATCCTAGCTAGCAAGACAGGAGCAAACTCTGAACAGGGTGCCAGTCCTTCGCAAGGATGAAAAACACACACTAGGGCTAATTTGGCATCGTCAATTCACCTAACCTGTATGTCTTTGGACAGTGGGAGGAAACTAGAGCATCTTGAGGAAACCCGTAGAAATGTAGGAAGAACATGCAAACTCCACACAGGGAGATCCCGGGACATGAACCCTGTTCTCCTTACTGCAAGGCAGCAGCTCTACTACTGGGCCACCATGCCAACACTATGACTGAATATGATTTGTTGCATTTTTGATTCTGCAATAAATTTGTACATCAGAAAATTTGGTGAATGCTAAAATGTGGAATGTCAGGGGAAGAGAAGTGAGACGAGGTCAAGGTTTTTTGATTTTTTTTTTGTGTGTTTATTTTTTACATTAATATCCTGCATTTTCTCTTCTGGTTTGTCTGTGTTCACTTGCCTACATTTCGTTTGGGAACATTTTGACTCTTTCTAGTTTAATTTTGAACAGATTACTGTTGCTAGCCATGTGAAGCATGAAATCCCTGTACTGTTGGTTCAGAACCTGGTGGAGTACTTCACATCTGAATTTTTGATTAAAAAAAGCTCCAAAGAAAAGAACTAGAACAACCTTGTAAGTTTAAAGTAAAGTAAAGCTGTGTTATGTAACAGCATGACATGAAATTCATCAATAAGTCTTAGCAACTCCCTGACTTCTGTGTAGAAGACCCTCTCAAGTAAAATGACTCTCCTTTGCCTTGTCCCTAGAGGACTTGACTTTCACCTCCACTACTAGGATCTTGGGTTCAAATAAATGTAACAAAAAGGGACTTCTGTATGTAGCAAAGGGAATTCATTTACTGCAATATAATCAATTTTTTTCAAAAATGTCTTCACACTGCACAACTTTGCATTTTGTGAACATTTTCAACAACTCTTTTTTCCTCTGAAAATGTGTCTGCTGATGTGTTGGACAAAAACGGATATCTGGCATTTTCATAAACTATGAATGAGAAGTCATGTTTGAATTTGACGTCACAAAGAAAATTGGAAAATACGTATAGTCAGAGATTATTTTACTCAACCTCATTGCTATTGAATCCAAAAGAATGACCTGCTTAATGTGGTTGACAATCTGCTTATATAAACAAGTTCTTAAGATTAGATATGTCATGAAAGGACTGGCATTCCAAACTGAGATGGACTCCACTCCCTTGCCTGGCCAGGAGGCCAATATTATGGATAGTCTGGCAGAGTGGCAAGGTGTTCCCTGTCTCAGCCAGGAGGTTGGCATGCAGTTCTAGTATAGTGATAGAAACAGATGGACTGTGCATCTTGGCAGAGAAGGAGGAATGCCCTTTTTTCAGCAAGGAGGCCAGTATAACAGATTAAATGTGTTAATATTCGAGCATCCAGACTGTAATGGTTGACATTTCAATTCCAGGTCAGGAGGCCAAAAGAAGTGAAGGGTATTGGGAGACTTGCATGCATGTTATCCCCCGTACACTGAGTGATACCAACACTCTTAGCGAGCCCCCATTTGGACACCCACAGGAAAGCATGGGAACTGTGCTTATACTGGGCTGCCCTGTTGGGTTTTGTGGGTGGCGTCAGGGGGAGCTGTCTAGACACAGATGAGGATCCCTGTCCCAGCGTGGTTATGGTTACACCTGACCTGGATGGTTTAGCACCAGAAGTACTCTGGGTTTGGGTTTAAAAGGAAGCCCTTTATGTCACCCAAAGAGTCAGTCACGAGAGTAGGAAGACAAAGGTTGCCAGGGAAGAAGTAGGTTAGAGGAGAAATGTGAACTGTGTTTGTGCCGATTTTTGGAAAGGAAGCCTGCTTACAGGTTTTTACTTTGAAATAAAAACATCTTTTGAACCCAGTGCTGGTATCAGAGTGGTTGTACCTGGGGTTTGGAGGTCTGAGACACCCCCTTAAAGCCAGAACTATATGACAAAAGGGAAACAAAACAATCCCGGCTTCTTTATCTGTACTTGTATTCTGATGGGGACTGCAGAAGTAGAACTCACCAGATTCATTCCTAACGTGGGTTAGTAAATACAGTGGTACAAGGAGTCCGATCTCTCAGTTCTCTGCCGTCTCATCCACTGCTCTGTCATATATTGAAATCTAGTTAGGTATCTGCAATCCACAAATTAACTCTGACTTTTTCAACACTGGTAAAGCTTAGTAGATGATACAATTCTCCAATAATCTACAAAGACCAAACAACCACCAAGCTCTAACTTACTCCTCCTCCCACTCATCAGCAAGATGTTTATAGATAACAGCATTTCCTGCTTAGCAGGATCTTCTACTGTGGCCATCTCAGTCCAATATACATTGGAGCATCTTTCCCTACTTTACTTAATTTTACATTAGTAGTAGTGAAATAACAAAATTAAAGCAACACAAATATGTGAATGTAAGAATACTAATTACTTTACATATATTTGTATGGCATATTATTACTGTACATATAGTTTGTTAGTATGCCAACAAATAAAATAACCTAACATACTTTGGAGATGCAAGATGAAACTGGAGCACCCAGAGAAAGTCTGCATTTCTCCAGACAACCAAACCCAGAGGTGCTAACTGCATTTTTCAGGAGATATCAATGTGCACACTCCAAAACTGACCCTCTTGGAGTAAAGCAAGCTTGTAAAATATATAAATTGTGACATGACTGAGTAAGCCTAGAATACTGGTTCTTGAATTCACTCAGTGTATCTACTGTAAATACTAAAAATGATAATGTCTACAAATGAAAATACCATATGTGAGTTTACATACAAACAGCATTATTGAGAAGAAAACAACACCGAAGTGCACATAATGTGCCATGTGCAGTTTGTTTAAAAAATGTGGACAAATTAAAGGTATAATGGAAATACTTTATTTAATATCTACTTGTTGGCCTTTCATCTCACTCAGTTTTTTTTACTTAATTACTTCAGGCTTTTTATTCTGTCATTTATTTTTTCTACAGTGTTTTTTTGGACAGCATTTTGCATGTCGATGCTGAAAACTGGTATCACTTGACACATGGCATTCCCTGCTGTTGTGTTATTCAGAATTGATCTGCTCTTGGACAGCATTAATTTCTTTGAGAAACAGCTCATCTGCTCATAGATTGGCATCATGTTGAAAATATCAGCTGCTCTAGTTTCCATAGATACCAAGAACAAACTTCTGCCCTAGAGTAACAATTAGAGCAGAATAGCGACAATTAAAGGTATTCACGCCTTTGGGTGTTTTACATTCCTGTACAATGTAGAAATTGTGCCACTGTATGTTTATCTAGATTTTCATTTTTGACAAATACAGTAAAGTCAAAGTGAAATTTTAGTCTTGTTTTCCTAACATAAAAAAAAAAATAAAATGGTTAGTAACATTATTCCCCATTGTAAAATATTCTGTGGAGACACCATTGGCAGAAATTCCAGCTGTGGGTATTTTAGCATAACTCTTTGCCCATCTGGAGAGTTTTTATTTGCAAAATTACTTAAGACCACTTGAATTATATAGAAATCTTTAGAGGATTGGTGATTTTCAACTTCTGCTACATTTCGCAATTGGTCTAACGTGACGGCTACTCCTAGAAAAAGCTTTTTGCTTATTTACTTTTTAAGTGTATATTTTAAGCCACTGCTGTACTGAATGTTATATCTTTTCCCATCTACCCATCCTATAAAGCGGTTTTTAATCCAGGATTTATTTATACATTACTATATGTATATTTTATCTTTGCAGGTTTTCTGTGTTTTAAAAGGTAAGAGGCATTCCCATTCTTTCATGACTTTACATTCTAAGGGTAACCTACAGTACAGCAATAAACCTGGGTTGAAAGTGTTAAACCCCAAAATTGCTTGCTAAGCTGTGGTTCAACCTTGAAGTCTCACCCATGCCATCTGGCTTTATATTTATTGTTGTTTTTCTTTGCTTTTCTTAATATTATTACTTATTAACCATAATTTTTGTGTCATTGTCATGTAACCATTTTATGGATGGCTTTCAGGCAAAAAAATTCTACCTTGGATTTTGACACAAGTCTACAACTTTGTTGTGGTTAATGATGCCACCATATCCACAGGAAGTACAATACATGATCAGCGCATACTCAAAGTGTGACGTCATTATCGCAACACTGTATGTGCCACCATCTCACTAATCCTGCCAAATCAAACAAAACTTCAAGTGTGTAGTAGCTATTGTTTTTGAGTTTAGGGCTTACACTTTTTGAGTGAATTAACTCCAACATTAAATATCATTTTCATCATTTTCTGATTTTTGTCTGCCTCCTGGTATTGACCAGTACACATTCTAGGCCACTGATATTTAAACTTTTCCTCTCTCTTACCCTTTTACTTTTTTTTTGCATTGCATATGGTTTTATCCAAAGCAACTTGCAAAAGAGGTCAACATAATTGAGTATACATCAGTCTGGGGTCTGTTGAAGAACAAGTGTTACAGGACAAGAGTAAAAAAAATTCAACACCCCAAGTGAACAGATAGATAGAGAAGAACAAACTATAAGCAAGTTATAATTCATAGGTTAAAAAAAAAACTAATGGCTACTATCAGTTAGACAGAAATTCACCAAAAAACAGTCTTCAAACTTCTTAAACACATTGAGAGAGTCAGTATTTCGAATGGAGGTGGGCAGCTCATTCCACCAGCTACACATTAAAACAGACTGAACTGAGAGGTGACTTCAGCAGGCACCAGTCATCACCAAATCTAAGTGGTGTAGAAGGAGCATAAGACTACTGTGAGAGTGTCGACTACTCTCCAGGTAAGCATCTAGGATTAGAACTTAACACATGCTGCTACAGGAACACACAGGAAGCCAATGTATTGATCTGAAAACATTAGTGACATGTTCACACCTTGGCTGGTTGAACACAGTGTTAGGTAAAACAGTGGCAAACTCTACTACAGATTTGTTTTGAAGGTATATAATCAAAGAGCTTAGCTTAGTTCTGCACCTCACCAATGAAAACCTCTTTCTGTTAACCTCTGAGGCAATCAGAATCATAGATACAGTTTCTATCAGCTGTAAATTGTAGTATCTGCTTGAGAGCCTTCATTGGGTCCACCCTATCTAATACTTTTCAAGCATCAACACTCTTCTTTGGAGATTGAACTGTTCTACACAGATTCTCAATTATTCCTTGTCAGGTTAAAACTGTTATGCTCTTTTGTTCTTTTTTTTTTTAGTTTAATCTTTATTTTACTGACAAACTTTTAAGTGACTCCAGGACGGCCACAATATTGACCATAATGACAAAGTCACACTTTTAGCACCAGTCGCTTTTTTCTTCTACAATTCTCATTTTTCATGATTTTCGATAGATTTGTCTGAGAAATGCTTGGGATATTTTTTGTCTCTATGATGTAATTTTTTTTATTAGCTGCACCAAGCAGTTTAAAATCTAGAACTCTATAATTGAACATGAATTCTATTCAAATTTTTTAAAGCCAGATGATTAGCCCAGAAACTATTGAGGTTTCCCATTGCAAAGGGGGTGAATAATTAATGGAATAAGTAAGTTTCTGCTGTTTATATATTTCCATCCATCCATTATCCAACCCACTATATCCTAACTACAGGGTCACAAGTGCCTGCTGGAGCCAATCCTAGTTAACACAGGGCGCAAAGCAGGGAACAAACCCCGGGCAGGGTGCCAGCCCACCGCAGGTTTATATATTTCATTTAGAATAATCTGAAGGAATATGTTAACAATATAGCATTAAAGAGCTGGTCAAAAACCAAAATTAAATGCACTTATGTTCAGTATTTTATCATAGTAAACGTGTAAATACTCAGTAATAATGGACCACTATATTTAGAGTTAAGTCAAAAATCCAAAAATTATTTTTGGTTGCAAGTGCTTATTATAATTAATATACTTTTTAGATTTGGAGCAAAAATGATAATGTACACTTAGGTTATGTTTGTGATTTTTTTGTCTGTTTCCTTTGTTTTGTGTTTCTCCTGTCTGTTTTATAGTTTTCTATTTGAGTACAATGTGGCTTGTTTTCATGGAATGTTCTTTATTTGCTTAATTTATTTTTTCCTGTTTGTTACATTTATTGAATTAAGTGTTCTAATGAGAACCCTGATTATAGAAGTGTCCTCAGATGCTGTAATCCGATCATTCTACAACAGCTGAGGGCTTCAAACACTGTAATTGGGGTGGCATTAGTTAGCTTTTTGTTCACTGTGTTTTTGCTCTCTTTTTGAATTTATTTTGGTTTTGTTACATGGGTCTTTTTTAACATTTTTTTAATATTTGCCTTTCTGTTTATTGGCTTTTATTTTTAGTTTTAAAGTTGGGTTTTGTACTGGCTCAGTCAAATTTTGGATTCTAGTTCAACATTGTCTTTGTTTTTTACCTTTTTTTGAATTTTTATCTTTTTGGTATTTAGTATTGGTAAGTCTGCAAACAGACAAGGTTTAAGAGTGAACCAGGAGATAAACGAAAATCACAAGAAGAGACAAAATCAGGAGATCAACAATAATGAGAATTTAAACCAAAACATGAGACAAAAATTTGTGGTTGAGACACAAAAAAAAAAAAAAGGGTCAAAAATACCAGGAATTAAAGATTAAAAAGTAAGCAAAAGCAGCAAAAAATTTGGGTTTTGAATCTGCAGCCTGAATGAGGAAGTGTTTCCATGTGTGACCTTTTATCCCGTCACAACCTCCTATCGTCCCTAAGAACTGGTGTGTTAGCCTAAACAGCAGAAAACCAAAATAGCTGCAACCATGAAATTAGAAAATGGCAGATGAAAGGGTCAAAATATGAGGAAAGACACAAAAATAACCGGATTGGGAAAAAAAAAATATTTATTGATGAATTACAGCATTCTAAACATTGCCACCTTCTACATTAAACCTGATCTCTACACCACTCCATACATATCTTGCATTGATTGAAGCAGTGCTGGAAGTCTTCTTGCTTGAGGCTCTGCAACAGACTTGCCATTTCTGTCTTCACCTTATCCACTGAAGAAAAATGTGTTCCATTCAGGTCACTTTTAATTTTCGGGAAGAAGTAAGACTCAGAGGGAGCTAAATTGGGCAAATAAGGAGGATGATTGAGGACAGGAATGTTTTTCTCAGTCAAAAACTACTTTATGGAAAACGCATTGTGCGCGGGAGCGTTGTTTTGTCTTTGGGTGCGCTGTTTGTTTTTTTCACCCGACATTGTCGCGGCAACTCGTGTAGTGATTGTTGTGCAAATACCTTCTGGACTATTCACAAGATATACCTAGTGGGTCAGCGGTTTGAGAGGGCGTGTAGGAGGGGATATAGCTCTTTGATTCACGTCCAGTCAGCCTCCAGATGGTTTTCCTGGAATACCCCAAGCCCAGTCTGGTTATTTTTGTGTCTCACCTCATATATTTGATAATTAAAATGAAAAGGACTAGAGAATATTTGGAGAATAGAATTAGATTCAGTTACCCAAAAACAAAACAAAACACGAGTATAAAACTATCGGAGCTGATGCAGGAATTCCTATAAAATTAAGAAGAAAAAAACAATAATTAAGGTATTAATTTTGTAATTTTTATATCATTTTCCCATCTTATTCCTTTTTGAATTTTGATGTTTTTCCTTTTACATGTTTCCCTCATTTATGAATTTATTTGATTTTTGAAATATTTGCTATTTTTTAGTTTTGAATATTTCATTTCATTTGCCTTTTTGTACCAAATTCTTTTTTGTTTCCCACATTCAACATTTTTTAGATGCTGTTTTTGAAAATAAAGTTTTTAAAGTCTGTGTTTTTGCTGCTGCTAAAAACTACTCAGTTCTGACGTTTGCCTCATTTCTGAGATTTTTTTTTTTTGGATTCAAATTAATTTTGCTTGTGATCTAAATCTGATGAGTGCGTTCAGATATCTGTCTAATGCTTCATTTACACCCAATTGTTTCTATAAAGGGAGACTGCACAGCAGAATAGGGAAAAAGAAAATCAGAGGGAAGAAAAAAGAGGAAAGAAGGCATTGAAGTTAATGAAAGAGAAAGAGGCAGGATAAAGGAGGATTCCACGTGAGTGGAATGGAAGCAAAAGGTCAGGAAGATGGCCCATAAGAAGTGCAGGGCCGGTGTTTGAGGGGCAGAGGTCGCTCCTGCTGAATGATCTGGAAGTAGGGATGACCCAGAATTCCATGTGGGCTCCTGCCTTAAGGCCGTGCGGTGGCAAACGGGAGATGGAGTAAGGCTTGGCATGGCGCCCTGCAGAACACTAAGGGACAGGCAGCAGGGGATCTGAGCTGTTGACTGCACCTGTTTTTAGAAAGGAGGTACTGTGGCTTGGGATTGGTTGTTACAGAACAGATTCTGCCTGAGATTTTAACTTCATTTTTATTGGATTTATTTATTGGACATTTTAAACTCCACAATCAGAGGATTTTATGGATTATTTATTTGTTTAAGGATTTTTTACACTGCATTTTGAATGCTGTTTGGTTTTTAAAATAAAAGCACTAAATCACTATGCAACAACCCTTCCTAATATATATGTATGTGTCCTTATTTGCCTCGGGTACACTATGGACAGTTTTGGGTTCAGGAGGCTTCTGGAAGCAACCTTGGGATCACGGAGCTGACTCGGACTATCACATAGGCAGAGGCAAATTAGGTAGGTCATGATAGTAAGGATGAGATGTGCATTAGACCTATACTAATGGAACCTTAACAAATTAGCAACAGTTTCAGTAGCAGTAACAATTTCCCTCATGCAAGACTTTTCCTACATTTTAAACCTTTTTAGTCATCCTCTAGAAACATTCTAAATAGGGGTTCTACTGTATATCATTTCATAAAAAAACAGACCTATTCTGTTCATTTTTGTATATAAGACTTTGCCATCTCCAGTTTTTTAGTAGTTGTTTAGTAGAAAAGTGTTGGGATTGAATGAATTAAACTAATATTCCCATTTCCTATCAAGGGCAATCTATCATATTCTCTAGTTAAATATCTTTTGGCTTCTAAATAAACCAGACATTTCACTTTCTCTGTTTTGGTAATTTACAAATCAACTTTGTTATATACCTAATTTATTTTTTGACTAAAAGAGGTTTAATGTGCACTTAAATATACAATGCCATATTATAATTGACACACAAGCAAATCAGAGCACTGGAACAATTTTAACAAAAACAGGAAAATTAGCTCAATAAACTCACCAATCATATTCACCTACTGTCTCCAAAATAACCAAATTAAATGACATGCTTGGAGACAAACTGTGATGGAGACTGAACTGGCAAATTTGTGGTTTAATGTGTTATTCTATATATAAGTCATAGTTTTAATGACACTGGAAGGAGAATTAGGCAGCCTAATTACTGCAGCCAACAAAAACTGTAATAGAGCTAGTTAGCACAGCATAATGGAATAATGCAGTCTCTAAAAGAGCTCCAGGGTAGTGCATTATGAAGAGGATGTGAAGTATTAGTCATGGTGGCCTGATGCTCTTTTCTGTAATTGTCTCCAGCAGGCCCAATGTAAGTCTTGTAATACAGCTGGTCTTCCTTTTATTCAAGCATTTGATATCCAGTGAGTTAGTGTTGCTCCTCCAGCAGAGCTTAGTTTATAAGACTACTAACTGTTCTGCCGCTTTCTAGGAAAAGCAGATAAGGTTTTAATGCATGGGATCAGGAGATGAAACATCTTCAAAATGGGCTAAGGTTGTTACGAAAAGATCACACAACTAGAGCTAAAACACCAAACTGCTATCTAGAAATCTAAGTCTTTGTCCATGTTTTCATTTAGAAAAAATATTTTCAAACTAATTTTTTTCCATCCTCACAAATGTTTTCCCATTGTGTACAAAAGTATCTTTTCCACACTAAACCAACACAAGAAAACACATAAGGCATCATCACTGTTCACCAGTACTGGGCACATGTTTATTAGCGGAAAAATCCTTGAACCGATAGTAACGCCGTTGGTCACTGGATTTATCACAAAACTGCAGCAGCTGCTATCTTATTTGCTTTTCCGCATGCATGCAGCATTCAAACTGTCTAAAACGTAATTTAGATGAATTCAGGCAAGCAACACAAGCTACTCCTCTGTTTTTTATTGACATTTGGTACACTGTACATATCTGCTTTATTGGAATATGGTGTATTTCATGAAGAGTGATCAATCAGGGAAGGTCTAAGTAATAAAGTACAAATAAATCCGAGTGCAATTAGAGTCTGTGTTTTCAAAACTCTGTGCTTTCATTTATTCACATTACAACATTTAGGCTGCATTTTTAAAAATATATTGCTCTGGAGAAGTCTTAATTTTCTGGGGTTAAAGATGCTGAGGAAATGTGGACAAAAGGCAAAAACAGAGCCTATGTCTGCGTTTTAAGCAAAAATGTAGTAGTGTGGACATAATCCAAGTAGCAGAAATTCAGGAAATAGAAAAGCAACAGAAACAGACTAGAGACTTTGCTTTCTTATTAGCTCATATCCACATGCTTGGATCACACGGCTCCAGCCATTCTACCATAGCAACGTGGCAGCAGCTAACCAAATATCCAAAATGACGTTGCAGGGAGAAACAAAAGGGATTTTAATATCTTCAAAACAATATCTGATTCAGTATCCTTCAAATCCATTAGAGAAAATGAAAAATGTTTATTCTAAAAGCAAAGAGAAAAGCACAAAAAAAATGTAAACTAAACATTCATAACAGTCACTTTGTTACGACAGATCAGGAAGTCACCTACTCCACAGAGTTAATTTTACTTTTCTGATTAAACTTTGTGAGGTGTGTAAGGGAAATTTCCTGTGTAGCCAAGACTTCGTGTGTCAATTCTTTTACCATGCAGCTCATGAGATCATATTAATTCTTTCATTAACTGTAATGTTTATATATAAGAAGGTATTTTTTGTTTGTTTTTATAATTAGTGTTTTTCTTCACTTATGGAACTGTTTTTGCTTTAGATAATCTGTTAAGGTAACTGATGACTTTTATGGACCATCTAATTTTTGTTGATACACATTACAGTTTTGTTTCAATTTTGAAGCAGTCAGACCACGATCTATGTAGATATTGCACATTTTCTCTATGTTTGTTTAGTCTTCCTTTGAGGTGTCGAACTGCAGGTTTTCATTCTAACCCTCTTCCTAATCCAGTGGTTCTCAAACTGTGGGGCGTACGCAAAGATGTGAAAAAAAGAAAACAAGAATTGAAAACATGAAAAATACATCTATTGAAACCAAAACAAACTTAACTTAACCTTCATTCTGATACTAGAAAAAAAAAATATAGAGTTAGATAAATGTCGATAAAAGTTAAGTAGGTATAATAAAATATGCATCTATGATATATCATTAATTAAAAAAAGAATTGGTATTAGTGGGCTCCTTTCAAAAAAACCTTAGGGGGGCGCGATTAAAACTGTTATGAAAACTCGGGTCGCAAAATACTTAAAGGTTGGGAAACGCTGTCCTAATCAGTGATCGGTTTTCATTGCTAATTAACTTCTTTTCCCTTCATTTTAATAGCCTTGTTTTTAAAGATTCAGTCCTCTGAATTTATTCTTTTTTTCATTAAATGACAGCCAAACAGAAATGAGATGTGAAACGAGCCGACAGATGACCAGCTAAACTGGGATTTCAAACTCCAACCAATCTCTTAATGAGAAGCTCATTCTTGCTGTTATTAAACCCGTTATTTAACTCCATGGCTTGTTGCTGCTCTCATTCTGCCACAGCAGACATTTCCAAAACTGTTGATTTTTCTGTTCTTTCTAAGAACACCGTCAAAATGTTTTGGTGACCTGAGAGATCAACCTTACCAAGACCTTTACCTTTATTACTTTTCAGATATTGTGTGATGGGCACAGGTGAGCTGGTCATGTGGTGGCTTGTTTTGTGTCTCATTATTGTTTGGCTGCTAATTAAGGAAAAAGAGGCAACTCAGGGGCCTGAGCCAAGTTAATTAAAACTAAAACAAAAGAAGTTAATTAGCAGCAAAAACTGGTCACTAATGAAGAAGATGGTTAGAATGAAAACCTGCAGCCACTGCGGCCCTCCAGGACTGGACTTCGAAACCCGTGTATAACTCTGATTTTGTTCTACTGGTTGTTGCCTCTAAAATTACTTGGGTGTGAATTAAATGCCCATTATGATAAACTGTCATATCATCCAGAACTGGCTCCTGGCCTGTGCTTAATGCTAATGGAATGCACTGCAGCACTTCACAACACTGCATTGGAATAAATTAGCTGAGAGGGAGTGGATGGATGATTAATTATTGTAAATATGGAATATATAGTGTTTTACTGCATATTGTGTACATCGCCGAATATCTGTGAAATTCTTAGTTTAATAATGCATTGCTTACTAGCAATGAACCTTGTACGATCTTTAAAAATTAACCTGCTGGGTATAGTATTATATGCCTGACAGCTGTTGAGTAATTTTATTACTTTCTGCTAGATTTTTAGCAGATTAGGGACCCAGGACCAACTCAGTGTAAACTCATTCTGATTTAACACTGATAAGTCCAAATTTGGCAAGTAACTACTTTATATTTGCCTGCAGCATTCTGCATAATGCACACAAGCTGCCTAATATACACTGTGGAGTAATGGAGGCTGTTCAGTTATTATACACAGCATAATGTTAGGGTACATTTAAGTGGAACAGCACTAAAAATGGTGCACTTGCTGATAACACCCTGTATATACTAATGAGTATTTACTGTAGTGCTCAGCAAAATATCTGAAGGAAATTATTTATCTTCATGTTTTACTCTGTTGTGCTCCTGAGACAGCAGACTGAAGAAATAACTACATGTAAAAGTGCCATCATGAGTTTTCAATGTGGCAAACCACTGCTTTCCCTTCACAAGTAAATACTCTCCTCTTTGCTGACCTTCATTCCTGACACTAATCCAACACATACCTTGCAAAAGATACACATAAATAGTTTATGAGCACAATTTACAACGAAAGAATAAATGTCGTTGTGATTTCTCCCTGTGGAGCTCAACATAAAGTAAAAGCCTATTCTTTAACAATCCAACTTGTCTATGAAAGTGTTCACAATCACAAGGAGATTTACAACACAAGTGTTGAGATTACAAGATAGACAGTACATTTAATGTATAAACAGCTTACAGCACATAATAAATCAAACAATGAATTGATTGTATGAAACAGCTGTTTCCCCCTTGAGGAGAGACATTGACAAAGAGACGTATTGGAGCACTTTAAACATGGACATTTTTTGACGAAAAATAAATTGGAAAATTACAGAAATGCACAGGAGAGGAAAAGGAATCAAGTACGGCAACAACCTAAAAAAGTTTGTTTAAAATGTAACTTTCTGTAAATATTTGCACATACATACTGTATATTCTCAGGCCTGCTTAGTCCAACATAGAGTCATGGAGGACCATAGCCTATGGCAGCACAAGATACAAGCCAAGAGGCCCCCTGAATTAGGATGCCTATTTATCCATGGACACACAGGCACACACTCATATCTGAGCCAACTTAGAGTCATCAATTCTCTTCCTACCTGTCTTTGAGGGTTTAGAAAGAAAGGTGGAGTATTTAAAGGAAAGCGCAGGCAGACATGGGAAAAACATGAAAACCCCAGACAAACAATGACGATAAGTGGAACTCAAGCAAGATTTATGAGTCAGCAGCATTAGCCACTTTCCACTGTATTAACCTGAGAGCACTTTAATCACCTTTTTGTATTTTTCAACCTGTAAATAGCATTTCATTTATTCTCCAATATAGGAGATTATATGAGAATTGTCTGCTAACAACTAAATTATTTTTGATGTGAGGAGGCAGCTCTCCACAAATTATTGAGTGCTTGATGGCCACGTTAATAAGAACACTGAGCTGTGTGTTTCTGCGATACTTTGAATAGCTGGGTGAATAGCTAAGCTACCTGCATAGTCATTTAAAACTACTGCCACACAATAGACTTGCTTCATTCATACACAAATATTAGATATTTATTATTTCCCTACACTTATATTCTGTTTACTTTTTTTGCAGCATAAAAACAATTTTGATAAGAACAGGGCATTCATTTCAACGTAGCTTGTCATCCCAATTCACCTAACATTTCAAAATATAAAATTAAATTCAAATTTGATCACCTCGAAAGTTCTACAAATTGGTGACGCTGCTTCTTAACTTATTTCATGTATTTATAACCCTCTATATGTATTATGGTTTAGCCAATGTTTTGTCCCAGGCTCAAGAAAATCCATATTTGATTTGTTATTTGTTAAATACTGTATTATTTTGTTTATTATGCTATTAATTAACTGCCACCCTGTCCAAGTGTTGTTCCTGCCTTATGCTCAATGTTTATTGGTATAGCCTCCAGCTGCCCCACAAGCCTGCCCTGGATAAGCAATTTAAGAAGATGGATGGATGTTATTAATGATATTTTTCACTTCTATGTTCGGAATATTGCTTTATTAATTTATTATTATGCACTAGGGGGCTCTGCCCCCTGCTCGCTGCTCACTTTGCTCGCCAATGCCTGGGTGGGAGCTATGCACTAGCCACTTCACGGATCTGCCGCTCACGTATGGGGAAGCGGATGTACAATTTAAACAGATTGTTATTTTCATGGGAATTATTACATATGCATAATAGAACTATTTACATTACAGCGAGTAATTAACCATGGTAAAAAATAGTAAAACATAATAAATTGAAAGAAAATTATGTTTCATGTTGCGTTAGAGGTATTCGTTGCATTATACGTTTTCGTACTGTTTGACTTTGAAATTAACACGCAAATACTTTTTAAACTAACACTTCTACTGTAAAACTTCATTAAAAACTATTTTTTTTAATTAACTTTTCGTCAGTATCGCATTGAATTTTGATTCTGTGTTTGGACTTACATTGTGGCAACGCAACATAAAACTGCCCATGAGTGAATATCGTTTCTTTTTCTCTAATAAATAAACTGACTTTTTCAAATGTTTGTCCCCATGATTTGTTAATTGTCATAGCAAAAACTATTGTAATGGGAAAGTGTAAACGTTTTAATACGAATGGCATATCAAGATCTCCGTTGGTGTCTAATGTTATCCGCGGAAGATGTACTACATTACCTTTCTTGTCGCCTGTTAAAATTTTACATGCCATTGCGTGTAACTGATCGACAGTTTTCACTTTAATTTGTTTGACTTCATCGTTTCTCGGTGCTAGGATTGCCCGTGTACTCATTTCTTCTGTTGATATCCCTTTGGGATGAAATTCTTCAATAAGATTTTGACATAATAAGTCTTCTTTTATTGGAAAGTGAGGAAGACGTAAAAATTTATAAGCATTCACACGAATGAGAGGTGAGAGGACAGTGCATGTGGTTGAAAATGGTTGAGAGGAAGACGGGACTTGAAAAATCTCTTGGCAATAGTCTCGTCTCAACATTTTCTTTTATAATAGAGAGATGTGTTATGCTTTTATAATTACTAGCAACTGTACTTAGCAAATATCAATATATTATTCTGTTACCCTTCTTTGACATCTCTTGCCCTACATGTACTTCCAGCACCTCAATATGTACTTGTGTGTGTCTGAGCCTCTCTTCACCGGAATTCCCCTTCTTGAGCATATTCCCATAAACCCTGCTTCTCAGACTCTGCTATTATTTTCGAGATTCCTTTCTCCCCTCTTGTCTGGTTTTATACTTTCCGTCTTTGAAGGCAACTCTCTCAGCATGTGCCTTTAATCCTCCTCATGCATGTGCACACTTGCACATCTTACACTCATCATGTCATGTCGACAAAGCCTAATTGACAAATCACACCAAAGACAAACTAACCAATCAGAATGTTGTGATGGACTGGGAACACAGACTTTAGTAGTTTATTAAATAGTAAATAGATTTTATTAAGTGCCCTGTTCCCTTAAGAGATTTAAAGTAGGGGGACCACCATGATGTTCAGCTGGAAGACCACTCTTTGCCTATGTATTCCAGGCAGGGTTAAATCCTCCAGATAAGCATTGTGAGTTGTTGACATTCTTTTCAATGGTACATTTGTGGATTTTTGATACTTTGATTTTTTTTTTTTTTTTTTGGATAGTGGAGTGAATTTATTTGTTCAGATTGCTTTTAGTTAAACCCTATGTTTTGCTTTCATTTTTGCTCTGGTTTTAAAAAAAATAAAATGAAATCACGGAAAAGCAGCACAGCGGCCTCCTGTAGACTGAGAAAGGCACATATTTTTAACCCAACAAGGCCAGGATTAAAATGTTAATTGTCACTTTTTAGGAGGATGGCATGGTGGTGCATTGGTTAGCTCCTGGATTTAAATCTCAGGTCCATTTACCCCAAGTGGGGTGCTTATTTTACTACTGATGCTGTGAACTGTCCTGAAGTAATGTCAGTATTAAAATAAATGTCACACCCATTACAAATCAAAAATTTACTAGCTAATCCACCTGTCACCCATAAAATATGATCTAATAGGCGTGAATGTCAGAAACATTCACTCCGCATACTAACACTGTTACAGCTAGATTAGTCTGGAAAAAGAGAAATCCTCCTTGGACCTTTTTTCATGAAGTCAACCTGCCCTTCCCCATAAGAAAGTACAATGCAAACTATACAAAATAATAATTATATCAGTTTTAAAAATAAATATATATTCCTTGGGATATGGTATATTTTAAAATTGTTTCTTCTTATGTCTACTTTGAAGGATTAGAAGAATTATATGGCATGTATTTGACAAGTCTCTTAAAAGGACATCTACAGCAGTGGTCCCCAACCTTTTTGACACCAAAGACCGCTTTCATAGAAGCAAATTTTTCCAGGGACTGGTGGGGGGGGGGGAATCGAGGTGGGTTTGCAGGGCATTTTTATACACAATATACATTACATTTCTTTTATTTTTAAGTTATAACATTGTAATTATACAACTTACTATAATGCAGAATCAGTGGGAGCCCTGAGCTTGTTTTCCTGCAACCAGACGATCCCATCTGGGGATGATGGAAGACAGTGACACACGAAGTGTGTTGTTTATGTTCAGTCTACTCCGTAATCTCGTTTTGGTTGCAGTCACTGCAGAAAATACTGCCTTACAAAGATAGGATGTTGGAAATGGAAGCAGACTTTTCAGTGCTTTTGTGGCAACCTTAGGATATTCCACCTTGACTTTAATCCAAAATGTATAGAGATTTGAAGTTGTCTCAAATATACTTTTAAGGCCACCATCATTTGTAACCTCAAGCAGTTGATCCTCTTCAAGCACAGACAAAGTTGATTCACCTGGCTTATTCACAAATGGATCACGGATCCATTCCTTCCCATTACGGGGGTCTTTTGTGATTGGGAACAAATGCTCAAACTCTATTGAACGCTGAGATAGGTGATAATACACCAGCTGGGAGAAAGAAGGCCCTGGCTTGGTATCTTTAACAACGTTTGAAACATATCAAAAATCCCAATGTTCACTCGTCGGCCCCGTAAATGAAGTTTGGCTTTGAATGCAGCCACTTTATCTGCCAACTTGAACAACGGGTATCTTCTGCCTCTCCCCCATGTGCTACTGCTCCACTGCTGCCTCAGATATTCCTCCTCAGGCCCCTCCAGCACTCCTCCAACCTGGCTGGATATTGAGTCTGCAGAGTGGGTAAAGGTGGGGTGCCCAATAGTGCCTGTATGCCTGTAGTGCAAATACAGGTAAAATTCCATTACAACGAACTGCCAGAGACCTAAAAAAATATTTCGCTGTAATGAAAATTTCATTGTAATGAGATTCTGTAATTGTCACTATAGTGCTTTCTTTAACTTGTAGCCAGGACTTTGCAATCATTTCAATAGCTTTTTTCATGTTAATTTTAATCTCCTCCTGCCTACCAGTTATGCTGACGAGAATTTTTCTCAGCATTTCCTTGTGATAATACACTTTCAGGGTGCGAATGATGTCCAAACCCAATGGCTGAAGCACTGCTGTGCAATTGGGTGGGAGGAATTCAACGCGAACATTATCTAAACGTAGAAGCATGTTGTGGGCAGCACAGTTATCAATCAGTAGCCAAATCATCCTTTTCTTCTTCTTCATATTGTGAGATTTCTGAACTCTTTTGGGATCCCCCCACTGATCAGGAACGTCATGCTGAAATGAGTCCCGAAGCGCGATTGCCACATCTGTGTAAGATTGTTTGCCCATTGCTGAGGCAGGGCAATAGCAGGCTCACAGCGCTGCAGTGAAGCTCCAACCGAAGTGAATCCTAAAAGATCAAGGTCACGCTATAAGTCCCTGTCTTGCAACCCAAAACACGAGGTTTAGTCTCAGTACTTTAGCAAAACCAGCTTTATTCAGCTTGAAACAGGAACAGCCCGGTTATTTATTGTAGTGGGATCTGCCACTCTCCTATACACAGACACAACAGTCAGGCAGGGTGGTGACCAGGTTAGTGGCCAAGTAATTCTGTGTCCTGTATTTACAATGTTCCTTGCATCACCCATCGAGATCTTTTCTGTTTGCTTCAGTGAAGAGCCGCAGCAGAGCTATAAGCCTGCTGTTGCCCCTTCCACAGACGCAGTGATCGCACTTCAGGATGCTCTGTGGCGTGTTGTCCTGTTGACAGAGGTCCCAACAGAGTTTAGAAACCTCACATTTTCTTGAATTAGTGCCACATTAATAGAAATGTTTTATGAACGAGCGTCACTAACCACATAAAAATGGCTTTTTTGGGGTCTTCAAATGCAGCAGTTTGCATACATTTGCAGCCCGAGATTTTTCTTCTTTTTTGCATATACTGTAACAAAGACATATGCATTGCATTTGTCATTCCAACAGATTGCACATCACAAACATCAATACTGTTATCGTTTTTTGTGTCTGCCATTTCTATAGGAGGGTGACACTTCAAATGAGTTAAATTCCAATGGCTGTTTTTCAAATGTTGATGAGCAATAAGCAAAAGATACTGAAAAGCACAGAAAACAAAAACAGCAAAAAAACAGTATGAGGAAAGATCAAAGAAATATATATTTTTTTTTTACAATGTTTGCGTTTGGGTATTGTTGTGCACAACTGAGCTGCAACTACAGATCTAACTGCTCTGTGGCTGATTCATTCAGGCATTTCAAGGTCACTTTATTTTAATGAAAGTATCTGCTGAATGTACTTTGTAGTAATGAGATTTCTATAGCCTCGTGTCATATGGGGAAACTGTCAGGACAATAAAAATACTTTGTTGTAATACCCTCTCAGCTCGGTCTCTCTCCTTTCTCTGCATCGCTGGAAAGCCCAACCTGCCTAGCGTTCTGAAAAGTGTACTAAGTGAAGAGGGCAGCCATTTTGTTGTAGCCCTACACTGAGTGAGACTCTGTTGACGGCAGTTCTCTTACAGCTTGGCTATCAGACAGCCACGGCTTGCTAATGGGCCGCAGACCAGGGGTCTATAGTACACTGCAGAATAGAAAGATATTAAACTAACCATTTCATTATTATTTATATTTTTATGTAACTGTCATAATGTTAGGATTATATTTCCAGTAAGGAAAATCCAACAATCCATAAGCTATAAACACAAATAAAATATCAATCCATCTATTTTTTGAAGAAGTTTATTCCATTATTGGCTTATAGATAGAGAAAGCCTTTTCCAGAAGCATTCTACAGTATTTTGCTGGAATGGTATGACATACCATTGCAGGGTACTTGCAATATACACACAATATCCACACAAATTCACTAATTCTGGGGCAATTTAGAGCTACAAGCCACCTGACTTAATGTTTTTGGGGTACAGAAGGTGGTTCAAGTACTCAGAAATAAAGCATGCAGAAACAAAAAGAGACCTCCAAAATCCACATAATAGTGACATGATATGAAACAATATTCCTGGAGCTATGAGGATATCTACAGTATATTTTCCCCATGCACTGGAAAAGAATCATATTATTCAACAAAATCATGGGGTAACTCTGTGCTTTTCTCCCACCAGTGGGTATGGTCAGCACATTCACTTGAAAGAACAATAGTCCACCTATTTTGTCGCTATTTGGTACTCTGAATCCCACCTCATGCTTAGTCTGTAACTCTGTTGATATAAAAACATGCATATTCTCTTTTCATGAGGTCAGTACATGAAATACTATAAACAATTCAAGTAATAGGCCTTTTGCTCTTAGTTTGCAGTCTTGGCAAGCTAAACAGGAGTGCAGTGCATGAAGGGAATATGGAGCACAAAGCATAATCCTAGAGTATTTTGCGTAGTTAGTACTGAATCCCAGAGAACTAACCTTGAGCTTAAGTGATAATGAGGTCTGTAACATTGTCTGTGTTTTTTGAAACTGCAGAAATGTCTGCACAACCTGCATAGATGAGATAAGGAGTTCTTTTATTAGCTTAATAATAAACCACTTCTGAGCCAGACATTGCAAGTTCACAGCTGACAACTGACAGTTCACCACAGTGCAAATCTGCAAACTGAGATGATTTGTGGTGTGAGCCCATAGTAATATAACATTCTTTCAAGTTACTAAAGATAAACTAAAATACTGTATATCTTTAAATTGGGATTTAATTATGATTTGTAAGCATGTGAATTGCTGCAGCACATTTAAAGATAATGGATCAGAAAATAAGAAGGCCTCTGATGCTATTTATGGGAAGTAATATACTCTTATTTAAATTAATTAAGAACCCTACATAGAACTTCTCCAATATATATTGTATACACATTAGAACATGAGATAAACTTTAATAGTCCAACAAATCTCGCCAAGCCTAATTTTCCCAAAATAACATGAAGTCCACACTTGAATGTCCCTAATGGCCTACTCTTTACCGCTCTAATTGGTCACTTTCTAATATTTGTATGAAATTCACCTTTAACACATTTTTAACTGGTTCCCTGTGTTCTTGTTGAAGTAATTTTAAAGTAGCAGCCTTGCTCCAATATACTAATTCCTTTCATAAAAAAACTTCAATCATGTTACCTCATTAATCTCGATTTGCTTAAACTGAAAAGGTTCAACTCCTTTAATCTTTTCTCATAACTCATACCGGCAGTCCCAGAGTCAGCCTATTGGCTCCTCTGGACTTTCTCTAGTCCAGTTATGTCTTTTTTGCTATAAACTGTAATGGACAGCTCACATGGTCTGTCATATTGACTGAGACTGAACAAGGAAGGCCAGTACAATAGAAGAAATGGGGGAGATGAGCACAGATAAATATTTTCTCCCCCAGTACATTCAGTGGCAAACTGCTTGGGTTTGGATCCCCACATGGCTGCACGTAGGGCATGGTGGAACCTGTAAGAGAAAGCAGAATTGTGTTGTGCTGTATTTATGATACTTTTGAAGGCTTTGTGTAAGGTACTTTGTGAAAATAAACCTTTTATTATATTGGAGCTTGTGTCTGTGTGGTTGTGTCTGGAGTTTAGGATGTGGCAATGTCCCCTGCTGGTCACAAAACCTTAAGAAAAAGTTGAGTTAGTAGATATAGAAGTGATGACAATGTACATAAAGAGATATGTTTAGTATAAGTCCATCTCTTAAAATTCTCTAAATCTCTATCTTTGCCTCTATTCTTTCAGTGGAGTTCAATAGCCATATCATATAAAACAGGTGCTACAGGAGATTACCTAAACAAATAAATCAGAGTGTACACCATTTACATTAAATAAAGCTCTGGCCTGGAATATAACTGTTTAATCCATGGATTAAATGCACAGTTTTCCTCTGATGTCTTACTCTGAGGATACTGAGCTCCATTTAGTTTCCATATTTCAGTTTTTCTACTGTCAGAGGTTTAGCTAGTAATTTCTTAAATGGCCTGCCTGGTCATTTGAAATATCAAGACCGAAAATTTTCTTTTTTATGTTGGAGTTGGAGATTGTATTCAATGCCTTTTCCTTTTTTATCAACAGCAAATTAACAGAACTCTAAGCCACTGGTAAATAAATGATTCAGGAATCCCTAAATGCTTTGTTGTTGTTGTTCAATTACAGAAGAATAGATGGCCACACTGTGATGCTCTGACAGGATAGCAGATTTTCAAATGGAAAGCAGAAAACAGCTAGTTCAGGTCTATTCATCATCCCTAGGTAGGAGTCATGCAGGGCTTTGCAACAGATTCTTGTGTAGCATAGATATTTAACACAGCCCTAAATGCATGCAACATTGCCTTATCTATTTAAATACATTCCACAAAGAATGGCATATAAATCATTTCAAGGTTATAAAATGCATGTTTCAGTGAGCTAACATTAACTCTGTAGCACTAAGTAAAACCACATCTTATTGTTTTGCTAAATATTTATGTAAAACTATGAATGTGTAATGATTTGCTTTCCAAGTGTAAATATAAAAATAAATACATTTTCAATGCTTGTCAAGATTATTTTATGGTGGCATAGTGTTGTAGTCTTAGCACTGCTACCTCCCAGCTCCAGACAGCTGGGTTCAAATATTAGTCCTCTCCCTGTATGGATTTTTCACCTGATACTCAGGTTTTCTTCCTGCAATCCAAAGACCAACATATCACGTTGGTTGGTACCTTGAAATAGATCCCATTAGAGTGAATGAAACCCGGTAACAGAATGCTCTCTATGCCGTTTCATTTTTTTTTTTTTATATTTTTGCATCTTCACCACTAGTAAGCAAAACCCAGATTTGACAGACATGAAGGCGTGCATAGCAACTGGTCACTAGGGAAATGACTGCCTCCTGCAGCCCTAAAACTGTGAAACAGCTGCATGAGCAGCTAATTACCAAAATCTTGTTGGGAAAAGAACAGAAAACCGGAAACTAAAAAAGAAAAAAATTCCTCTGAGATTTGTTGAGCCTGACAACAGTTTAGAACGTCTACAGTCTACTGTACAGTGCTATTGGAAGTATTTTGGAAAAGTGATTGTGTAATCTAGTAAGAGTTTGTATTAAGAAGAGACAGGAAGAAGATACACATTTTTTTTCCTTTGTTTTTATTTGGGACTTGGATTATAAAGAGTGGACCATCAGGCTGGCACCACCACCTCAACTCGACACAGACAAGCGAGGAACACAAGTTCAAGGCACACGCAATTTATTTTTTTTCTTTTTCCTCATGGGAAATGCCTTCCCTGTTTCTCACAAGCCCAGCACAGTCTTACAGCACAACCATAAAACAATACTCTTCCTTCTCTCTTTTCCTCCTCTGGTCAAGCTTCGTCTTCCTCCTCCCAACTCTGGCTCTCCGAGTAGCGGTTGCCGACTCCTTTTATACTGCACCAAGAAGTGCTCCAGGTGCTTGATGACCTAGTTTCTGGCAGCACTTCCAGGTGTGGCAGAAGAACTGCCCAAAAGGGCTCAGCAGATCCTGCTGCAACACCCCCTGGCGGCGCCCATGGATTCCAACAGGGCTGCATCAAACTCCAACTCCCATGGAGCCCTGCAGGAGTCCGAGGCACTGCTGCAACTCGGGGGGGCTGCCATCTAGAATCGCAGCGTAGGTAACGCTCTGGCCAGTGTGGAGGTGTCCCAGCCATGCAAGGGCCCCGGCCGCACACTACAACAGATTATAAAATAAACCTTAAAGCATATAAGAAAAAAAGACGTTCTAAACCCTAATAAATCATTGAGTCTTGGTAATCAGGAAGTCATAAGTTAATGTTTATGACAAGACCACCACATTGTCACCAGTAAGACAGTAAAAAACAAAAACAATGAAGTGAAATTGACATAAGCCTTGACAAGGCACGCTCCTAAAGCATGAGCTCTCAACGTGCCTTTTGTTAAAATTGTTACTTTAATTACTTCATTTCATTTAATTTATGAAATTAAATAAACCATTGAAAAACGTAAAATTACAAAAGCTTTACATTTTCAAGAGTGAAATACAAAATGAAAGAACTAAAGAAATAATTAACTGTTGTGACAGATAGGGGGCGCTATCGCTCCCTTGACCCCTCAGACAATTCACCAGACACCAGGTAAAAGTCCAATAATTAATTTTATTAGGACTATACAGTGCACAAAGCACCCTCCTCTCCACAATACTCATTCAATAATAATAAATCAATAATCAATTCCTCCACACTCCCAGACGCGTTGCCACCCTTCCACCCAGCTCAGCTCACTGTCTGGGAGTTCCCAAAGTCCTTTTATAGTCCTTGACCCGGAAGTGTTTTGCTCCTTCTGTCCATGTGACTAGGAACACTTCCGGGTCAGATAAAGTCCTTTTTCTTCACCCCAGAACGTCATTCCTCTTGTCCATGTGACTCGGACGTATTTCCAGGGCTTAGGGTAAATATTCTATGCTCCTCCCTGCAGCTCCATCTAGTGGCCCCTGTGGTATCCAGCAGGGCTGAGGATGAAAACTCCATTGTCCATAATTCCCTGCTGGTATTCAGGGCACCTCCATGCTGCAGGGAGGGCTCCACCTGGCGGTCTGGGGATGACTGGCCGGAAATAGACCACACTGTACAAAAGAATAACCTAAAATTAACTGCGCCAAAATGAATCAGGAAGTCAGAAGCCAAAGATTCAAAATTCAAATGCAAAAATACAAAAGCCAAAGTCACAAACCAGGAAAATCCTGAATAGTCAAAGATTACAAGGCTTACAAGAGGAAAGCAAAAAATTGAGTTGAAGAAAACATTTACAAGAGCTAATGTTACTGCAACATGGGTGTGGCAGCAGGTGTTTTTTAATACTTCTTAAGTAGCTGCGGCCCCAATGACCACAGCACCTGAGGGCTGCAAATTATTCAAAGACCCTGCCCCTGTAGATAAATAAGAGAAAAAGGAAACAAAAACATGATGTTAAATATAATGAATACAAAGACAAAAGGAGCTGGAATACATAAAGACATATATATTTTAAAAAGTAGAAGACCAACTGCAGCCATAGCAGCTGTCAGGTTTCCCAAATATTTTCAAATTAGGGAAGGCACATGAACTGTCACCATCTCTTCTGTGCTCTGTCACTGGTCTTAGTGTTCAATATTTTAGTTTGTTTTATTTTTGTTATTTGGTGATTATTCTGTGATAATGATTTTATGAAATTACTTATTGTGAAATTTTGTTTTACTTTTTTTTTTATTTTTGAATGACTTTGTAATTGTTAATTATGTTAGTTCTATGCACATTTGTATTACTTTATATATGTTGAGCCATAGGTGGTTAGGACTCCTGAAACAATTTGCACTTAGGCCTGATTAAGGGCCCAGAATGCTTGTTGTCTTAATGTGGATTTATTTATTTTCAAATTTTATTTTATGCTTTTCTGTTTACTTTTCTTGGTTTTCTGGGTTTTCAAATAAACAGATTCTAATTCTGAGATTAATGTATTCATAGTAGTTAAATTATTTGTGTGTCTTTTTTTATGCCTTTTTGTTTTTTCATGGACACTATCACTTTGTGGTTGTGTTGCCATGATGTTTAAAGGTCAGCATAATTAACTTCCTGGTATGTGAGATTATAAATAACTCCTTTAAAACTTGATTGACTATAATTCTTGGTTAGCATTTCCTGGCACAAACATTTTAGCTTCATCCTTTGCTTTCAGCTTGATGACAGAGCGCTGAGCCATTCTGGTTACAGCCGTTGTCTGTTTATATTAACTACTAGCAAAATACCCGCGCTTCGCAGCGGCGAAGTACTTCCTTAAAATTTTTATTAAGAAGACAATTAAACCTTTTGAAAACTGAGGGAAAATATACCAATAATTATTTGTTAAGGATCTCTTTGTATGCCACGTTGTCAGTTCGGCCCTCCAGTTGTAATATGACCAAGCTGTAGCTGTGCGCTGAGCTTACTCTTGAGCATGCAACGTACAGTTGGCCATGTGAACAGTAATCTTGTTTCAAATCTCACAGCTTGGATTGCTGCTGTCATAATCGGTTTGAGTTTCAT
>JANRMT010027041.1:46486484-46505705 GCA_026402145.1 Polypterus bichir lapradei | reverse complement strand
TAAGCAAACAGCTTCTGTGCAAACAGCACCTCTGCTCATACTCCCTCCATCAGGCGCAGAGAATGTCAGAGAGGGTGAGATAGAGGCAGAGACAAGCAAACAAACACCGCGTGGGATGCATATCTTATAGCATTCAGGAGTTTTAGTTAATATGTAATACATGCTCTGATTGGGTAGCTTCTAAGCCATCTGCCAATAGCGTCCCTTGTATGAAATCAACTGGGCAAACAAACTGAGGAAGCATGTACCATAAATTAAAAGACCCATTGTCCGCAGAAATCCGCGAACCAGCGAAAAATCCGTGATATATATTTAGATATGCTTACATTTAAAATCCGCGATAGAGTGAAGCCGCGAAAGTCGAAGCGCGATATAGCGAGGGATTACTGTACAACCAGTTTCATTGATAACTTCACATCCAGCTTTTGAGAGTTTAAACATTTCTAAACATCAAAGTGTCCACTACTGAAATCGTCACCTGTGAATCTAAGATGTTTAAGAGGCATTGGCGGTTGTCCAAAGGTGTAAAATATTTGGCCATTTCGGTACACTTAAGCATTTCACTCTTCTAGTGCTCCTGTGTAGTATAATTATCTCCTGTACCGTCATCAGTCCACACCTTGAACCTGTCCTAGTCATTCAATACATAAGACACAATGTTCCTCCGGATATCAAGAGTGAGCCTGATATGGCCGTGCAATATGTAACAAAGAGAATGGAAAAGGCAGGTGCCATCTCTGGGCATGGAAACCACTTGGTAAGTGACAGTTCTTTGATCGATGGTGATCACCTCGATAGATATGTTAATGGGGGTACAGTTGGAATGATAAAGGAAATGGGTACCTGAACAATGTAAAGTAAGTCTAAAATACCTACACAATAACTATAATTGTAATAAATGAACAATAAAACAGCGGAGAAGCCGTGGATTAAATAAAAAGGCTGTAGTTATCAGCAGGGAGACGTGAATACCGTGGCGAAGCAAGGAAGGGAATGTAGAGACTGGAGCGACAGACGGCCTTATATAGGCAGGCAGCCAACAACGTGGGAGGCGTTGGGATGGGGGACCCAACGGCGCCTCACACGGTGACCGAGCTGCAGGCTATGGACGTATATATGTACGTAAGTAGGATTCAGCTAGCGTTGGGAACCTGCGTACCAAATTTGTTGAAGATGGGCCCATAAGTAACAAAGACCGTTGAAAAGTTCAATATGACGGCTGACAGTGGCATCATATCACCGAAATAAGTACCAAATTTCAGCCTTCTACCTACACGGGAAGTTGGAGAATTAGTGACGTTGGAAAGTTCAATATGGCAGCCGGCAGTGGCATCATACCACTAAAATAAGTACATACATCGGTTTTGGTTAGCGCAGGGAAGCCACCTACCAAATTTCGTGAAGATGGGGCCATAAATAAGAAAGTTGAACATGGAGAACATTGTCAACCGTTATGACCGTTACATGTAGAATTTCGAAATTAAACCTGCTTAACTTTTGTAAGTAATCTGTAAGGAATGAGCCTGCCAAATTTCAGCCTTCTACCTAGACGGGAAGTTGGAGAATTAGTGACATTGGAAAGTTCAATATGGCGGCTGACAGTGGCGTCATACCACTGAAATAAGTATGTACATTGGTTTCGGTTAGCGCAGGGAAGCCACCTACCAAGTTTCGTGAAGATGGGGCCATGAATAAGAAAGTTCAACATGGCGGACATTGTTGACCATTACGCATAGAATTTCGAAATGAAACCTGTTTAACTTTTGTAAGTAAGCTGTAAGGAATGACCCTGCCAAATTTCAGCCTTCTACCTACACGGGAAGTTGGAGAATTAGTGATGTTTGGAAAATTCAATATGGCGGCCGACAGTGGCGTCATACCACCGAAATAAGTACGTACATCGGTTGTGGTTAGCGCAGGGAAGCCACCTACCAAATTTCGTGAAGATGGGGTCAGCCTTATACCTACACGGGAAGTTGGAAAATTAGTGACGTTGGAAAGTTCAATATGGCTGCCGACAGTGGCGTCATACCATCGAAATAAGTACATACATCGGTTTCGGTTAGCGCAGGGAAGCCGCCTACCAAATTTCGTGAAGATGGTGCCATAAATAATAAAGTTCAACATGGCGGACATTGTCGACCGTTATCGACCGTTATGACCGTTACGTGTCGAATTTCGAAATGAAACCTGCTTAACTTTTGTAAGTGAGCTGTAAGGAATAAGCCTGCCAAATTTCAGCCTTCTACCTACACAGGAAGTTGGAGAATTAGTGATGAGTCAGTGAGTGAGGGAGTGAGTGAGTGAGTGAGTCAGTGAGTGAGTCAGTCAGTCAGTGAGGGCTTTGCCTTTTATTAGTATAGATATTTCCTCATCTGGTCCCTTTCTGTTTAAAAACCTTCCACCTATAGTACACTGGAAGTACACTTGTGTTGTTGGGCCCCCTTGGTGTTCCTTCCTTGTTAGGTTTGAGTGGTTGATTTAGGATTTTAATTTGTTGGCTTTTGCACCCCTTGATTTGCCTAATGGATTAGTAGTTGGATTATGGACTTGATTATTTTGTTTTTGGAAGACCTTCTGAAATAGTTTTCATTTATTTTCTCTTACCCTACAATCGTGTTCCTTGTTTTGAATTAAATTAATTAATTTTGGATTTTCTGACTCCTTTTTGCATTTGGGATTCAATTTTATTTTTTTAGTTTAGCCAGTACCACAAGGAACAATCATCAAGTCAGTAACAGCTCCAATGCACTAAATGCACTGAACATGTGAACCTGAACTTTGAGTTCTTCTCATTTTCATCTTTCACTCTAATTAGTTTTATATAATAAAAGACTGTTTCTATCATTTGTGGCATTATGAAGGAAGCCCTTTTTGTTTACAATTTTCAGTTGGTGAAAGAAACTGTTAATACATTGAGAAAATGCAAAACTAGAAATGATTTCTCATGATAATAAAACAGGCAGGAACAGGGATTTGAACTTTAATCTTACAGTCACAATCATTCATATAGTAATAAAACAGTTGACATTATAAGTAAATTAGTTTTTCAGTAAGTTATACACTACATCTTTGTCAATCATTGTTATCGAGGTGTCCTTTCAATATGTTGCTATTATGCAGTGTTGTGATCCTGTATTGGAAATAGGATGAACGTATCCTTTTCTTTGGTATAAAAGGAAAGCTAACAGGACACAGACTGCGATAAATAAATGACCCACAAATGTATAGATTCTTTGTTGATGGTTTTCAATTACTTGAATAGATGGCCTTGCCATTATGCTCTGACAGGCCAACATATTTTCAATTGGAAAACAGTGAGATCAAGCCTATTCATCATCCTTAGCTGGGAGTCATAGCTTGGTTTTGTAACAGGTCATTTTGAAGCATTTCAGGATGTTCTAGACAGCTGTAAATGAATACCAGGTTCAAGCTACTTTGATGAGTGGAGGTGGGGTTGAGTGGTGCTGGCAAAAGTGTATTGAAAAAGAGTGGAGCAAATGCAAAGTTGTGTGGAGCCAAAAGTGTGGGATGAGGCACTAGAAACAATTAAATATAGACCATAGCAGAGGACTTGAAACATAAAATAAATGTGGTTTTATTTTAATATACGATGAAGTGCTAAAAATGAGAACTTCCAATATGCCATTGTTTCATGGTAGAAAGATTAGGTTCTTAAAGTGGACAGAAATGAGATGTGAACTTAACACAATGTAACGGAACAAGGCTCTAAGTGAATCTATATCGCGTATGCCATGTAGACTGGAGAATAGAAATGTTAGCTGTTATGAAATGAGTTGAATGAAAGCTCCTAGAAAGAAGTAATCTTAAAGATTCAGATGAGAAAAGATTGGGAATGCTGAATAGCAAACCATGGAAATGGATGGATGATAATCACTTGTCTTTAACATAGGAAAAAACAGAAGTGTTGTAAATTGGAGTGAATGATGTAGTTTTCAGCAATGTCCGGTCATTTTTTAACTCAGTAAGTCTGAACATTATTTTTAATGAATCAACATGCAACTTAAGATTTATCTTTGAGAACAGCCTGCTTTTAAAAACATGTATTACAAGCAGATGTGAAATTCAGTGTGTTTTGGGTGCATGAGGAGCTCCTAATAAGACCCCATGGCCCCCCTGAAAATCTTCAAATCAAAACTGTGGGAATTTCTGAAAAAAAAAAAAAAAACATGTTGCAGTACTATAAAGTTCAGTAATGGTCAGTACCCATTACTGAATTTACAAGAGAATATTATAGCAGAGTAAAGCAGAAAGGTCTTTATAGTCAGGACTGGAAGGAGGCTACCTGGGAGTGCTTCACTTGCTTGACTGGGTGAGATGAGTGTGTGGCAGCAGGCTGGGCAGGGCTAGATGTTTGACTGGCAGCAGCCCACCAGCAACGAAGGAGAGTACACACATTAAATCAGGAAGCTTTTGAGAAATACAGCAGAGACTTTCTCTGGAAAATCAAAAAACTGGAACCCCAAACGTTAGTGGTTCATCCCTTATTGCCAGTTTCGTGTTGCTGTTTCCCAACACAGATGTGATGAAACAGTCCTATTGAACAATACTGTTTAGTGGAAAATGGGCCTGCTACCTGATGTGTTCAGGTTCTAAACTGAGATGTTAGACTACTTTATTTAATTTGTGCACTAAATTGATATGTAACATTATTGTTACCTTCATATAAATAGGTAGTTTTACATAACTGACTACTGATTCTTTTGAACTACAGTTTTATTTCACAAAAGGTCGAATACTTTGAATGAACTAACCACTCCTATGTTACTTATGTTACATATTGTAAACATTTTCCACACATATGAAAAGTGGCATGCTGTACAGACTTCAGAGAGCAGCAACCATTTTGTGTAGAGATGGAATCAGAAGATGGATCATAAAAAATAACTAGCCATGGTCAAAACCTGTAAAATAAGATTTACTAGGAAGTTTGACAAAAATCATAAGCAGAGAACTGCAGCAAGAATGTCAGAAAACAAAAATAATGAATAGAGCCAAAGCCAAAACATTCATCATAAGTCTTACTCAATGAGCAATGAGCAGAAAAGAGTTCAAGAGTTTCTTTTAAATGCTCAAACAGAAAACATTGGGTATTAGATTACAGTATATCTACAAACTTGGATGATGATAACTTTGTTTTGCCAGATTATGAGTCATTGCTCTTATGATGTCACGGGAGATGTCGTCCAACAACCTGTGAATGCGTTCCTTAACTATGGGTGCTCAAGATAGTGACACCTATAACAAAAAAAAAACAAGATAGCACCACAGGAGAAAATATTTACACCATTAAAAATGTGTCAGATGCAAAAAACAATGTGACGATCAGATTCTTCTACCTCTAAAATCCCTGAGATGAAGTATTGAGCAGCAAAAAATTTTAAATAAACTCCATGTCATCGGGCATGCAGCTTGCTTAGTTCTTGTACTTACCTTGCACGTTAAAGAGAAACAGAACCAAACAGAGAGAAAGGAGGATATGTAACACCTTTTAATCTCTGACTGTTATGCTCTCTGCTCACTCTATGACATATCGCTGTCTGTGTACTTCAAAAAAAAAATCTCCCACCTACTTATACCTTGCAAAATACTATACCTACCTACTATATAGTATACAGTGGAACCTCGGGTCATGAACGTCTCTGAACACGTACAAATTGGGTTACGACCAAAAAGTTTGCCAAACTTTTGCATCTATTCACGACCACACACTCGGGTGATGAACAAGCCAGTTTCCCTTCCAGTTCGTACACGCCAAGGATTTCCGCATGTGTTCAGTCTCTCCCTGTGCATTCGCTGTGAACTCTTTGTGCTCTATTTCGTTTCCCTTCCGGTTCGTACGCGCCTGTGATTTACGCATGTGTTCAAGTTTTCCCTGTACAGTACATTGTTCTCGGTCAGACGTGCATCGCGCAGAGGAACTTTGTGGTATAGCGGGTCCACAGCTCACGTCAAGAGGCCAGTTTTAAATAATCGCCGTGCTTGCAGCTTAGCGAGGGGGCGTGGTGGTTATTGCTACAGCTGCCACGTCCTCTTCATAAATAGAAGCGCGAGGCGGCTAAAGGGAGGAAAAAAAAAAAGAAAGACAGAGGTTGCGGAGTGAGGAAGTAAGCAGGAAGCAGTGTGGAAAGAACCGTTGTGAGCGAGCGAGCGTGTGCAAGCAGGCAGGCAGCTGGACAGTGAGCCCAAGCAGGGGTGTTTTGGCTGACACTCGGTGGGGCAGAAGGAAACAGTCGCTCCAGCTGAGCGATCAAGGAGCTGGAATGACCAGAAGAAGGACGACTGGCAGCGTAAGGCCGAGAAGGCAGTTTAAAAACAAGCCCGGTGCATTCTTTAAGAGACTGCTTCGAGCATTGTTTTAACCTTGTTGTATTTAATGAAAACTTTTTTTCTATTGGATTTTAACCTCCACTTCACTTCTGTTATTATGGGATTTATTTATTGAAGGATTCTGAAAGCACTGCACTTTATTTAAATTGGACTTTGTTTTTGATTGTTGTTTTGTTGATTTTAATAAAAGCACTTGGCACTTTTTGCACCATCCGATTGCTCCATTGTAGTGCCTCACATTCATGCTCATGGGTAGCATTACTGACGGTGACGGGTTTAAGGGTTCCCGGAAGCAAGATGGGAGCTTGCAGTGAACCCGCATCATCACAGACTTTACCTCAAACTGTAACCTCCTCTCCACCCAGTTCCTCCTCAGTTCCCTCATGCCTGAACTCGACTCATACAAGGTTAGTTTTCTTGGTTGTTTATGGTTAGTTTTTGTATAAATTACAGATTTTTCAAATGTTCATTTTTTTCCCTGTGCTTAAAACTCATTAAAAAAGTGTTTACAGTGATCGGTTCGTAAGACTATAGCGTCAGCTCTTGCAATGTTACTTTTCTCTGTTCAAGGTTTTCTCAGTGTTATTCAATGTTTTTATATTTAGTTTACTATTACACTGTGCATTCTATGGTATAATTAACTATTTTTGTACTTAAAAATCTTTAAAAAAAATATATTTACATACCGCTCGTACAGTCCAGAACGGATTAATTGTATTTACATACAATCCTATTGGGGAAATTACTTCTGGTTGCAACCAGAATTTTGGAACGAATTACGGTTGTGACCCGAGGTTCCACTGTATATTGTACCTATAACTTATAAAAAAACCAGCAAGCAGACCAAACATTTCACAGTACACCAGCTCTAGATGCAGACTGACACTTTTTGTTATCATTGGTACTAAGTACTTTTCTGTATACAATAGTACTAGTATAATTGCAAGCAGTGTGGTGTAGTGGTTAAGGCTTTGGATTTCAAACCCTGTGGTTGTGGGTTCAAATGCCACTATTGACACTGTGTTACTATGAGCAAGTCACTTGACCTCCCTGTGCTCCAATTGGAAAACCAAAAGAAATGTAACCAATTGTATCATAACAATTTTGATAAAATAGCATTGATGACAATATACAGGTGACGTCAAAGCCTTCCTAATAACCAAGACAAACTGGGCTGACAAAAAAAGGGAAAGAAATAAATATCAAAACCAAAAATATTTTTGACAAGACAAAATGGTGAAAAATATTAATTTAACATCAAATGAGCACTACAAGCAAGCAGAATCTAAAATATAGATCCCCATATTTCAAGCCAGGAATCAGAAATGACATCTTTTCAAACTTGCAGCCCACAATGACATTCAGTCTTTTTCATCCTCACAACTGTGTGGCCTGACAATTGGTTGGCTTCCTATTACATTTTCATGTTTTTTTACCCCAAACACACTAAACTTTTCTTTACTAACTTGAGTTTTGCAGTCCAGGTACCAGCTCACACCTCACTTATAAATCCAGATTAACTATCTTCATTAACTGATTATATATTGTCGATATTCAATTTTTAATTTGTTAACACTGCTTGCAGGATCCAGAACAATAAACTGAACATTCGTTCTTCCATCAAATGCTTGTGTTGCTGGACAGCAACTGCAAGTTCTGGCTTTTCAAATCTTTCCATCTACCTGCCAGCAAGAATAAAGGCACCTAATTTCAAAAAAACACAATGTTTAGTGGCATTTGATTAAACTAATCAGCTTTCCCTCTTGAACAGCTTGTAGAAATCATTACCAGCACCTTTCAAATGACTTTAATTATAATGTGTAAAGGCAACATACAACAAAGGGCACTTTGTGCAGCCACTTTTTAAGTTATATTTAAGATTTGAAATAGATTTCCTCCACTGAAATAACCTATTGATTTTATCAGTAGTTCAAAGTATTCCATAAACTGAATACAAATGTGCAGCCAAAAAATATAACCCTGGTCTCTGTATGAATGTCTGCCGGGTATAACAAATTCAATCACAATCCCTGCCCTTTCCTTTTCCATTTACATGTGGTACAACAAACTCAAGACATTGAATAGTCAAGCTTGTCTTCTGTTTTTTTCACATCCCATAGTGCCTTTTACTTCTTTCCTTGTAGCTGCATTGTATACACTGTATGTCTGGGTGAGTTTTCAATGGTTGTCAACTCAAGCCCAATCCTATGATTCAAGTCCAAATCAAACCTGTCTGATTTTGCTTATGTCAGTTGCAGACCATTAAACTGAGTTGCTGAGAATGTCAAACTACACAATTTACAATCACAGAAGATGACAGAAGTCAATGAAAGAAAATTGCTGGAAAAAATTATGTAGTGTAACAGGGGCTTAATACTACAAACTTTTCTGTAGTGGTAATAATAAGGAACAAGTGTTTCTGTGAAAGAATGTGTCATGAATCTGGGTTCCACCATCATGGGATGTAATTAGTTTTATTTTTGAACAAATTACATTTTGTTTTGGCACCAATTTGTATGTTTTTGTGTATGGATGCTGCTATTTTGTGACGATCTTTACATAAACATGCCCTTATTCTTTATGGTCACTATGCCAATTGTGTAATTATGTCCTGTGTTTAAAAGATGATGGTGCACAGCCTGTATAATATAATAATGTATTGTAACGCATGGGACACTGTCTTGCACCCGAGTGAAGAACTGAGTCCAAAGACTTCAAGAAAACCAACATCATTCCACTTAAAACAGGAACAGTCAGGGTCTTTATTCAAACAGGAGCTACCACTTTAATACACACAGACACTGCAAACAAGCAGTGACGGGGCCAAGTCAGTGGCCACGTTAGAGTATTCCCTGCAACCACCATCAGGTGACAGGCATGTTACACAGTGAGGCTGCAAACTTGCGGTTGCCTCAGTGATGGATAAGCAAGCCCTACCTGGTTCTGGTGCACAGTGCAGCTGGGGAGGTTATTGGGGTATCAGAAATATCACAATATATACAAACACCAATCAGAAAACATGCAAAGATATAAATCAAAATGTTACAAATTATATATTCTCTGGGCTAAAGGCCCAATAAGCCAATGTCCATGTATCTCGAGGCTTAAATCAGACTCTCAAGAATGAAAGATGTCCATTTGATTAAGAATATTTTGGGAAATCATCCCTTCTTTAGAACCAAGTCCACTACCTGGGGATAAAACTATACAAACCCCATATATTTAGTAAATGTATGGTATACAAAAAAGGTAATGCATTTAAATGTCAATTATCAAGGTTATCAGTACAACATAAACATATACAAAAAAGCGAATAACAGATAAAAATGGTTAAATGAATTAATAATTACCTTGTGCATAGACATACAACACAGTACAGCAAATAGTAGCTGACAACATCTGGAAGTGAGGCTAAAGCCAAATGTAGATCAAAGTTAATAAGGATACCTTCTGAATTTCCCCTTGGGATTGATAAAGTTTATCTAATTTAACTATCTAATCCACGGGTGTCAAACTCCAGTCCTGGAATGCCGCAGTGGCTGCAGGTTTTCATGCTAACTATCTTCATAATTTGTGACCAGTTTTTGCTGCTAATTACCTTCTTTTGCCTTAATTTTAAAATTACCAGGCCCCTTAGTTGTTTCCTTTTTCTTAATTAGCAGCCAAACAATAACGAGACACAAAACAAGAATCCATATGACCAGCTCACCTGTACCCATCACAAAATATGTGAAAATAAAGAAAGGTGGAGGTCTCAGTAAGACCGATCTCTCAGCTCACCAAAACACTGTGACAGTGGCCTTAGGAAAAACAAAAAAATCAACAGTTCTGGAAATGTCTGCTGTGGCAGAATGAGAGCACCAACAAGCCATGGAATTAAATAATGAGTTTAATTAACAGCAAGAATCTGCTTCTCATTGTGAAACTGGTTGGAGTCGGAAGCCCCGATTTAGCTGGTCATCTGTTGGCTCGTTTCATGCCTCATTTCTGTTTGGCTGCCATTTAATGAAGAAAGGAATCAATTCAGAGGAAAAGGAAAAGGAGTTAATTAGCAGGGAAAACTGGTCACTAGTTAGGAAAAGGGTTAGAATGAAAACCTGCAACCACTGCGGCCCTCCAGGCCTGGAGTTCGACACCCCTTATCTAATCTAATCTATCATCAGTAAACCATGATTTTAAGGAAAAACAGGACAAAAAAGATTAACAAAGGCCCATCTTGTTGAGGCACTTGACACACAACGAAATATACAAGAAGCATACAACAGTCAATAAAGGGCACTGTGTCATTGTATTATGACAATTATTGTTATTAACTCACACTGCACGTTATATATTATACTAGCAAAATACCCTCGCTTCGCAGCGGTGAAGTACTGCCTTTAAATTTTTATTAAGAAGAAAACTAAACCTTTTTAAACTGAGGGAAAATATACCAATAATTATTTGTTAAGGATCTCTTTGTATACCACGTTGTCAGTTCAGCACTCCGGTTGTAATATGACCAAGTTGTGCGAGCTTACTCTTGAGCATGCAACGTATAGTTGGCCATGTGAAAAGCAATCTTGCCTCAAATCAATGGCAATCTTTTGTAGGGTCTGTCCCTGAGACTTATTAACACTAGAATTATCAGAGCCTACGAAAACACTCGTAAATCCATCCCACCTTAAATCGCTTTTTAAAACCGTTCTCACCTCTCCGCCAGCGTCTTTTGTTAATCTAAACATGCTGATAAAAGAAAAGCTGCAAGTAGCCAGCTATTCCATCCCCCCACCGACTTAGAACGTGCACAAACTTCTCCCAGCTCATGCCTTGATTGATTTTCTGGGAGTGAAGTGGAGTTTTAGAGTGGAAATAATAGATTGTTGTTTGGAACACACGCATTTCATGTCTGTTCCGTTTCTACACAATTGTTGTGTTAGATTTGTACCTTCTGTGAAAATATTTCTTTGATATTTGGACTTCAGGCTTCATACATTATATAGTTTATACCTACATTTTGTCATCTACTACTAGAATATAAAAAACATTTCTGTATTAACAATGTGTTTACGCAGATTACTGTAGAAACGGAACAGACATGAAATGCGTGTGTTCCAAACAACGATCTATTATTTCCACTCTAAAACTTCACTCCCAGAAAATCAATCAAGGCATGAGCTGGGAAAAGTTTGTGCACGTTCTAAGTCGGTGGAGAGATGGAATAGCCGGCTAATTGCAGCTTTTCTTTTATCAGCACATTTAGATTAACAAAAGACGCTGGCGGAGAGGTGAGAACGGTTTTAAGAAGCGATTTAAGGTAGGACGGATTTACGAGTTTTTTCGTAGGCTCTGGTAATTCTAGTGTTAATTGTCATCGCGAAGCAGAGCCTTACTGGAAATTGGAGGCATTTGAAATGGGAGATCAGAGGGTATAACAGGGATGCAAGGAATAAAAACTCTCTCCCCTGAGCAACTGCCAGTAAAAATAGTTGCCTCAATTAGGTTCTTTTGCAGACACGTGACCTGAAGTCTCGTGCCGTTACAAAGTTTCGGTGGGTGTAAGTTTTTCAGTAACATTATAGGTGTCCCAACCTTCAAAATTAGATTATGCTCAGGAGTGCCTGGAGGATTCAGAGTGTGGAGAAACTCTAGCGACAGCGTGTCTATTAACTTGTGGATTTTTCTGTGAGTATTTGGCAGCAGCGTCACGAAGTTGTTTCCGCAAGACGGCATTAGCTGCGGAGCTCAGCTCGGAGCGAAATGAAGTGAATGAGAGGGGAGATGATGACGTGACTCCCCCACCTGCCTTAACTGTCAATCCCTCCACAAACACAGTCTCTCGGATCTCAACTCTCCTTTATATAAATCAGTAAAGGAGAGAGGACTAAACACTAAGGAAAAAAGAACGGCAAGACCGCGTCAGCTGCAGACCTCAGCGGAGCTCAGCTTGGAGCAACATGAAGTGAATGAAATGACGTGAATGGGAGGGGAGATGATGACATGACTCCCCCACCCGCCTTAACTCTTCATCCCTCCACAAACATAGTCTCTCGGCATGACAAACGCCAGCGGCAGTGTGTCTATGAACTTAATTTAAAGTTAAGCTTTACATATTGCGTTCCTATTCGTTTGCATAAGCACAGTCCTTCACCAGCAATTTTAACTCCATTCCAGCAATTTTAACTCAGTTACAAAGTGATCAAAAGTCTCGTGTATACCCTGCGTCTTCTCATTAAACTTGTATCTCGCAAATATCGTATTCGCCTTAGGCATGACAAACACCAGCGGTAACGTGTCTATGAACTTAATTTAAACTTAAGCTTTACTCCGAGCTTTCCTATTGATATGTCCTCAAAGGCTTGTTCAGCTTCATAGGGTTTTTCCTCTCTTACTGCATCAATAAACAGTTCATCTTCCTCTTTATCTGAGACATCACACACTGCATGCACGGGTTTACCTTTCCCAGTTCTGCAAACTATAGCGAATTGGTTCAATTTACCACATTTTTTGCACTGTCTTCCTTTAGCTGGACATTGACTTTTTCCACGGTGTGCTTTGTTTCCCCAATTGCTGCACTTATGAATATGCTTGTATGCACTTCATATTCTTTTGCTGCCTTCTCAATTGTGTAATGCGTTTTTTGTTCAGCGCTCTTTGGAGCTCTTGCTTGTTCTCTACGTACTGCGTTCACAGTCAGTTCACGTGAGCTGCTCGGAGTACATGCATCTAAGGTTCTCAGCTGTGCCTGTGCTATCTCATTCAATCTTGCGATGTCCACGGCTTTATTTAATGTTAGCTAAGACCCGGCACTTAAAAGTTTCTCTCGTATTTTTGCTGAGTTTATACCAAACACTAGTCTATCCCTGACCATTTCATCTTCGTTTGCCTAAGCACAGTCCTTCACCCGCAAATATTTAGCGGCAGAGTGTCTATTGGATTGCTGTTGACGGACAGCCTTATATGGGCAGGCACTCAATTACGTGGGAGGTGTGATGATGCAGGACGCAACTCCGCCTCACACGGCAACCAAGCTGCAGGCTATGGCCGTATATATGTACGTAAGTAGGTTTCGTTATGACTGTTATGCTTAGAATTTCGAAATGAAACCTGCCTAACTTTTATAAGTAAGCTGTAAGGAATGAGCCTGCCAAATTTCAGCCTTCTACCTACACAGGAAGTTGGAGAATTATTGATGAGTGAGTCAGTAAGTGAGTCAATCAGTCAGTCAGTCAGTGAGGGCTTTGCCTTTTATTAGTATAGATGAATGAGTGGTTATCAGTTTGTGGTGCAAAGCTTTTGGCAACAGATCCACAATAAAAATCAGACAACAAGATATTTACAGGTAATGGTAACAAGTTATTAGAACCCTGGCAAAGTATGTATTTTTGGCTTTAACAATCACATCATTTTGATTATCTTATTAATCTAAGCTCTGCCTGCTGCTTTACTGCTGCCTTTGCTATTTTCATTCCTTGATCATTTTCTTTTTTTTCCTCTTGGCACCATGCTGTGTGCAAGATGTTCAAAACAGAAAGGACAATAGCAACAACAACTGTATATTAATATTTTAAACACATTATTTCCTGCTGGATGTGGTGTCACAACAGCAAGGCACAATTCAAATTAAATTAGGAAGCCATGGGTGTGAGTTGTGTAGTAGAACATGACATGTGGGGCATTCTTTGTGAAGAGTTAATGTTCGCTTTGGTGTATAGTTCAAATGGATAAAAGCCATTTTGAGGTGTATATTTACAATTAATTTAGACCACTTTTCATAGATCCGTTTTCCCTTTTGACATTAAAGAGTCTTTTTCTGTTTCTGTGATTTCATTCTTTTAAGAAGATTTCAACAAGTGAATGCTTCTTTCTTATTTGAATAACCCTTGCTATGCAATGAAACAGAAAGGCAACATTAGTTAAGTTGGTTTGTGGTTCATATTAAATAAAATTTATGTATTTTAATACATTCTTGTTCATAATTGTGCAGGAGATTGGCAGCATTTTGTCTGATGGTTGGGTATGACAGAATTTTAGTGTACTCTGTACATGTGACAATACTACTACTACTAGTACTACCAGCACTACTACATAGGTCATCCCCTCACACGTGAGTATAGTTTCAAAGTACATGCATATATATGTGTAACCTTTTCAATGTTGCCACTATTCAGAAAGAACTTAGTAATTTCTCTCCTATTCCATGGGAAAGGTGTCAGTGATATTTACAAATACATGTCCTAAAGATTGGTTTCTGCTAAAACTAAAAAACACATGAATATAAGAAAATGAGATGCACCCTAACACTTCAGCCTATCCACGTTCTAATGTAAAGTAACTTCATCCATAAACCAACATAAAATACAAACTTGTCATGCATTATTCAGCAGACATTACATTAATAATAACAATACATTTTATTTATATAGTGCCTTCCCCATGCTCAAGACACTTAGATTCTTCAATCCAAATCCAATGTATTGAACTTTAATGTAACTCTTTAATTAAGTAAGAATATAGAGAGAAGAAAAAAAATATTAATATAAAAACATTTATAATAGTGACCGGAGTATGTAAATTTTATGATAGATACCTAGCGTTGGTGTGCGTTGGAGCTCAGATGAAATGATGACAACGAAAGAAAATCCTTTATTTACAGCCTTATTGTTGCCAATAAGCTACATCTAGACGTAAGAAAATAAAGAAGAAAAAAAAGCCCCCCTTGCGCACCCCTCCCAGTTTTTCTGGTTTTCTTTCACACCATCCTTTTCTGCCTTACCAAATAACTGAACCCAAGCATAACTGCCTTGAGGAACTACTAATAACAGTACATTTTAACAGTAAATCAGTTTTCTTGGAGCTGATGTAAATATAAATCAAGAAAAATGATTTATCTATTTCTTAAATAAATAATATTTGAACACTGTATTTATTTTGTCATAAACAAACAATCAAATAACCCTCTAGGGTGCTACATATAGGTAAGGGAGTATATGTGTGTAGGTATGCAGGATATAGCAATGAATGCCAACTCACAGAACCGAACATTTTCCAGTTGGTTTCACAGTAGGGCAGAATATTTTGGTGGTTAAATGCACATAGGGCAGAAACAGTAAATGCTTAGCATGTCGTGACTGCTGATTGCACATTCTCTTATTTCTGAAGTAATGTTTACGTACAAAATTGATAATACGTTCATTGATCAGTACAAGACACAGAGTATCCCAAACATACACCTGAGAACAACCTTATGACTGAGGGCTGATGTATGCTTTCCTCAAAGGATGTCACACAACTTCTATATAGTAAGCAATTTGTATGTGTATAAGCTCATCAAGGAGTGTGATAAGTCTGTATGTAAGACCCTTTCAAAATGTATGCTGCAGGGAATGTGAAATATTTACCAAAAATGTGTTTCCTATCGAAATGTCAAAAAACTATCCATTAGTTCAAAAAAAAGGGGCCAGAGTCAGAAGGCAAGAATCAAGCAGACATACGTTCACTGTGTGTAACAGTCCCAATGGGCCTAAAACAGACTGCCTACTAGTGCCGAAGAATGTAGAATCTGACACTACAATTGCTGGCATCTGAGGGCACGTTGTCATTTTAAAGCCTTTTCTGCAACTGTCTGTGACTTAAATTTTGATATATGGTGCAACGATTAATTTTCACACGCCCACAGGTTTTTTAGCTTTCTTTTCTGCATTTACAAGTATATTCCTGACATTTTTTAGCATTGCGCTTCATCTTTTCCTACATTTGACACTACTTAATTGTTTTTTGATTGTCCTTGTAATCTCTCATTGCTGAATTATACAAATGTCTGCATCTGTGCAGCTCTGCAATTAACTGCTTTTCAAAATTCTCCATTTTCAATTGAGTGATATCCACAGAGTTAGAAAAAATTTGATGCATAAGAACGGGTAAAAAAAAGCAACATGGGGAAGTGCATCATGTTTTGTGATATAATTATGTCTGTGGCCAAATCAATCATACCTCAGCCTTCATTACCCGAAACAAAATTTACATTTTTTTAACTTCACAGAACTTTACAGAAGAAGAGGTTGCAGGATAGTAAGTTAGACAAATGAGCATGGCCCAAGTTTTTAACAATAACTGAGGTTTAACTTTGGCCATTTTTTGGACAGAGTATGATAAGAGGCCCAGGTATATGAAAAACATAGTACTGTAGAGACCAAAAAAAGAAAACACAAATAAAGAGAAAAAGAAGGATTAGAGAAGAAAAGTAGAGACACAAGTCCAGGTTTGTGTTGGCAGTTGGCACTTCCACATTCAGTCCCCAACTTGAAGTCCAGCTCAAATCCAGATTTACTATAACCTACTGCTGTACATATGACATGTAATGTAATTGTATTTTGTATTGTAATTGCATTATACATACAACAATCTGTTTACTGAGCCCACATAATCCAGTCTTCGGGATCATGGAATTGGATCCTATTCCAGTAGCAAGAATAAAAAAGTAGAAACCTTCCTTCAGTTACACACTCACATTCACAAAATCTCCAACTCTGGGAACACACAGAGCTGCCAATTAACCTAACAAGCACATCTTTAGGATGTGTGATAAAAGCTGGTGGACAAGGTGAACAATCCATGCAGACAAGAAGAGGCCACTACCATCATAACTAAATTATATGCTTTGTATTAATGCCCACTCTTTATTAATGCCCATTATGAAATGTACTACATGCTAGAACGACTGTCCAATTAATCTTAGTTTGTTTAATTTCAAAAAAATCAGATTCACCCTGATAAAAATTATCATTAATGCTCGGCCTGCATGAAAGTGTAATTAAAGTGATATACAGTATCTGTCAGCTGTAAGACAGGTAACCAAGGTAAGAACAGCTGGACATTCGTTAGCAGATGTTTTGGTGGCTTCCTTATTTGGAAAATAAATAAATAAATAATATTTTCACAAGTGTATTTGCAGACTTGCAAAGACTGCTAAAATAAAAATTCTGAGAGGATTTTGAAAAAACAAGCTTGTTATTAAATGCAGACATCAAATGGAAAGCGAAAGGCATGGGAGAGAACAGCTGCAGATATTAAAAAACAAAAAAGCTAAACACAGCACCTGTGATTACTAAGATTACAGAATGCAGCAGGGATATATGGTGGACTTTAAATTAAATTCATAATTTTAAATTAAAACTCCTGAACACCTGGGATGAAGGAACATATTTTGTCTTCTTGTTGCCTGAATCCTGAATCAGAATCCTGAAGCATATCTTGTCTTCTTGTTGCCTGAAGAAGTCATGTTTGAGCTGGCACCAATCCCAAATAAGAACCGAAAGACAAGAAACATTAAAAGGGGTGAATTTATTATAAAAAACAAAGCACATCAGAGAGGGTTAAACACAAAAGGGAAGACAAAGCACAAATAAAGAGGAATAAACACAAACCTGTGGCCCTTCTGACCCTCACTAACAGATTATTGCATCTGTCTTCTTTTTTGTCTAATGCACAATACTTCTAACTCTTTTAAACACTTACAGCACACACTTTTGCCAAACCTAATTCTAAAACCTCCAACCTCCTCTGCACATTGGCTGGAAGAACTTTTAAGTTTGGCCAGGAAGCAGAGACTGGAGAGCTAGATATAAATTAATAGGTCTCTCTGTGCTGCCACCTATCCACTTGGAAGACATCTGTGTTGACTACTGTCATCCCACCTCTATATTTATGTCCCAAGACTGATCATCTCCGAGGCATATTTCATTCTGTTTGAGCATACCGCCCCATTTGGTGGTATTCCAATTCACTGTTTCTCTACCACTGGGTCGAGTCACAGGCTGCTCTTAATGTATTGTGAGTTGCTTCACCTGTCCAATGATCATGCTTGATCATCCTCCGGCTCTGACGATCCCGCTCAATTCACCAAAGGGAATCCTCCTGGGAAGGTGGAAAAAAGTGGGTTGGAACTGAAAGGTTGGGAAACACTGTTCTAGAACCCACAAGAAAATCTAGCAGCCTGATACCTTTTCGGTATGATGCTAAACTGCCTGCTATTTTCAGTGTCTACTAAGTCCTCCATTGCACCCTATAACAAAAATTTGGAAGGCAGAATGTTTTGTATAACCAATCAGTTTGCAATTCAAGGAAGCTTTTGATTCCCATGGAAAAGGAACCTTGACTGTGATAATATCTTAATGACATTCCTGTGTTTAGAGAATCTGCCTACTCTTTTAGCAAAAGAAAATCAGGTGTACCTTGGGATGAGACAGAGGAAAGACTAGCTGCCTTTTATTAAAACTTTCAGTCTCAAGTTCATTTGTTAGTTTAGTTTTAGGCCAGTTCATATTTTGTTGTCTTTCTGACTTTGAGAGAAGCCACAGACATTTAAATGTAACTTGTTATCTGCTTAGATGCTGGACACATCCCAAGGAGCTTTGTCTCTGGCAAGAAATCTTTATATAGTAGTAATTGAAAAGTGAAAACAAAGTGTAACTAAGGATCTTGGGCCTCATGTATAAACGGTGCATATGCACAAAAATGTTGCGTATGCCCATTTCCACGCTCACTTTTTGTGCGTATGCACGTTTCCAGTTATGTCCGTATGCCATGTTTTAGTGTGAATTCTATGCACTGCATTATATATGAGGCCCCTGCCATCTGGGAAATCTGGGATTGAAAACTGCATGAGCCCAAGTAGGTTGTAACATTTTTTGCATTTTTATATTTGCTGCTATTGGTTAAGTGTGTATGCTATTGGTTATTATGCAGATAAATATAATATTTAAGTAAAAGCTTAAGCTCAATGTGTCTGTCTGATTATTATTACTAGCATTACTGAGTGCTAGATTAATAATTCCTTGTCCAGTTGTGGTCTCTTAAGGGCTCAGAAGATGCTTTGTGATCTCCTCTATT
>JANRMT010027041.1:46443579-46486474 GCA_026402145.1 Polypterus bichir lapradei | reverse complement strand
TTGTGGTCTCTTAAGGGCTCAGAAGATGCTTTGTGATCTCCTCTATTTTTGGTGAACTAGATTGAAGTAAAGGAATAAAAATAAAACACAGTCCAATTCTGTGAGTAGCCTGCTGATAGAGGTCCATAATGTTGAATATGCAGGGTACAATATGGACATTAAGACAGGTAAGAGGTTACAAGTAACAGTTATATTGATAGTTTTTACATTTCTTTGTACCCCCATCAGGCACCTAGGGGCTTAGCCCCCCTCTAAAAATGATGGTATTCCTACAAGTACGTTAGATGAAAGGGTGAACCCCCACCCGTGGAGTTTTCAAGCAGTTGGTGGGTATTTCCTGTGAAGCTTAAAGTTGAGCTGCACATCACAGGTGATCTGTTAATATGGTAAAACACATAATGTGCACAGCAAAACATGCACTACCTTGTATTTCAAAATACACTAGGTAATGAATTTCACCATAATAAATATTAATGGACAATGATAATTACATTTTCAGTTTAATGTGCTCACTCATCCATTAATTCCCAACCTCAGTTAATCCAATTCTGGGTCACGAAGCAGGACACTATCCTGACAGAACAGGAAGAAAACAGAATCAACACTGGATGTATCAAAGCTTATTATGTCAATTTCAACAATACCGATCATACTTTACAACTTTTTTGATGTCCAGTTATAAAGGTCTTATTGTAATTTATTATACACACTATATTATATAAAGGATTAAAATGATAGAATTCTGTTATTTCAAAATATGGTTAAGATTCTGTGGCCAAAAACTAGACAGAAACTGTCAATAAAACCTGACAGAGTGAGACACACTGTCACTTGAATGTTGATTTCTGGGGCAATCAGGAGACATTACTACCGTAAAAACCTCAAAGATGACCACTCAACTATGGGATCAACTATGGGATCAGCTTGGGCTCAAAGTCAGATCCTGCTGTTCAGTGCCTGCTCACAAAACAACAGCAGTAGCCTGTTAAGCTTAAAGAACATTCAGGAGGCAAACTCAGCCATAGTTTAGGATTCTGTTCATTTGGTCACAGCGAGAAAGCCAAGAGCAGTCAAGAAAATTTATACTGTTTAAATTCAGAAAAAAGCTGTGTTCATAACAATTGTCATTAACTTTACTAGATCCACATATTAACTATATCTATGCATACAAATAAGTAAGAGAAAGGAATACCAGCAAAGGAACAGCAGCAACGTTTATTTCTATAGCACATTTTTATACACAGGATGTAGCTCAAAGTGCTTTATAAGATGTTAAAGAAAAAACTGCAAGAAAAGAGAAATAAAACAAATTAGATAGGAATAAAAATGAATAATATATAAAAATAAATATTAGAAACATATATAAGATGGCTATGCAATTATAGAGACGCAAAATCCTTATACTGTATATAGAATCGGTTTTTAAGACTCTCAAGATGAGTTTAATGATAAGGTAGGACAGAAAAAAAACTCCAGTTAAGACAGAGGGGAAAAAAAGAAAATCTACAAAGATTCTAAGGTCAGAAGACCACTCAGCTCCCCTGCTGGGAATTTCACCTAATATGAACGTTCTTAACTAGTTCCTTACTTTTTTTTTTAGGCTTTGTCTTAAGAGAATTTGATCCAGAGGGCTCTCATGGGAAGTTGAGGTATATGCTTTCATTCAAACATTACAGGCATTTGCACAGTACTAGGACTATACACAGATTAAAAAATTATATTCAGCCCCTAAATGCATAACGAGGCTTGGCGTAAGCGAAGATTTTCAGTTGCATTACCCTGTAACTTAATATTATGCAATGCAATTATATATACATACAAAACAATGTCTACATTAAAGATGTAGCCAAAGGTTTGAAGTGTGCCATCGTCTTGCTTTTTAATTGAATTAAATTACTGTAATTCTTTTATTGGCACCCCATAATTTTATTTTTAATTCAACAAAAAAAATTACTTTTTAGTGCATTTATGAATTAAATTTTGTCACTTTTCTTATATATTTTTATAATTGACTTTGTGGTCTCATGTTTACTTTGCCTTACTTCTTTGCATTAGCCAACAAGTGCTGTACATTGAACTGCTTGGATGTTTCACTGTATTCATTTTAGCCAGCCTCTATTACTTTGGCAACCTTATACTCACTTGTAACCTGTCCAACAAAGAATTCTGTTTGTATTTATCCTCATTCTTTTAGAAATTGGAGTTGCTTCTTGACTGTTCTGTAAGCAAACTGTTGTTAATGGGTTCATCATTAAATTTTTTTTATGCATTATGCACCATCAGTTTACAAAAATTTGTACACTCGTTTTGGGGGTTTCTTTGGCCCTAGATTCCAAATCTTTCATTAGCTTTTTTATTTAAGTTTTACTTTTGCCATTATGAATAATTTTGTACCGTTTTCGCCACCTTATTGAAAAAATATTGCTCAGTCTTGAGGACTCAGACAGCATTTCTGTAATATATAAAACTATGTTACAGTCTATCCCTTTCAAAGAATCAAGAGAAAAGTGGGAAAAGGATCTCTTACTCAATATTTCCGAAAAGAAGTGGAAATTAGCAATGCACAGAATTCACTCGAGCTCCATATGTGCAAAGCACAGAATTATTCAACTTAGAATTATATATTGAGCACATCTCTCTCGTCTAAAATTGTCCAAAATGTTTCCAGGGCAAGATCCAACCTACGAACACTGCAATCAAATTCCGGCCTCACTGGGCCACATATTTTGGGCCTGCACCAAATTAACATCATTTGGGACCAAAGTCTCTAAATGCCTTTCAGCCAGCCTTGGTGTCACAATCCCTCCTAACCCATTAACAGCTGTGTTTGGTGTACCAACAGATGGGCTTAAAGTGGAGAAGGACAACCAAACTGTATTTATCTTTACTACACTATTGGCATGTAGACTTATCTTTCTCAAATGGAAGAATCCTAACTCTCCTTTCTAAGCCAGTGGGTAACTGGTGTTATATACTATTTGAAACCGGACAAAATCAAATTTGCACTTAGAGGATCTGTAAAAAAACTTTTTCAAAACCTGGCAGGATCTAATCAATAACATCTTAGTATAAGCATTTAAATTGAGGAAGCAGGTTCTCTCCCCTCTTTTACTCCATTTATCTTTATTCATTTTATTATTTTATCGACTCATTTGTCTTTACTAGCATAAAGTTTTATACTGCTGGCCTAGCTCTCTTTCTCAGTGAGGGTTGACTTGTTTCAAACCTTTTTCTTTTTGTAAAACTTGAGTTATGTGTATGGAGTGTTATTTGGTTTTAAAAAATTCAATAAAATTGAAATGGATAATCTACAAATCACTATTTTGTCTTCACATTGTTATGGCAGCTCCTGTGTTGTCAGGGTTGTGCCATCATTGGTCTAGGCATATAATAATGATACAACTGGTTTTAAAAGATCACATTATTTCCCTATCAAAGTTAATAAATTCCAAAAGCTATTTTAATGATAGATTGCGTGATTTGTTATTCTCTCTGCTCAGTTTTTCCTTTGGTTTTGTTTTTTACTATGATTTTTGTTTTTCATTTTGGCTTTAACACTGTGGGGTATATCTCTTAAAGTCTGGACCCTTTTCTGTCCCTAACTACTGTATGCCTCTTCCTCCGGTTTTCCTACAAAGAAAAGCTCACCGTCTGTTGGAAAGGCATGCTTGGTTAATAAACCATGCATACCCATTAGGCAAGATTTATGTCATTTCAGTGTGGATGACGGACTTTTTAAAAAAAGCTGTCTAAAACCATTAGTGTAAGCAGAATATGTTTAAAATAAAATCAGCAATCTCAAATGTATTTATTTGTGTTGATGTGGACCAAGCCTAACTAAGCCTAACACCACTCTATTTACTAAGCCTCGCTTTTGGCCTTAGAAGGCACTTGATAAAGTACGGAGAGTTATCAGAGGATTCACTGCCTTTGTCAGCAGCCCATTTATACATCACACTTTTTTTTTTTTTTTTTTCCTTTTTCCAATCCAAAATGTTTTAATGTTCAGCATGTTTGGCTCCAGCCACTGCAGACTCTCGCCTTCATACTTCCTCACATTTTATACAAGTGATGTTTTTTGAGAATTGTGTGTAGAACAAACTAAATGGGTCATTCTAATGTCAATTTTGAACAGATTCTCCTGTGGTCCATTGTAATTCTTCAGTTGAGGCAGTGGGGGACCAGGGTATTGGTGGTGGATTTCTTGATTCACTTCTTTGTGTGCTACTGGAAAATCTTAAATGCTGAAGTACAAAACATTGTGTGTGTCTGCATATGCGTGCACTTTGAGGTAACATTGACAAACACCCTTCCTTGTCATTGTGCTTAATCCCCCTAATGTTTATATTTTGAAAAATAAGGGGATAGAGAACACCAAGCTAATGAGCTTAAGAACAGAAGTTCAAAATCTTTGTTCTAGAAAGTAAAAGTGGTGAACTCCTACTTTCTGTTGAAGACTTTTTTTAAATGAAAGTTGCTTAGTTTGCCATCTCTACTCAACATCTGCATAGAGAATTATTACGCCATTGTCTTCCAGTACACAGAAGTGTATTTGTCATCTAGCCTGCTTGTTTCATGAAGACCTACATGTTTTCATAAAACGTTTTTTAAAAGTAGGTAATTTGCAACAAACAGACATAGACATGCCTGATAATGAGTTGCTAAATACATGTTGCAATGACTTAATTGCCTCTTTTGAAAGAAATTAGCCAGAATGAGAATGCTTGGCAAGCGCAATTGCAATAAACGTGGATGAATAAAATATCTTGAACTCAGCTTTGGTTCACATGTGATTTTTAAATCAACTAGGAAGTATAGCAAGTAGTAAATGAGTTAAACTAAAATTTAATAAAAACAGGAGCTAGTCTCTGAGCAAGAGACCACCTGCAATCAGAACTTGTGCCAAGAATAGCAAACACATAAATATGCCAACAAGAATTATATTTCTGTGTTAAATGAGCGGTGACATGGGCATCCAATGCTTAGCTCTGGAAGACTGGGTCTGAATCCCAATCCGGTCACTCCATGTTGTCTCCATATCCATGTGCATGTGCATTTAGGTTCATAAATCTAATTGGAGCCAAACATTTCAGTCACCCTGAAATTTTTTTATTGGCCCAGAATAAAGTAACAAGGCAAATATTTTATCTCTTAAAATACAAATGCTTTTATTCGATCACAGACAAGTTGAGTTAACATTGTGTAAACGACAAAGTTTTGACTTGTTAAATGTAACTCAGTTTACTGTGTATGTCCACAGTAGTTTATCATTTTTGCATCTTGGGCTAATGACTTGAAAATAAGAAATTTGACATATGAAAAGAGATCATATACCTCTTCAGCTTGTTAGGTCAGCTAATAGTTATAACCCTTACATATATGTTGTTTTGCCCACCTAAGATAAAGTCATCTCTGATGGAGGATCACAGGAATCGTGGGGTAGAGGGGTCCTTTCATCGGATTGGCTGGCCCAGCGCTATCTCAGCTGTGGAATGGCCAATAGGGGGAGACAGCTTGATGGATGAGGTCTCCAGGACTAAACAAATCCAGATTCTATTATGTGATATCATCTACTGATACATTCTGCTCTGTACTTGTAATATTTTGATTTTACTGTTATACTGTATTGAGGATTACTTGTGTTCTGTTCTGTGTATTGTATTGATCCCCTTCTCTTTGATACCCACTGCACGCCCAATCTACCTGAAAAGGGGTCTCTTTTTGAACTGCCTTTCCCAAGGTTTGTTCCATTTTATTTTTTTCCCTACTACATTTTTTTTTTTTTTTTGTGGGGGGGGGCAGTGTGTTTCCTTGTCTTCGTAGAGAGTCAATGCTGGGGGGCTGTCAAGAGGCAGGGCCTGTTAAAGCCCATTGCGGCACTTCTTGTGTGATTTTGGGCTATACAAAAATAAATTGTATTGTATATAACTATTACACTTTCATTTTAGCATCAGTAGATTATACACCCTCATAAAACTTTGTTACAGAACAAATAAAAGATACCACTGCAATAAAAATCCAAATAAAAGCTGAACTTTATTAGAGATAAATCTGTAATAAGACAATAATTAATATACTGAATATACTGAATGCTTGTTATTTTTTTTTTTACTACCGTCTGAAAGAATTACGAAGTTTAAATGAAACTGTGATTTACTGATTACTGAAACTGTTTATCCAATAAGATATACTGTAATAAAAAAAGAAAAGGTATAAATATTTCATCTCTAATAAGCAGGGCAAGCACAGAATGCTAATCCTGTTTCACTTGTTTGTCTTCTTTTGCCATCTTAAAAACATAATTCTATCAAGATAGGCGATTATTTAAAGCTCAAACATTAAGAAATAGCAAATGTTTGCTTTTTTTGTTCATCAAAATCATATAAATACACATTGCTACCTGGGACTCAAACAGACATCCAGATGAGAAAACTTTAATAAAATTGTGTTTGTATTGATATGCAAACAAATGTCATTTGGAGAAAAAGGAATAAATAATTAACAAAAGGTACTTACAAAAGGTTGTCAGTATGCAGATATTACCACTACTATTCTTACATACTACACTAATCATAAAATATATGTAAAACACCTCAAATAGAACATCTAGAAAAAAAAATCTGAGAAATGAAGACTATGCAAAAGTGTTGTAAGTGAATATCTAAACAAACTGAAAAATACCAAAAATGGGAAAACCTTATTTTAGCAAAGATCCATCCATAAATCCATCTAATCATTCTCCTAATCGGCCAAATCTAACCCTGGATCGTGAAGAGTGGTGATTGGTGAAATTCACCAAAACATTTTTTCTCAGCAGATATGTAATGTTTGCCAAATATTTGCTTGGACATTCTCTAGGTGGCCAGCTTAGATGAGCTTTGTTCCCAGTGTCCCATGATGCTTTGCAAGGCCAGTGTGACATCACAAAGCTGTAGTAGCCAATGTTGGATAGGGCAGCCCCTCTGAATATATAACACTGATTCTAGAAGTGGACTAAAAATTAGTGGAAAACTTGCAAACACATTTATGCACAAAATGTGTATTCAGAAGGCAACCTGTATTTGTGCCTTAAAGGTCATTTTTTTATGGACTTGTATGTGACTTTATGTAATATGTAAGTCTACCCCTTTAATAGATTAACGCACGGTACTGTGCAGTTTATACAAACAGAAAAGAGTGAAAAAATCCATGTACTTTAGTGTTACGGTTATTTGGTAGCAGCAAAGGTGAGCAAAGCAAAAGCATCTGGGTAAAAAAAAAAAGACAAACATTACTTTTCGGTTTGAGAGAGGTAAGTGCCTGCTATGTCAAAGCCTTGATGAATCCATGCTTCCTGTATGCAACTGTCCACAAGAAATTTTACTGTCCTCATAGTTATTTCTATTAATTTTATCTCAGGGAGGCACAGTGGTGCAGTGATTACCACTGCTGCCTCACAGTTCAGGTCTCATTTTTGGCAACAACAAATCAGTCAAATGCTTCCCTAGCCATCAGGGACACTTAAACAACCATTGCACGATTATAATCCACTCAGAACTAGTTCACTTCGTCATACCCCAGTGACTTCAATACATTTTACTGAGTTCATCAAAATTCCAGAACATTTTTGAGATTTTGCCAAACTGTAGGTGAATCAAATTCTGCACCAATTAAGTTAAAATGTTTGGGATGCGGAAGGGAAAGCTGAAGGATCCAGACAACAGCTCACGCACATTGGGAAAATGTGCAGACAAAGAGCCTCAAACGGGATCTGAACCGATATTGATAGCGAGGAAAAAGTACTAAGCACTGCACCATGTCATCCACCTTATTGAATATTTCTGTATTTATTTCAGGAAAGTGTAAAGGGAACTAAAACGAAGTTTACTATTTAATCACTGAATAAGTTTTAGTCAATCATTAATTACAATCAACAAAAACTTTAATATGCAAGCAGAGTACAGGAATAAGCTACTGTATACAGTATCTTACATACTCGATTAACTCTAAACTTTATTTATTTACTTGTAAGCATTATATTTCTCTGATTTATTTAAATTCATTTATGCTTCATTAAAATAGTCTCTGGACAAAATTGCTTATAAATGTCTAGTGTTCTGTCCCAGTTTGAAATATTTTTAGGAGACAAACTGCATTCAAAACTACAGAGCTGATAGTTTTACCCATTAAATACATTCTCATTAAGCTGAGGATTCTTTAAGAAGTCAAACAGCTTCTTTAGCCCAAGGTACATTGAGCCCCTGGGAGTATGTGATGATAGGCAGTTGCAAAATCAATTCTTGTAATTCATTATTAAAGCAAGTTTCTCACCTGAGACCAAACTCTCAATTACCATTGACTAGCGAAATCCTACGAGGAACATTAAACACATTAAGTGAGTGGTAATTAACTCAAGCCATTTTATTGAGTATCCTTAAATTTGCTAGCCTTATTACAAAAATGTAAAATAGCATATTCAGTATGAAAGTGCTACCCGACAGCTCTACAAAGCCAGGTCTTATTTCTATGCCAGTCACTGTCTGTCTGGAGTTCCTACATTGTCACCATACTCACATGACTCTCCCCTAGAGGATGAGTGTTTCTCAGTGGTAGCTGGTGAGCTTTCAAACAGGAGAAGCACATTTTAGTCCTACAACATAAAATTATTGCATCATGTTATTTACAGTAAAACTTTAGATTGTGAGTAACTTGGTCTGCGAGTGTTTTGCAAGATGAGACAAAATTTGAAATAAATTTTAACTTGACAAACGAGCGAGGTCTTGCAATACGAGTAGTACGTATACACTCTGTCTGCCAAGCATCGCGTGATCATAACTGAGCTGATGGTGGTTTTCTCTCTCTCACTGCGAGATTTTCTCCCATTCTCGGTCTCAGTCGGCGTGCCTCACTCATATAGTCAACATCTGTACGAGCGTATACTGTTTACTATAGCATTGTGACCACGTGTGTGTTGTAACGTGCGAGTCCCTGTCTTGCACCCCAAAACATGAAGCTGAGTCTCAGTACTTTACCAACACCAGCTTTATTCAGCTTGAAACAGGAACAGCACTGTTATTTATTGTAGTGGGATCTGCCACTCTCGTAAACACAAACACAGCAGTCAGGCAGGGTCATGGCCAGGTTAGTGGCCAAGTAATACTGTGCCCTGCATTTATGATGTTCCTTTTATCACCCATCAATGGCAGGTGCTTATAGCATGTCCGCGATCTTTTCAGATTCACTTTCACGGTGAACTGCTGCAGCGCTGGGAGCCCGCGGTTGCTTCAGGACACTCTTCTGCATGTCATTCCATTGGGTGGAATCCCAAAAGAGTTTAGAAACCTTACAGTGTGTAAAGCATTTTTTAAATTTTGTGTCCAAGTGTAGTGACTCTTCAGGCAATAGCAACTGTCATTGGATAGATTCCTTGTTAAAGTCGCAAAAAAAGAAGAAGATTCCAGTGAGCCAACAGATAGCAGGAATTCCGTCAGTTAGAGTGAAAGTCGACCTCCACAATAACCCTCCCCTCTCGTCTCTCTCACACCAGCCATGATTCTCTTCAAAGGGAAAGTGCAGGTTAATTTGTTTTATGTATTTTTACTTTATATTTTATATTAATCATTTTTATACGAATAGTTTTGGGTTGTGGAACGAAACATCGGAGTTTCGATTATTTCCTTAGGGGGAAATTCGCTTTGCTATACGAGTTCTTTGGATTACAAGCACGTTTCCAGAACGAATTATGCTTGCAATCCAAGGTTCCACTGTATATTTAAATTTTGTCCTCCTTTCTTTTTGTAGAAAATGATATGTAACCCTGTCATACCAGAGTCTTTCCCACAGACTTGGCAGGTTTCCTCGCAATGGCCAACAGAGCAAGGTTGCTTAAAAAGTTTTGGCCCATTGTGTTGCGGCTGTATGACTTGATTCATTTTAAGCAGGAAAAGCTTCTCTCTACACCTCCTGACGTAGCTCTAATTGTTGCCACTAAAGAGAATAGCTTGTACAGCTTAGGCATTGCACTGTCCAGCTCCATGTTTTTAATAAACACCAAGAAATCACACAGCTTACCCCTATTGTCCTGCAAGTCATGATATGAATATAGGACTTGGAGTTCAGATCTCAGTCTCCCTGAATCAAAGAAAAGGCCATAACATTTCAGGACACTTTGGAATGTCTCCTTAGGAAACATCTGTCACATTTCATCAAATTTCCCAGGAATGATTATTTCTAGGAAGTGCATACTTTCCAAATTTGAAAAGCACTGAGAAATCTGCTCCATAAGATTATCCAGAATGGCCCTTTACAGATTTCTGTAACACTTGTGGGGATCCTGCTGTTGTGACAAACAGCAACGGTTTTGCCAAGGCATTTGAGGGTCTGAAGTAAGACTTGCCACTTTTGCATAAACAGCTTTGAAAGCCTCCTCTGACCTCTTCTCCTTTGCAAAAGCAAAAAAGACTCTCAAATCTTTGTTTGCAGTAGAAAAACATTCATAGCCCTCTGCTGCAAAATATCAAAGACCAAATCATTTTCTGAGAAGATTTTTTTCATATGTGTTTACCATGAAAACAAACTCAAAATCCTCCCGTGGCCTTAAGAGGCCTTTGGCAGCAGTGAGTGTGTCCTCATCTACTAAGGTTTCATCCTTGATAATCTTTTCAAAAGTCTGCAGGAACCCATCATATTTGTTCGCCACAGTGCTCAATGTTGGTGATGTAAAGTTCCACTGAGTAGGAACAATTCTGGGCAACCTTGAACACCCTGTAGAGTCGAGTAAAGACATCCTCTTGGAAGATTTAGAAAACAATGTGGCAAACCCAGAGAAATGCAAAAAACACTCTGGATTCAGACAAGCATGTTGCCCCATGAGGTCTGTGTGCATAGCAGTGTACAAACATATTGCTTTAATTGAATTGAAGTCCATTCAGTGAGGAAGCCATGACAGCAGCCCCATCACAGGTTTGAGCAACAAGTTTTTCCTTGTATTTGTAGCCCTGAATGTTTTCAGTTAAAATATCAAAGCCAGATTGGGCATCTCGCCCCCCTGAAACATCAGAAAATCCAACAAATAACTCCTGGATTTGACCTGCATTATCAACATATTGAACTATGACAGACAGTTGTGCAGGACATAAAATGTCAGTTATCTCATCTACTTAACATGCAAAAAATAGAGCAGTTTGAACTTGACCTTTGATTTCATCAACAACAGTGGATCAAATCATTTGGAATGGAATGGGACATGGCAGAAAACACAGATGATGACCGGAAATGTGTGGCCAAGACTGAATTACATTTAGATAATGTTTCAATGAATTCACTGTAATTCCTCTTGTTAGCAGATTCACTAGTATCATCATGCCTGTTGAATGCCAGCTCCTGATTGCCAAGGAATGAAGTCACATCAATTAGACGGTTAAGAAAGTCCCTTTTTTTTCATTGTTTCATTGTGTTTTGCCACCTGAATGTGATTACCATCATTAACTGCATGTTCTACTCTGACCCTGCCATGACAACTTAACCATGCTTATGGACTCCCATGTTCTTTGCTTTTCTGATGTCTTTGGTATGCCCTAACAAAATTAGCCAGATTGCCAAAACACAGTTTCTGACTAAACAACCTGAGCTGGTTTAATTAAGAGGCATGGCCAACAGTACATTCTCTTTGTCACAGCACTTCCAGTCATCCAGCTCACTTTGTCATACCAGGAGAGTTGAAAAGTCTGGTTATTCCCCCCCCCCCGACTTTTGAACCAAAACAATCTTGGGTGTTGATCTGCCCTGCTGTTTAATTCTTTGAGTCTCGTCTCATAAGGAAAACTGTCCAATGGCTTTGCCAAAATCAGGTCAACAATATTAGCACTTCCTGCCATTATACATAGCTACTGTAGCTAGCTGGCTGACTAGTTCCCCCACCAATGCAACCTAGTTTCAAATAAATGAACAAACTTTACTAAACTGAAACAAGGCACAAACTGAAGAATGCTATATTTATGTTTTTATATACCGTATGACATGTACAGGTGGTACGGTGGCGCAGTGGTAGCGCTGCTGCCTCACAGAAAGGAGACCTGGGTTTGCTTCCCGGGTCCCCCCTGCATGGAGTTTGCATGTTCTCCCCATGTCTGCGTGGGTATCCTCCGGGTGCTCCAGTTTCCTCCCACTGTCCAAAGACATGCAGGTTAGGTGCATTGGCGATCCTAAATTGTCCCTAGTGTGTGCTTGGTGTGTGTGTGCCCTGTCGTGGGCTGGCGCCCTGCCCGGGGTTTGTTCCTGCCTTGCACCCTGTGTTGGCTGGGATTGGCTTCAGCAGACCCCTGTGTTAGGATATAGCAGGTTGGATAATGGATGGATGATATGTACACATGATAATTGCAAGCTATACTGCTAGCAAATAACAGACTTTGAGCAGCAGCTTTCTTACAACTTGCCAAAAATCCACATGGGACTGAAATTGAAATGCTCAGATTCCACAATGCTATCAATCAAAAAGGGATTTTGACAGTTCATCCAATCATCATGCAGTAGCCCAGTGTCCTGGCCAGCCCACTGCCCCATTTACTCCCAGAGATGATGAGCTTAACTTGAAATGGCGCTTTGAAGCATTTGTCCAATAAATGTCAACAAAGCATATCCTGAAATGTCATTGAAATCTAGAGTAGCTGCACTTCAATAGGTTTTAATGGATTGTGCTGCCACAGAGCAAAGTATGAGGAATTTGACCAAAAAAAAGAAAGTCACGTTAGACAACCTGCAAGAAATTATTGCTGATTCTGAATGAACTCGCCATGAAGATGAACACTTTCCAGCACGCTCTTTGTAACAGAAATGTAAATACAGCAGTATATACTATATTTCACAGTTTTTTGTGTCATTTTAGCGGAGGTTGAGCTTCCTTTATTGTCTGAGAGCAGTCGCCTCTAGTGTTCCTCCCTCAGTCCTAAGATAGATAGGCTAGGTTGGCAGATCTAAATCAAGACGCTGTGAATGTGAATGGGAGAGTGTTCTGCGCTTTACGATGTACGAGGACAACAACAACAGCAACAACATTTATTTATATAGCACATTTTCATACAAAAAATGTAGCTCAAAGTGCTTTACATAATGAAGAATAGAAAAATAAAAGACACAGTAAGAAAATAAAATAAGTCAACATTAATTAACAAAGAATATGAGTAAGGTCCGATGGCCAGGGAGGACAGAAAAAAAAAAAAAAAAACTCCAGACGGCCGGAGAAAAAAATAAAATCTGCAGGGGTTCCAGACCATGAGATCGTCCAGTCCCCTCTGGGCATAACAACGCTCTGGTTCCCTACAACTCTGAAAGACGAAATGTATTGAATTATTATTCAGGCATATTTATAATCAGCTGATAGAACAATAGCTGAAGTAAGGATTTAGAAATTATACTAAATGTTGAAATTTGGTTAATGTGAATAATATCACAACACTTCACTGTGTATTTGTGTATTTTCCACATAGATCATCTCTGTGTATATTGAAAAGAAAAATAAATTCCTTAAAAATGATGATAGATACATGATATACAGTAAACCTTTTAGTGTTCGTTTGCTTATTCTGACCTCTAAAGTTTGTGATGCATGTGCATCTGTGGACCACTCTCCAGGCTCATCTGAGGTACATACTGCCACCCTGGGTCAAGAGAGAGTGCTGGCGCTAACATTCTCCTCTTTTATTACCTCTGCAGCAAAGAGAAGATGCCCAGTGTGGGCAAATGACTCCTTCACTTCCAGACCCCCACCTATAAATCCCGTAGCTACCGGAAGGAGGAGCTCACTTTTGAACCGAAGGCGCTGTAGGATGGAGCTCACTTCCAAGTCTACTCAAGCCTGACAGGGTTCTTGCTTTTGAACAATGTTCTTGTATTGGCATGCACAGTGGCCTGTTTTCATTATTTTTTTGCTTTGTTATGCACTGGAATTAAAACGGAGGTGACTGGGTTGGCACTCCCACATTTTTCTGTGGTACCTTGCAGTTCCATACTCTACCACAATATGACAGAAGCACATATGTATATGTATTTATAAAAACATTTCACAGTTTTCTTTCCTACCTATGTAATTGGATTTAGATTTGTGTGTGGTTACAATAAATTGGAAAGTGTTTGTAGCACAGAATAAATAGATATATAAACATTGAAGCTTTTATCGAAACTTGAAGTTTTAATGCATTTTAGAAACAATAAATAGCACTTTACATTTATATTATTTTTTCAGATCTCTGAAAAAGAAAAGTAAAGAACTTAGAAAAAATAACAGTTTGTTGGACTTTTAAATTTTTGCCCTTCATTTACAGTAAAACAGCAGCAACAGAACCCTTATTTGATTCTCTTAATTTAGTTTTTTATTCTTACTCATTTGAAGCATCGGGAAATAAAAGGTAGCATCTTTTATGTATCTTTTGGCCCTTCATCTACAGTATACAGAATTGTGCAAGACTTTGATCAGTTCTCTGCCAGGTTGTAAAAGGGCAAGCTCACACACAGGTCTATTTAAAAACATAGTGTGCCTCAGTGAGCACACAGATCATAAACTAAGAATAAGGGCAATAAAGGCAGCTTCTTTTTCTGTCTAATTATTACATTTATTTCATATACTGTAGTTCTTCACCCTATTACTGGCAATGTGCACTTTGGACAAATTATTGGTATCCTTGCTGACAAAGTAACCATAATGAAGGGATATGCAAAAAGAAAGAAAACAAAATATGCATAAAGTACAAATGAAAACAAAACTGAAACTACACCCTCATGTCTCTCTGGGCCTGACTGCACAAGTGTTGACCCACTGCCTCCCTAACCTCACTTGCTCATGTGAATTGAATTTCTTGGTGTCTCTTCCTTTTGTCACAGAGAGCAGGCCTTCTACCAGTCCTACCCAAGTTCACCTTTGTACAGACCGTTTCCTCAGCTAACTGCCTTGTGTGGTCACCAATTAGCCAAAATGTCATGTGACCTATTGCCTATCCTCCCTGGCCTTACACGCATTCTCTCTCTCTCTCTCACTCACTCACTCACTCTGGCCAGAAGGTTTGCCATACCTGGCACCTGCTGGGTCACCAGAACTCTAGCATTCCATTCTTCCATTGTGGTCACATCACTCACTTCTCTCTCACACCTTCCTAATAATCAACCCACATGATTTACCGAGTGCCTAGCAGCTCCAACACTTCCAAAGTAGCATGTGTAGAATCAGTCCTCCTGGCATTATGGTGCTGTCTCACCCTCTCTTTCTGTATCTATTTTTGTCCTGAAAGGATTTAAGGGTGCTTTGTGCCAATATGGTGTCCCTCCCATTTATTTATAAGTAATAATGTTGCAATGCAGCTTAAAACAGTACATACCTGTATAATGAGCAGAGGAAGAAGAAGCAGAAAATGAGAATAAGAGGAGAGAAGTTGAAGCTCAAAAGAATACTTTACCCAAAAATGGTCATTTTTTTATATGTCACTCCAGTTAGTTTGTAGTAATGCCCAATAAAAAATGAATCTCTTGTTTTCACGCAGAACAGAGATAAAGTTTCTAACAGACCAACATTGGACAACAACAAACAATATCAAAACATCCATGAAAAATCTCACATTACTTGTGTTGTGTTGCATAATCCACATGTCAAGTCATCCAGTTGTGTGCTCACAACTTTCTAACACATGTATGGTTACTAATATCTTGTTAAATAAACAACTTCCAGAAAATGCTCTCATGAACAAACATGGAGCATGCTAACAAACTGTAGACAAACCAACCCCACTGCCACATGTATTTTCATACCCACAACTGGATTATTTAGTGCCAACCTGTGAGACTACACTGGTGAACTGGCCTTCTGCTTGTTGAAGCTTCTGGGATGTGCACCAATCCAAAACATACTCTGTTTCTGATAATTTTATCACTCACTTTTCTTTAAATTTTAGTCTTTAGTTGTTCACGATGCAACGTCAAATGCATTGTTAACCCATGAATAAGCTGTTACTGGGCTGAACTTGTGGCCAGTGAATGAAGTGGGTGGCGGGTCTTCAATTCAAATGTTGAGGTGCATCTAAACCAATTCCTTTTTCATTTACAAAAATATTTTCCAGAAGTGATATATTGAACAATATTTTAGTAAAAATAAATGTGTTTAGGACATTTTGAGCAGGCCTCGCAGTAAGGACACCTGGGTTCGCTTCCCGGGTCCTCTCTGCGTGGAGTTTGCATGTTCTCCATGTCTGTGTGGGTTTCCTCCGGGTGCTCTGGTTTCCTCCCACAGTCCAAAGACATGCAGGTTAGGTGCATTGGAGATTCTAAATTGTCCCTAATGTGTGCTTGGTGTGTGTGTGTGTGCCCTGCGGTGGGGCTGGCACCCTGCCTGGGATTTGTTCTTGCCTTGTGCCCTGTGCTGCATGGGATTGGCTCCAGCAGACCCCTGTGACCCTGTGATAGGATATAGCGGGTTGGATAATGACTGACTGACTGATGTTTTGAACATATGACTTGAAGACATAACAAGAAATGTTTTTTCATGAAGGTTTTGATATTATGTTATGTTTCTGTTATCTATTGGTCACTGTAGACTTCTGTTTTACCAGGAATTTTATGTCCATTCTGCATGACAATATGAGATTAAAAATATTCTCGACCATCACTACAAAGTACGTGGTATATTTAACATAAAAAAATATTTTTGGGTGGAGGGCTACTTTAATATTCTAAGACAGACACTCTGATTGTAAAATTAGACAAGACTGAAGCATTGAAAGCATAGTAATATAGTTAAAAACAAAAAAATGACTCAGTCAACCTGAAAAAATAGATCGATAAATAGTTGTGTGTGGTTTTCTTCCATGTTTAGTAATATTATTCTTTTAAATCATTTTGAAAATATTTTTGTAAAAACTGTGTAGGTTAGTACAAGTAGGCAGTCTCCGTAGAATGTGTCATGGATACTCTTATTAATTGTTCATATTTACCCGTTTTCCATATTTCTTCTTTTGCACAGTTAATTTTAATTCCGATGTCTGGTTGTTACGTCTTTATTAAAATCTACTGTACATGTAGAAAAAAATTCTTTGATTTTTTTCCTAACTTGTTTTGTATTTCTGCCATCCCACATGACATGTGCTACTGCTTCTATTTTTGTGTAGTTTCCGCAAGGACATTTGGAACTTTCAACAGCTTTCTTTTTGAAAATTATGATTTATATGCAATACACTGTACTATGAGTAATTTGGCATGCTAAATCAACTTGCTTTTTTTGGTTCTTTTCTAGCAGTTATTTTGCAGGTTATCTTCAGATCCATTTAAAGCTACTGTTTTAATCCAACATACATACATATCTTTTTGTGTATTGTTTGTTTCTTCTGCATTCTTGGGATTTCCTGGTTAAAGCTATTATTGTAGCTCTAGCTATTTCTTCCTTAGATTTTCATTACTTTCAAGGGGCTTTGTGTCATGTTTTAAAGGTTTTCTTAACTTTTCAAGAGTTTTTGCTGTTTTTGTTTTCCATTTCCACAAGAGAAAACTGCAGACAAAATTTAAATGTGTGTGGGTGTTAGTCAGTGCATATCTTAGTTATTCTGAGAATACTGAGCAACAACAGGAAAGGTAAGCAGAAGGAGGGGCAACCCATTAATCTGCTCATTCATTCACCTTCATCTTATTACCAATATTACTTACATTTTATAGCATAAAAATAAGTATTAATAAAAAGATATTTAAATAAATAACTAGATTTGTGACAGACCAATCCAAAGGTATTTAAGAAATTAACAAGCGTAGAGCCAGGATTAAAATACAGTGTTATGAAAAGGTTTGGGAACCCCTCTCAGCCTTCATAATAATTGACTCTACTGGGGTGTTTTTAGTGAAGCAGTATTCAATTGTATGAAATTAAATCAAATGTGAAAAACTGGCTGTGCAAAAATGTGGGCTCCCTTGTAATTTTGCTGGTTTGAACGTATGTATCTGCTCAATACTGATTACTTGCAACACCAAATTGGTTGGATTAGCTCATTAAGCCTTGAACTTCATACACAGGTGTGTCCAATCATGAGAAAAGGTATTTAAGGTGGTCAGTTGCAAGTTGTGCATCCCTTTGACTCTCCTCTGAAGAGTGACAGCATGGGATCCTCAAAGCAACTCTTAAAAGATCTGAAAACAAAGATTGTTCAGTATCATGGTTTAGGGAAGGCTACAAAAAGCTATCTCAGAGGTTTAAACTGTCAGTTTCAACTGTAAGGAATGTAATCAGGAAATGGAAGGCCACAGGCACAGTTGCTGTTAAACCCAGCAGGTCTGGCAGGCCAAGAAAAATACAGGAGCAGCATATGTGCAGGATTGTGAGAATGGTTACAGACAATATACAGATCACCTCCAAAGACCTGCAAGAACATCTTGCTGCAGATGGTGTATCTGTACATCGTTCTACAATTCAGCGTAATTTGCACAAAGAACGTCTGTATGGAAAGGTGATGAGAAAGAAGCCCTTTCTGCACTCACACCACAAACAGAGTCACTTGTTGTATGCAAATGCTCATTTAGACAAGCCAGATTCATTTTGGAACAAAGTGCTTTGGATTGATGAGACAAAAATTGAGTTATTTGGTCATAACAAAAAGTGCTTTGCATGGTGGAAGAACAACACCGCATTCCAAGAAAAACACCTGCTACCTACTGTCAAATTTGGTGGAGGTCTCCATCATGCTGTGGGGCTGCGTGGCTAGTTCAGGGACTGGGGCCCTTGTTAAAGTCGAGGGTCGGATGAATTCAACCCAATATCAACAAGTTCTTCAGGATAATGTTCAAGCATCAGTCACAAAGTTGAAGTTACGCAGGGGTTGGATATTCCAACAAGACAATGACCCAAAACACAGTTCGAAATCTACAAAGGCATTCATGCTGAGGGAGAAGTACAATGTTCTGGAATGGCCAGCACAGTCCCCTGACTTGAATATCATCGAAAATCTATGGGATGATTTGAAGCAGGCTGTCCATGCTAGTCAGCCATCAAATTTAACTGAACTGGAGAAATTTTGTATGGAAGAATTGTCAAAAATACCTCCATCCAGAATCCAGACACTCATCAAAGGCTATAGGAGGCGTCTGGAGGCTGTTATATTCACAAAAGGAGGCTCAACTAAGAATTGATGTAATATCTCTGTGGGGTGCCCAAATTTATGCACCTGTCTAATTTTGTTATGATGCATATTGCATATTTTCTGTTAATCCAATAAACTTAATGTCACTGTCGAAATACTACTGTTTCCAGAAGGCATGTCATATATTAAAAGGAAGTTGCTACTAAAAGCTCAGCCAATGATAAACAAAAATCCAAAGAATTAAGAGGGGTTCCCAAACCTTTTCATATGACTGTAAATGTAAAAGCAAAACCCCAGGAACAGGACTAGAAATAGAAGAAACAGAGGAAACAGAAATAGAAAAAAAGAGAAATAGAAATGGTTACTCCCAGTTTCCAATCAGACATTATTAAAGGTGCTTGTGGCATGTGAAGGCTTCTACATTTGCTACAAAAAATACAAAAGAAAGAGCTAACCAGGCAAAATCGTGCAGACCTAAATGCACTGATAAATTAAATCCTCCAAAGACAGAAGCACAAAGCAATCACTTGAAGTAATTTAGAGTCTGAAGTAGTGTGAAATAAGTCCACACTAATGTCATCTAAGTGAGTAAGAAGTAACTGAATCACAGGTTCAACCTGAAAGTTTAATTCACAAATGAGCTGGGTAGAAATTTAACAGTAAATTCAAATATAGCAAACAGTGTGATCAGTGCTTAATCACATTTGTAGGCTATACAGTAACTGCAAAAATGCAAGCAATGGAAATAGATAATCTGCTGCAGATTAACACATCTTTCTATAATAGTACACCAGTAAGATATTACTAGCTGAGGAAAGTTCAATAGTCATTTAACAAGTTTTACAGTTAGGATCACTGATTTTCAGTTTGCACTGTAATATTGACAAAGAAGAACACACCCAGATGTCCCTGGCACCTTTAGTTTGCCCCCCAAAATGTCTTGGGAGGGTAATTCAGTTCAGAGATGTATAAAAAGGTGAGTCATAGCCAAACATAATTGTGGAATTAGAAATTAATATTGTTCAGTGAATATTGTCCGAAGGTATTAACTTCAAAGTTAAGGATGTTCAACCATTCAACCATTTTGTGCACCTTCCATAGCTGAATATTGCCTGCTAAATACACCTCCAGAAAACAGAAATAGCTTTAACATAGTGGACTTAATTATTTGGGACTTTGTTACAAAGGATGGATATGATATTATCCAAATATTTACATCAGGATTTCATCATTGCTACAATCCGCAAGCTTATCAAAATAAAATAAGTTAGAAATGTAACCTCAGCCTTCAAAAAGTGCCTAGTAAACAAACAAAAAAATCAGCATTTCTTAAAACTCAAGAAGCAGGTTTTTGATCTGCATATGCCCAAAGGCCTTAACACAAATATTACAAAAGAGAAGAGAAGAAACCACAAAAATCTCTGGCCCACAAAAAAATAGTGTTCTTTTTAATAGTCAAACAGTTTATTGAAATAAAGGAAGCAAATATAAAAAGAAAGGCATTTAAATGGTATGCTTCAAAAGGAACAATTAAAAGCAAACAAACCCAGTCTCCAGAGAACAAACCCCCAAAGCAAAAGAAAAATGTTAAAGTCCAAAAATCAAAACACATACTAACAAAGAAGAAATTCCAGATACATCCACACAGGAGCCAACAGAATGATGTATGCATCAGTTAAGGCCAAAGCACAATACTGAAGCTATTACAAGTTTATAAAGGTCTAGGGTGGTCCTCCAACTGCAGCACGAGGGACTCTGTCCTCTTAGGCCTAACACAAAAAACACAAGGAACATACAAAAAAGACTAATAAATACATAATCATTATAATAAAACAAAATAATATTAACCGAAGCACAATTAAAATACATAAAAAAAAAATAAAACTATGTTCAATAACAAAATGCTTCAAAGGTAATAAACTTATAAAAATATAAATAGAAATAAAAAGCAACAATCTTCAGGCAGGGATAAAACCTTCTGTACTACCAGTAAAACAGAGCAGTACTGAGATTTTAAAAAGGACTCGGGAGATTAATCTGAGGCCTAAAGTCGGAAATGTGTCATGGAACAGGAAATCAAAATATGAGTTATCAAAGCTCAAATGGCTATCATAAATTGAAGAAGAAAGAGATTTCTGAAATTTTCAAGACCATTATTTCTTACAATAAAATGCCCATGACATTTTGAATGTATTATAATCTTGTATGCTAAAGGATCCATTGTGCCAATATACTATGTGCCCCTAACAACCGGGAGTTGTATATGATAACACAACCAAAATGGCAGTGCCCATAAACAAAACAAAATGACTTCATGGCAAGGTAAAAAATATAATACAGTGGAAGCTCGGGTCACGAACATCTCAGAACACATACAAATCAGGTTACGACCAAAAAGTTTGCCAAACTTTTGCATCTGTTCATGACCACACACTCGGGTGACGAACAAGCCAGTTTCCCTTCTGGTTCGTACACACCAATGATTTTCGCACGTGTTCAGTCTTTCCTTGTGCATTCGCTGTGAACTCTTTGTGCTCTATTTCGTTTCCCTTCCAGTTCGTATGCACCAGTGATTTACGCACATGTTCAGTCTCTCCCTGTACAGTACATTTTTCTCGGTCAGACGCGCATCAAGTAGAGGGACTTTACCTCAAAACCTCCTCTCCACCCAGTTCCTCCTCACTTCCTTCATGCCAGAACTCGACTCATGCAAGGTTAGTTTTCTTGGTTGTTTATGGTTAGTTTTTGTATAAATTACGAATTTCTCAAATGTTCATTTTTTTCCCTGTGCTTAAAACTTATTAAAAAAAAGTGTTTACAGTGAGCAGTTTGTAAGGCTATAGCGTGAACTCCTGCAATGTTACTTTTCTTAGTTGTTTATGGTTAGTTTTTGTATAAATTACGAATTTTTCAAATGTTCATTTTTTTCCCTGTGCTTAAAACTCATTAAAAAAAGGGTCTACAGCGATCAGTTCATAAGGCTATTGCGTGAACTCTTGCAATGTTAATTTTCTCTTTTCAAGGTTTTCTTAGTGTTATTCAATGTTTTTACATTTAGTTTACTACTATCAAAATACCCACGCCTCGCAGCAGCAAAGTACTGCCTTAAAATTTTTATTAAGAAGAAAATTAAACCTTTTTAAACTGAGGGAAAATATACCAATAATTATTTGTTAAGGATCTCTTTGTATACCACATTGTCAGTTCGGCCCTCCGGTTGTAATATGACCAAGCTGTGCGCTGAGCTTACTCTTGAGCATGCAACGTATAGTTGGCCATGTGAAAAGTAATCTTGTCTCAGATCTCACAGCTTGGATTGCTGCTGTCATAATCGGTTTGAGTTTCATGGTTTGTTTCAATTACAACAGTATTTGCAGGACTTGTGTTGAAGTGACATTCGGCATCTGTCAAGCGTTGTAAGCATACAACTGGTTTCATCGATAACTTCGCATCCAGCTTTTGAGAGTTTAAACATTCATAAACATCAAAGTGTCCACTACTGAAATCGTCACCTGTGAATCTAAGATGTTTAAGAGGCATTGGCGGTTGTCAAAAGGTGGCCATTTCGGTACACTTGAAAGCGACAACCGAACAATTCAGCGGCAGCCATCAACTCACATGCAGAACCATTAGGGCTTAAGCATTTCACTCTTATAGTGCTCCTGTGTAGTATAATTATCTCCTGTACCGTCATCAGTCCACACCTTGAACCTGTCCCAGTCATTCAATACATAAGACACAATATTCCTCCAGATATCAAGAGTGAGCCTGATATGGCCGTGCAATATGTAACAAAGAGAATGGAAAAGGCAGGTGCCATCTCCGGGAATGGAAACCACTCGGTAAGTGACAGTTCTTTGATCAATGGTGATCACCTCGATAGACATGTTAATGGGGGTACGGCTGGAACGATAAAGGAAATGGGTACCTGAACAATGTAAAGTAAGTCTAAAATACCTACACAATAACTATAATCGTAATAATTGAACAATAAAACAGTGGAGAAGCCGTGGATTAAATAAAAAGGCTGTAGTTATCAGCAGGGAGACGTGAATCCTGTAGCAAAGCAAGGAAGGGAATGTAGAGACTGGAGCGACGGATGGCCTTATATAGGTAGGCAGCCAACAATGTGGGAGGCGTTGGGATGGGGGACCCAACGCCGCCTCACACGGTGACCGAGCTGCAGGCTATGGACGTATATATGTACGTAAGTAGGATTCAGTTAGTGTTGGGAACCCGCGTACCAAATTTCTTGAAAATGGGCCCATAAGTAACAAAGACTGTTGGAAAATTCAATATGGCGGCCGACAGTGGCGTCATACCACCGAAATAAGTATGTACATTGGTTTCGGTTAGCGCAGGGAAGCTGGCTACCAAATTTCTTGAAGATGGGGCCATAAATAAGAAAGTTCAACATGGCGGATGTTGTCGACCGTTATTACCGTTACACGTAGAATTTCTAAATGAAACCTGCTTAACTTTTGTAAGTAAGCTGTAAGGTATGAGCCTGCCAAATTTCAGCCTTCTACCTACACGGGAAATTGGAGAATTAGTGACATTGGAAAGTTCAATATGGCGGCCGACAGTGGCGTCATACCATCGAAATAAGTACGTACATCGGTTTCAGTTAGCGCAGGGAAGCCGCCTACCAAATTTCGTGAAGATGGGGCCATAAATAAGAAAGTTCAACATGGCGGACGTTGTCGACCGTTATGACCGTTACGTGTAGAATTTCAAAATGAAACCTGCTTAACTTTTGTAAGTAAGCTTTAAGTAATAAGCCTGCCAAATTTCAGCCTTCTACCTACACAGGAAGTTGGAGAATTAGTGATGAGTGAGTGAGTGAATAAGTGAGTTAGTCAGTCAGTCAGTCAGTCAGTGAGGGCTTTGCCTTTTATTAGTATAGATTACAAAGTGCATTCTATAGTATAATTAACTATTTTTGTGCTTAAAAATCTTTAAAAAGTATATATTTACATACAGATCGTATGGTCTGGAACTGATTATTTGTATTTACATGCAATCCTATGCGGAAAATGACTTTGGGTCACGACCAAATCGGTTGCAACCAGAGTTTTGGAATGAATTACGGTCGTGACCAGAGGTTCCACTGTATGTGTGTACATTTATATTAAATATTTCTTAAGCATAACACTTTCAAAGAAGTACCCAATAGAAAATTAAAATACGTTGAAGTCTGCCCCTGCTCTGATTGTATTTCAATATTGGGGGTTTATTGTCCTGCCAGGAATGGTACTAATTAATTAATTAATTAATTAATTAATTAATTAACACAAGTCGAAATGAACTAATTGAAAGACAGTGACATTTGAATTAAATAGTCGTATTTATTTAGATGTTCATAACATTATAGTGCACTGAAATAGAACTCAAGGACATGATGTAATCAAACTGAAAACAGAGAAGCAAAAAACCTAATCTAAAATCAATAGTCACATTCATTGCCAGTTTAAACAATCTTTTGAGTACACTTTCTTGCCTCTTCTTCTGAATTCCCAAAGTTCATCTACATGTTAAGTTTAAATTTGGCCTGAGGAAGCAAAAGAAAAGACAAATATTGTCTTTAAAATTAAAAAATTGAAGGGATGCAAGGCATCACAAGACATTTTCCCCATTATTAAAAGCACATTATTGGTTATCATCTACACATTATACTTGTGTACCCAAAGTGTTTATACATGTATACATTCAAGCAATATTTTAAGTTTGAAATATTTTAGTCTCAGCTCTGCTACAAACATAGGAACTCATATCACAATAACTCACCCTGAGCTAAATATGTATGACTTACCATTATGTGTGTTATATACAGTAGTTGAATATTCCCAGTTTTCATGTTGAGACTGAAATCCATTTGTACAATCAAAAAAAAAAAAAAGATTTAAGTAAGATGAATTGAATGAAGTTTTTGTTTTTTAATTAGATGTACTGGATTGAACTATTTTTGCCTGGAGTGAATACTTAATTTTAAACAAATATGTTACATATACTGCAAGAGGGGAAAAAATGAACATTTGAAAAATCCATAATTTATATAAAAACTAACCATAAACAACCAAGAAAAGTAACATTGCAAGAATTCACGCTATAGCCTTACGAACTGCTCGCTGTAAGCACTTTTTTTAATGAGTTTTAAGCAAAGGGAAAAAATGAACATTTGAAAAATCCGTATCTGGCATGAAGGAAGTGAGGAGGAACTGGGTGGAGAGGACGTCTGACCGAGAACAATGTACTGTACACGGAGAGACTGAACACGTGCGGAAATCGGCACGTACAAACCGGAAGGGAAACTGGCTTGTTTGTCACCCGAGTGTGTGGTCGTGAACAGATGCAAAAGTTTGACAAACTTTTTGGTCGTAACCCGATTTGTACGTGTTCCGAGATGTTCGTGACCCAAGGTTCTACTGTGTAATATGAATTGCTATACAGGCTCTGTAATTCTGTGCATACATAATACGCTACCATGGCTGTTCGCTTGTCTGTCCAGGATTTTAAATCACCTGTAGCTCACAAACCGTTTTACCTATTGATATGAAATTTGGTACACATATACTACATGACCTCTACTATCTGCTTTTGGGGTGATGATTGACCTCCAAGGTTATTCCTCTTTTTATTTTTATTGTAATTTTATTCTAGAATCAACTCTCAGCAGCGGCCAGCAGGGTGGTCGTGCGGCGCATGCGTATGGGCTCCGTTCTCATCCCTACCAACTTCACCATCACTTCCCCTACCTCTTCATATCTTAAATCATTCTTGAGACAGATTGAAGACTTAAGTGCCAGCTCAAGTGAAAAATTAAAGAAAACGTACTAAGTAATTGCAACACAAAACCTGACTTAATCAGTTTTAACACGAAAAGATGCAGACGAAAGAAGAGAAGAAGCGAGTCGCTAGGATGGAGAAAAGAAGAGGTGAGGAAGCAGCAAGCGCATCAACCTCTGAGCAAACGATTGATAAACTTACAGAGAAAGAGTATGAAAACTATGAATGTCAAGTCAAGTGTATTCACTGCACCGTTACCGGTAAATATTATTTTTCGAAAACGTGAATTGAAAAGATTAGCTTTAAAGCAATAAAACACAAAATTGATACTAAAAACAATACCAATGTATAATATGAAACTGAATGCGAAATTAAACTTGGTAAACTCATACTTGGTCATTTCAAATTCTGTTCTGTACTTTCTAACTAAAGACATAAAGCACAATGACTTTTGACAGACATTGTGACTGACACTTTAAACAGATTACAGAATTTAACAGAATTTTACAAAATGACATAATCAGTATGTATAGACAATGAGATGTGCATCAGCACTTGACCCATCATAAACATTGGGGGAGGGGGGCAAAAATTATACACTACAGCATACAGTAGACAGTAATCCAGCAAAAACAGTGATAATAATAGGACTCAAATTCATATAGTAGAGGAAACAAAGTAAAATTAAATGATCAACACAACTTTAAGACCTTGAATGCACTGCTAAAGGCTGATTTAAAGGCTCCTGTCAATCATGGAGAATCCACTACATCCACTGAACAGGATCATCTCCAGACTGCTGGAGTGACTGCTGTCACTATCCTGCTCCACTGACAGACTGAGGAGATCGTTCCTCCCCGACACTATGTGACTCTTCACTTCCACCTGGGGGGGGTAAACGTTAACACTACACAAGATTATAGACTGTTATACCTGCCTCGCACTCTCCACCTTGCATTTTTTTAACTTGCATTGCTTTTTTTATTGCTCTTTAATTAATATTGTTTTTATCAGTATGCTGCTGCTAGAGTATGCGAATTTCCCCTTGGGGATTAATAAAGTATCTATCTATTTATCTATCTATTAATAAAGCCTGTGTTAAAACTTTACAAATACCATCCTCAGTTGGTTATTACCATCAGTGCCTTGATTAATTATACTCTACACCTTCGCTCCTGGGACACTAAACATGATCTCCATGGTAGCTATCTCAATGTAAAAACTGACACTGTGATTTTATTGGACGGTGATAGTGTTCTTTGCATAAATTCACTAAGAGGCAGTAAACGAGAACCATGGGTAAATTATTAAAAATGATTAGGGATAATCATTATACTTCTTTATTATAGGATTCTGTGATTATATTGGGGGCAGTCAGTGTATTTTAAGAGCATAAATTTAATTAATATTTTTATAGCATATTAAAATTACAATGGTGATGTCAATATCATTGTAAGATACCAGGCAAGCTAAATCAAGAGGTACCAGAATAATACTTTGACTATGGTGACATTCCGAGACATTCTAATAAGCAAAACATTTTTTTTTTCTCACTCGTGTGACATTGATTCAATCCAGCAAAAGAAATGTAAAATAAAAAAAAAAAGAAAGCCTGACAATACAACCTAATTACTAAGTGTTTTCTGCAGTTGCATACCTTAAGTGCATATTTTTCAGAGTCTTGAAGAAAATTTCACTTTTTGGTGATTCCACTGAAAGCTCCAGTTATCACTGGCCAACATGAGCTGACCAATTCACAGACATCCTGCACTGTAAAGAATTTCAAGCCAGCATGTTGCTGGTATTTTTGTTTGCTTTTTATGCCACATCTACATTTTGCAGATCCCGTATAGGTAGAATCACGTGCAAAATGTAATTTCAACAGTCCAAAAAAAAAAAAAAAAAAAACGCAGATGAACCGAAAAACTGAATCGAGAGGCTTTTAACTGCAATCTCAATGTAGTCTCAGTAGGCAGTAGTAGCCAGGTTCGATTTTTCAGGTCATTTTTACCATCACAACTTTTCCCTCACCTCACGCGCCAGCCATAAACTACATTTAGCCATAGATCCTCCACAATGAGCTAACAATGTTTATATCACTTGAGTTGAAATCTGGTGCTAATGAAAGCTGCTTCAACCACCATAAGTTATAAGTATATAATATTGTATTATATAGTTACCAGTAATGGCGTACTGCACAATAACATGCAGTGAATACACTTGACTTATAGTTATCAGACTCTTTCTCTACGTTTAGAATTCGTTTGCTCAGAGGTTGACGCACTTGCTGCTTACTGAGCAGCTCTTCCTTTCTCCACCCTAGCGGCCTGCTGCTTCTCTTCTTTCGTTGGCATCTTTTCACGTTAAAACTGATTAAATTAGTTTTGTGTTGCAATTACTTAGTACGTTTTCTTTAATTTTTCACTTAAGCTGGCACTTAAGCCTTTAATCTGCCTCAAGAATGATTAGCGAAGGTGGTAGGGAAGGAGAACGGCGCCCATACGCATGCGCCGCACGTTCGCCCTGCTGCACGCTGCCGAGAGTTGATTCTACAATAAAATAAAATAAAAAGGGTAATAAAAATCATAAACCCTGAAAGCGGATAGTAGACGACACGTAGTATATGTGTACCAAATTTCAAGTCAGTAGGTGAAACGGTTTGCGAGTTACATGTGATTTAAAGTCCTAGACAGACAAACGAACAGCCACGGTAGCGTATTATATAAGAAGATTATTTTATACGTCACCTTTTCTGTCTGTCGTTCAATCTTAGTACCAAAGCATAGCATTTTCTAAGCCTGCTTAATTCTGAACAGGGTTGCAGGGGTCTGGAGTCTATCCCAGCTGCCATAGGTCACAAGGAAGGAGCGATCCCCTGGACAGGATGTCAGTCCATTGCAGGTTGAACACCACCTTGACACACCACACACAAATTGGGGCCAGTGTAATGTTGCCAGTCCACCTAAGCTGGTGAACAGATTAAGGCTGCAGAGGGACCTTATTTCAGCTCTTATTCCGTAAAAATGTTGCTGTCAAAATAAGATAAGATTAAGGTCTAGACAATAGTTATGTTCTACTGAAGTTTAGTTTGAACATTTTGCACTTAGATAAAAAAAATTCAAACTTTCTTCATTACTGTAGTTTTCATTAGAGTCTGATTTTCCTAAACGTTTTCTATAGTTAAAAGTCCAGACAAAGAGCAAAAGCAGGGTCCTTTCTTGGACAGAATGGCGGTGATTGACACCCAAATTGATGCATGAACTCCCACACCTAGAAATAGCAGCAGAATGTCGGACAACCGATACATCAACCAACAACTAAAACTTCTCCAACACCATTGGTGCAATGCCCAAAATATGAAAAAAATATTAAAATAACCAAAGCACAGAACACAATCACAAACAACATTTCAACTTGACACTTGTCAAATCTAGAAGATTACAGCTTTCAACCTAAGACTGGATGCCTTCATATAATCCAGTAATGATTCCTGTTAATTTGGTAATTTGTTTTCTGAAATTAAATGTAAAAGTTAGAAGTGAAATGTTGAAATCTAAATTATTTATTCTCTTTTGATAGCTAGAGTGCTCCAAGAAGATTTTTAGCAAAGACACAAAGCACTTAATAAATTTCTTAAATTGTTAGACACAATTTATTAAAGAATGGAAAGCTAGATTAGAGCAGGTCTTGATCATTACAACCAATTATAGATGGACAAAAACACATCAACGCTCATCATTACCTTTTTACCTAGTGCCTCCATACACATGCCACTAATGTTTATAACAAAGGGTATGCACATAGTGGTCGATTAAAAGGCTTAACCCTGTCCTTCAATCTATTAAACCATTTGGGTTATCATTATTCTCTAAAGCCGACTTTGATTTTCTGCTGAGAGCTAGACTTAGAAGAAATCTTTAGCACATACAGTTTGTTATCTTGTGCAAATATGCCACATCATTAAATGTTTGCCACCAAATACTGTAAATAATATTTATGCAGAGCCCCAGCAACATGTCCTGTTTAAGGTCACAGAGCAAAGATTTGATAAGTTTCTTTAATTATTTTACTAGCATGACCATCTCACTGTCAGACTACATTTTAGCAATTTTCCTCCAAGTGCCCCAATTGGTACTCCATGCTGAGCACTCATTTAATTATCAACAACAGAAAATTACTAATTATACAATTAGCGACAAGCAGAGACTAATTGAAAGGTATTTGTGGTAAAACAAACAGATGGTTGATAATCTTTGTGAAAGATAAACATGGTGAGAAGATTTCACATGAGTAGACTATTCTCTGTCAATAAGGCAGCCTCCTAAGTCCTGCAAAACTCAGTGAGAAATTTAGTACTTTTTAGTATAATGCTATTAGAGATGCAATAGTTTTTATTCTGAGTATATACTGAAGCTAGGAAGGCTGACATTACACGTCGTTGGAAATGTTGATGCATAACATGACTGGAAATTAACCAAGTACAAAAGTATTTAAAAGAAAGTTTTAAATCCTAGTCCATTTGATTATTTGAATACTGCTGTGAGACTTTATTTTCATAACATAGAAGAAAGCAGTTCCCACCCATCAAAATGTAAAAATTATGAGTTTTGTTGTATTTTGTTAAATATAATATTTGTTTCTCCCTCATTGTCAACCATGTGCGAAATACACTTCTATAATTGTCAGAATGTGTTTCTAACTAGTGGGTGCATTCAAAACTGTGTGACAGATTAGGGTTTTCTCGCACCCTTGTACCCTCAGACCACACGTCAGACACCAGGTAAAAGTCCAAAAGATGAATATTTATTATAATAATAAGTGCACAAAGCACCCTCCACTCCCAAATACTCCAATAACAATCACAATAATCAAATCCGCCAATCTCCCAGACGCTTAGCCACCCTGCCTCCCAACTCAGCTCGTCCGTCTGGGATTTCCCACAGTCCTTTATACTCCTTGACCCGGAAGTGTTTGTCCCTCAGTCCACGTGACTTTCTATCACTTCCGGGTCAGGTAAAACTTCTCTTTTTCTTCAACCTGGAAGTACGTCATTCCTCCCGTTCACGTGACCAGGACGCACTTCCGGGTTATAGGGCACATATGAGTCTACGAGCCTCGCTACAGCGACTCCTTGTGGTCCCCAAGGTATCCAGCAGGGCTGTGTATAAAAACTACAAAGTCCATGAGGCCCTGCTGGGGCACGTCCATGCTGTCGGGAGAGCTCCTCCTGGCGGCCTGGGGGTGAGGGCCGGCAACTCTTGCCGGACATCCATCACAACTGCCTTACCTTCTGGCTCTCCCTCTATATATCTGGAATTCCTAAGTGATGTAAGAAACCTCCACTTCTATTCCATGCAGCTCAGTATAGCATCCCTAGCACTCCAGTCTAAGATTAGAAGGCAAATGCCTGATACTGCCTCGCTAGCCCAGCCTTATATTGAGAGTTTAGTAGCGCTGGCTTGATGCACACCAAACTATGGAGCACACCTGCCAACATTTCATTGCAAAGGACATCATTTTCTCTCTGAAGAAATTTCTTGTTTGTTTCCCTGTGTAGAGGACTCTTTACATACAAAAAACACAGACAGTAACATTATATAGTTGATGTGTCTGTGTTTTTTGTAATATGGGAAGTATTTGCAAGAATGTTAACAGTGTTTTCACAATGGGTAATGGCCAGATGTCTGCCATTAGTGGTAGTCAAAAAGTAAACAGGAGGTTAGCGACGTACTTTGAAATGACAGAATCTGAAAAGCACAAGAGAGAAGAAGCACAAAGCACGACGGGTTGAAACACATAAAGATACATGAGGGATAAAGATTTCTTGTAGATGATGGTGGCTGACAATGATCCTATCCCTCGTGGGGCATGCTGAGCATGTTTTGGAACATTACAGACTATATTTTTGTCTGTTTGTGTAGGCCAAAGCCAGCCAGGTAGAAGCTAAGCTGCCTTTTGGTGCGTCATCTCTGGACTGGCTAGAGGGATTTAACATCTGGATCTTGGATTAAAGGAATATTTCACCTAAAAATTATACAGCGGGCGGATGAGCCTGTGGTGTCATGGGGGAGACTGTAGTTTGTGAGACTCAAGGACTATGTTTCTGATACAGATTTGAGAAACACAAGAGCACCACAAGGAAGAGTGCTGTCATGTCCCTTGCAGAAATTTTAAGGTGATTCTGCACTTATGGGGTGTATTGATAAAGGGGATGAGATAGAGTGTAGGAGTCAGGTGGAGAACTTTGTTTCTTGATGCAAAGAGAATTGTCTGCATCTTCACATCAGCAAAACAAAATAACTGGTTATTGATTTTCAAACCTACAAAGAGTCTCTATGTCCGGTCACTTCAGGTAGTGGTTGTAGAGGTGGTCGACTCCTACAAGTACTTGGTGTTCCATGTTAATGACAACTTGGACTGGCCTTGGAACACAGAGGAACTGTATAAGAAAGGGTAGAGCAGGCTCTTTTTCTTTAGGAGAATGCATTCCTTTTCCATGGGAAGTGACATACTTCACATCTTCTATTTCTCTGTGATGGCCAATGTGATTTTCTATGCTGTGGTGTGCTGGGCTGGTAACATCACTTCAAGAGTGGCCCACTGAATCAACATACAAAAAACACACACACATCCACTATATAATAAAGTGTTACTGTCTGTGTCCAGATCTGCTGGACAATCTGATTGGTCACTTTGACTTTAGTCTGATTGGTCAGTTTTGCTTTGATTGTTCAGTCAAATGTGATAGTGATAGGAAACTCCAGGTGAGATGGGTTGACACACGCAAGGATACCAAGGAAAGGCATAGGAGGCACGCTGATAATCTCCTTCAAATATAGGAAGTATTCACAAGAATATCAATGATGTATTCACAGTGGGTAATGTCTGCCATTGGTGGTAGTCAAAAAACGAACAGGAGGTTAGCAACATGCCTCGAAATGACAGAATCTGAGAAGCAGACTTTACAGGAATGAGATCTAGAGAAGAAATGCGAAGGAAGACAGGTTGAAACACATGAGGATACCAAAGAAAGGTATAGGGCAAACACTGAGGGTACAAGCAAGGCAAGGGATAGCAAATATTTTTAAACTTATTCTATTACCTCTCTTCAACAGTTAACGTAGCTAGTATATGTATATGTTGTGATTGAGAAACATCTGTTTACCACCTTTGTCGGGAAATAGGTTAATGCAATAATCAAGCTCTTTAAGTGCTTAATCAAAAAATTACATATTAAAGAACAAATACAAGAGAGATATAAATAACAGGAGATCTTAAGGGAAAACACAAAAAAACTCTCATCAGCCTGGTTTGGTGCCTGTCTCATGGGGCGACTAGTCCACTTTACCACAGATCAGGTCAGCACCCACCACATGACAAAACAGCTTGGGATCCTGATTGACAACCCCAAAGGCAGACACACGGACTTGACCCTTTATTTGCCACAGCTATGTTGTACGTGGGCGTCCCCTTGGTCTGGTCCAGCCACTTAACAACGAGGATCCTGCGAACCAGATCACCCTTGGGGAATCACGCCACCTGGCTGTAGTGTCGCAGCTGATGCTCCCTCACAATGCAGGTAATGTGCATCATTCGGGACCCCATGAGCAACCGTTCATTCTACACAGTCAAACCAGCGCTACCCAAAGATTCTCCAAAGAGACACAATACCAAAGGATTCCAGTCTTCGTCTAAGGGTCACTGGATAGCGTCCATGTCTCGCAACTATATAGCAAGACAGGAAGCACCAGAACTCAAAAGACTTGGACCTTCGTCCTTTTGCATAGATATCAGGAGCACCACACAACCCTTACCAGCGACCTCATGACCCTCCATGCTCTCCCAATCCGTCTACTGACTTCATAGGAAGAGTCACCAGAGACATGAATGTCACTGCCAAGGTAAGTAAACCTCTCAACAAGGTTGACACTCTCTCTACGCAGACAGACAACCCTGAGGGCAGGCTCAGTTATAGGACACACTCTGGACCTCCTAGAGATAATAGTGAAGGTGAGAATTAAAACAAACCTGAGTGCCATTATGAACAATGCTGCACATCCTCTTTCTGACCCACTAACACTGAGGACTTTCTAACAATGAATTATTCAGCAGAAGTTTGTCAAGAAACGCTACTGGAGTTCCTTTATACCAACAGTAATACGCCTGCATAATACCTCACTGTGATTGATACACCCAAGTCAGAACTTTTCTTTCTTTTTAACTGTCTTGCTTTATAGTCATTCTGGAGTGTGTTCAGTCCAAAGTGTGTGTTTATTTATTTATTTTATTTATTTATTTAAAGAGCTTCTGTAAAAAGCTAGATTTCCCCTTGGGGACAAATAAAGTTCTATCTACTCCACCCATGTACTTTGTAGTAGTGGCCAAGAAAATAATTTTTTTCTAATGTTTTCATGCAGAATGGAGAGAAAGAAGTTTATGACATAATAAAAGTGAATGGGTACCAGTTCTGATGAACTGCAAACAATATGAAAAATATCCCAGAACAAAAGAAGTCTCACATTGCCCATGCTGCATAATCCACACGTCTTTTATCCAGCCGCTATCTCAAAACTGGCAAACAAATGCTTTTCTTGCTAAATTATTGTTAAACTTTTACTTCCTGCATTCAAAAACTCTTTTTTACTATCATCTTATCATCATCTTCTTTGTTAAAAATGTGTACCTTACTGTCCCTAAACAAGTGTCCCTTTAAGTTCAAGTAGACTACCCCAATGTTAAATTGATGCCTTTGCTTAGAATGCCAACTGGAGCCATTGGTTTCTATCTTTCAAGCGTTGATGCCAGGTTGGCAATGCTTGACTTGACTAAGGAGGAACTAATGTATCATTTTTCACATCTATTTCTGATAATCAATAACAGGTTAGGTGAGCTACCTCACAGATCCCATGTGCTGGGTGTTAGGTTAATCGTTGTGCATATTTGTGCCCTGTGATGGACTGGTGCTCAGTTCTGAGGTCTTTCCTGTCATGCTGAATTGAATTAAGCAGGATTGAGAATTTCATATTATGTTAAATATATTAACATGTATTCTTTTACCATAATTGTATCTGTTGTACTGTCTTACTAGTAAACATCTTGTGTCTACCTTGCTTGCAATTTTCTAATCATCTGTTTCAATTATCCTCTGGGGGTTGTAACCATATGTGTGTATTGATGGAATGGTAGCTTGATCTGCAACAATCAAATAATAATGCTGAAGGTTGCCAACCCACGTTTAAGCATTTTTTTTAGAGTAGTTACTTGACATGTTTCATGCATTTGCTTCATTTTTATAAAATGAAAAAGATCTAATACTGTAAATACCATATTTAAAAGAGAATCAAATTCCAATAAATGATCAACTAACCCAAGACTCCATATCTTCTCCTGCCTGACAGCACTAGACATCATAGAAAAGATCTCTCAGAAAACACAGCTATCACCCACCACAGAAGGAAACCCTAAAAGGGTGAATGAGTGCCTGTGGCTACCCACTACTTGCTTACATTACACCTGTACATTGAAGACCAAGCCGAGAAGGAAAGAAAATAAGGCATTTAGTCAATAAGGCATTTCATCTATAATGCAAACCCAGCCCACAGAGAGATAGATGTATTGGCTGTTTCATTAATCCTGCCTTTTGACAGTTCCTGATGAATCAGCTCAAAGGAGGGAGCCTGGCCCTGCCGTAAGTTGGCAAATGCAGGTGTTTTCCATCTGGATGCCAATATGTCTTTTTTTAAGCAGCAGTGAATCACAGACATATTACACTCTGGTAAGAACTAAAAGTGAAGAGAGAGTCATAGCCCAAAATAAATACATAATGAGAGCAAGAAACTGATCGATAAAGTGAAAGTGAGACGAGGAATGAGGAGGCAGGACTATTATGTTTGATTAGAGGATGGATGGTTGTGCTTTTGGAATTTAAAAAAAAAATTAGATAAAGAAAAATTCCCAATTAATAGAGGTTGAACAAGCTAAGAAATTGTAACACTGATAGTTGGAGGGCTGAAAGAAGGCTTACAAATAAACTAAAAGAGAGCTGTGACCCTTCCCAAGAGAAGGACACATCATTGTGTGATCTGAATCCAAGCTGTGCATTCATGCTTGAGAAGCTCTGCTGTACTAGTCAGTTTGCTTTTTGCAGCTGGGCTTACTGTTTCAAGAAAGCCATTCCAGTCATTCTGTCTTTAGTTTTTAAATTCTCTCATCCGGGGTGTTCAAACAATCCCCATCTCATACAATGCACTACTCAGTTTTTCTTAATGCTCAGATGGCTGGTTAGTGAACACATGAACCCGTTACTTGTAACAGGAGAAAAGTCAACTTGCAGTACGATAATGTGATCATCTTCCTAAGTGAAAACAACAAATGTCATTTTGCCAGGAAGTATTATGGCAACTGAGTAAAGAAACACAGTCATTTTGAACTTGATTGTAGCTCACTCTTCTCCGGCTTTTGTCTCTCCCTGACCCCCTCTCCTTCTCCACCATACAGTACCTAAGCACTTGCCTCCAATACCCCATTTTTACCTGATACAGTACCCACATCTTCATCAAGTATACAGCTTCTGCCGTGTTACAACACTGTAGAGAAGGAAAAGGAAATCAAGTCTGATTCATAACTTTTCAAAAGTGGATAAGGTTAGAGCTAAGTTAGTGTTAACTGATAAATGTACTTGGTATTAAGTGGTTTGTAGAATTTGTAAACGTACATGCACCAGATTAAAAAAAAAATTATATGGAAGCTTATTCTCACCACTCAAAAAATGCATTGTGTTATTTCACAAAAGAATTGCGTTATTACACTAAAGATATTGCCTGGTGTGGTTAGTATCATCATGCACACGTGTGCTCTGAACGCTATGTGACAGCTAGTGAGGCATAGATTAGGACTGTGAATACAAGCAATCATGTGACAAGGACTGAATAAAAGTTATAGGTATGCACTTAAATCTGCATGTGTTGGGAAGGAAGTTTAATCCACACAGTTTAGCATCACAGGGATACAAATAGCAGCACTGAGTGTAACCTGCTGTTTCAGTTAACATCAGGTATGCACATGAAGGAAACGGTGAAGAAGACACATAGCTTGCAAATCAGGGAACAATAACTGAACAAATGTTATAGGCATACTTATAATTTTAATCAGATTAATGTTTAGTAAGTTTCTTAAAGATATTTTAATACAGGCAGGGTGGTAGCACAATTAGTACTCCTGACTCACACTGCCAGTATTTTTGTGACGCTCAAGGATTGTGTGTCAGAAATGGTGGTGTGTAATACTGGAGCACCTCAGGAAACTGTCTTGCCTCCCTTCCTGTTTATCCTGTACATAATGGACCTCTAGCATGATGCCAGTACTTGCCATCTACACAAATTTTCAGATGATTCCTCCATCATATGCTGCATTAATAATGGAGATGAGTCAGGGTGGCTTGTAGAGGACTTTGTTGTGTGGTGCAGGGAGAACCGCCTGCAGCTCAACATCAGCAAGACAAAAGAGTTGTTGCTGGACTTCCTGCATGCTTCAGAGCCTCTAAACCAGTCTCTATTCAGGGGGAGGACGTGAAAGTGGTGCAGAGTTACAAGTACCCAGAGGTTCACATAAACAGCTAATTGGACTGGTCAGAAAACACAGTGGTACTGTACACAAAGGTGCCACAGCAGACTCTACTTCCTGAGGATAGTCTGGTCTTTTGAAGTATGCAGCAAACTGATGGAAATGTTCTACCAGTCTATAGTAGCCAGTGTATTATTTTATGCTGTGGTCTCCTAGGGAAGAAGCTTTAGTTCAAAAGACGCACAACACCTAAACAACCTTATCAGGAAAGCCTGATCCATCCCAGGGCTCCTGGGACACGCTGGAAACAGAATGCTGACAAAACTGGATGCAATCATTAAAAAAAACACTATGTCGCTTCCAGAGTACCTTTAGCCACGGGCTTATTCCACCATGGTGTGTTAAAAAGTGCCTCTAGAGACTTTTTCTTCCCGCTGCTATCAGGCAATTCATTGGTTCCTGTCAAATTCTAAAAGCTTATAGTCTTTAAGTTAATTTAAGCTACTTCTGCACTTTATAAATTTTTTTTATTAATTTCTTATTTATTTATCTATCTATTGCTTGATTGTATTGTAACAACTCGAAAGAAAGATTATGTTTTACAGGACTAGTAACTGGTTGGATTACAAACAATCCCATAAGAAGCAGTGCACCTGCTAGAGTCAGAACACCACTGAATATGTCAAATGTGGCAGCCAACCTGCAAACAGAAACAGACCAGTCACAGTCACACAAGGCAGTAAGAGGCGGACTTAAGAAGCTAAGAGGTCAGCTGGAAGCCGTAGGGGTGTCTCCTCCCAGAAGAGGCATAAAAAGGGAGTTTGGACCCATGCTGCTTCGTTTGCTAGTGTATGGCGTGATGCGTGTGGTGCCACGACTCTGGAACAACTTTAGTGTACTGCAAAGCTGTAGTAAAGAGTGCCACGCATGTTCACATGATTGACAGTTTAATGGCTCAGGTGATGGTAATTCTCCACCAGTCTAGGCGGTGGTACTGTGTAATAACCTTTTCTCTTTGCTTCCCTCTGCAGACTGAAAGATTGACAGCTCTCCCCCACCAATGTCACATGCGGTGTCCATCAACCTTGAACTGCCTTTTCCTGTCTGGTTGCCATAGGACCAGAAGATTCACCATCTTCAGCAGTCCACTTCATGATACCTACACGTCTTAAGACTTTTTGCATTTAACACGCATTTTTTGCTTTTGCATTTCTTCATTTTTTTTGCATTTGCATTTCAGTAAGATGCTGCAGATGTTCTACCAGGCGGTTGTGGCGAGTGCCCTCTTCTACGCGGTGGTGTGCTGGGGAGGCAGCATAAAGAAGAAGGACGTCTCATGCCTGGACAAACTGGTGAGGAAGGCAGGCTCTATTGTAGGAGTGAAACTGGACAGTTTGACATCTGTGGCAGAGTGACGGGTGCTAAGCAAACTCCTGTCAATAATAATAATAATTCATTACATTTATATATCATGGAGAATCCACTGCATCCACTGAACAGTGTCATCTCCAGGCAGAGGAGTAGCTTCAGTGACAGACTTTTGTCACTGTCTTGCTCCACTGACAGACTGAGGAGATCGTTCCTCCACTACACTATGCGACTCTTCAATTCCACCCGGGGGAGTAAATGCTAACATTATTCAAAATTATTGTCTGCTTTTACATGCATTTTTATTACTCTTTAATTTAATATTGTTTTTTGTATCAGTATACTGCTGCTGGATTATGTGAATTTCCCCTTGGAATTAATAAAGTATCTACCTATCTATCTATCTATGTATCTATCTATCAGTATTTCAGGATTTGCCTAAGGGTGCCCCAATGCTCAAATGGTGTCTGTCTTGTTCTTAGAAGTGTATGCAGCGTGACACTGGGACAGTTTCAATTTGTAAAGCATCACAGTAGAGTAGTGTTTACAGCGTGTGCTGGGGCTGCAACAAGAGACAACAAATAAGGGTCCCCCTTGGCCACTAACAGTGGGGGTAGTTAAGTAGTTCCAGTTTCTCAAGAATTTTATTACGGCGGCGGTTCTCAACGTGTGGGGCGCAAAGATGTGAAAAAAAAGAAAAGAAGAATTGAAAATATGAAAAATACATCTATTGAAACCAAATTTTTTTTTTTTTTTTGGAAAAATCTAAATATCTTGGAGCAAAATCTAAGGTTCCAGCTAAGCTGCCAAAGCATCACATTCCCCCTACTCAAGTAAGAAGTGTTTTGCTGCGGTGTAATTGCAAGCTGGCAGACGCAGACCAATTTGTTGCAGATCATGGCCCTTGGGTTCCACCTAGCTGTACAGAATTTTAGAAATAAGCCTGTTAACATGTTTTAACTGCACTATGCTGTGGTTAAATGTGCCATTGCACAGTGTAAAAGGCAGACACACTTTAACCATTCACAGTAACATCCTAGTTATACAAATGCAGTAAGTGTCAGATAATTAATACCTTGAAAAATGTTGTCTGAATTCAAGTAACCCTTTTATCATAAAGCAAAACAAAGATATCCCTTTACTAATTTCAGAATTTATTTAATACAGGTGGAGTCTGGGCTTTCCCTTAAAGATAGGGTGAGAATTAATATATCAGAAAAGGAGTGGAAAGTAGCAATGCAGAGAATTCACTCGAGCTCCATATGCGCAAAGCATACAATCATACAACTCAAAATTATATATCGAGCACATCTGTCTCGACTAAAACTTTCCAAAATGTTCCCAGGGCATGATCCAACCTGCGAACATTGCAACCAAGTCCCAGCCTCACTAGGTCACATGTTCTGGTCCTGCACCAAATTAACATTATTCTGGACAAACATTTTTAATTACCTTTCAGATAGCCTTGGACTCACAATCCCTCCAAACCCATTAACAGCTGTGTTTGGTGTTCTTCCAGATGGGTTTAAAGCGGAGAAAGACAAACAAATTGTGATTGCATCCACTACACTTTTGGCACGTAGACTTATTCTCATAAACTGGAAAAACCCAAACTCTCCTCTTTTAAATCAGTGGGAAACCGATGTGTTATATTATTTGAAGTTGGAAAAAATCAAATACTCAGTTAGAGGATCCGTACAGACTTTTTTCAAAACATGGCAGGATCTAATCAGTAATATTTTAAAATAAGCTCATAAGGCACAGAGAATTTATTAATTTAGGTATGTTTACAAGCCTTAAATTTAACGCCGTTTGGCTTGCTCTCTCTCTCAGGGGTGGGGATCGATCTGTTCTTAATTTTTTCTCGTTGTAAAAACTTGATTGCTTTGTATGGATTGTAATAAAATTAATAAAAAATAAATAAATAAATAAATAAAAAAAGATAGGGTGAGAAGCGCAGTCATCTGGGAGGGGCCGCATCGAAAGGAGTTAGATGAGGTGGCTCAGGCATCTGATCAGGATGCCTCCTGGACGCCTCCCTGGTGAGGTGTTCCGGGCACGTCCAACCGGGAGGAGGCCCCGGGGAAGACCCAGGACACGCTGGAGGGACTATGTCTCCTGGCTGGCCTGGGAACGCCTTGGGATTCTCCCAGAAGAGCTGGAAGAAGTGGCCAGGGAGAGGGAAGTCTGGGACTCTCTGCTCAAGCTGCTGCCCCCGCAACCCGACCCCGTATAAGCGGAAGAGGATGGATGAATGGATGGAGTCTGAGCTCTCCTAATGGCACTGGCTGGAGCAAACCCTTAGAAGAACAGCAGTCCACTGCAGGGGTATCACAGAAACATGCTAAACCAGACAAGAGTGGCCAAGTAACCAGACTTGCACAGCATTAGAATCTGTGAAGGCCCTAAAGCACCCATCGACATTTCTCACAAACAAGGGGAGAACATGCAAACTCCACACAGGCAGTGACCAGGCCCAGACATGGAGTGGGGAGGCATTCACTCTAACCATTGTACCCCTTTCTACTGTACATTTGTGAAAAAACAGGAATAAATTGAATACAAACAATAACCATTTTGCAAACACTAAAGAACTACTAAATAAATTGTTCTGAATAAGAATAGTAGTATTAGTACTAGTAGTAGTACTGCATTGAAAAGAAAAGTGTTATATAACAATATTTAAATTTTTTACCAGATGTGACTAAAAGTAACTACAATACAGAGGTCTTTAAATGTTTTTGTGGAAACATGACATGGAGGATGAGAAAGTAAGTCAAGTAAATGGTAATGTATGCAACAAACAAAAGTGAACGTCCTTAACATTGCCCCTGCCATCAAGAGGTGTATTCCCCATATCTAAATGCACTTGCCAATCCTAACCTTTCGGGCAGTGCCACAACCAATCAGTTTCATTTTTATATGGCAATGGCACACATTCTCGTAAACCATAACATGTGTCCATCAGCACAAAATATTCAACTAAATCCAGGTTTAGACTGCTGTTCAAAACTATCATAAATGTAACAAAATGTTCTAAAAGCTGCTCATTCCAATTCAGAGGTAGGATAGGGAGGTGTTGCACAGCCTATCCAGTTGGCATCAGGCACAAGGCCCACTCATGCACACATCCGCACACATGACACACATGTCTTTATGATGAGAGATCAACTTGGCAAAAGGAATGTCAATTATAAATACCAGGTGAGAGACATCGCGTACAGAAAGCTGCTTTTGGAAAGGATTTAGGAGTTTATGTTGATGCAATAATTTCATCATCTAAGAAATATGCAGAAGCGATTAAAAAGGCAAATAAAATGTTAGGTTATAAAGCGAAGACCGTTAAATATAAGTCGAAGAACGTTATGCTTAAACTATATCATGCACTAGTGAGGCTGCTTCTGGAGTATTGTGTGCAGTTCTGGAGTCCCATTTATAAAACTTTATGTGGATTCGAGCATAAAGATATGTGCAAGTCCAAAAATAGGAATGCGTCAACTCTAGAAAAAAAAAATCCGACTTAATTTAGTTTTATAAATAGATAGAACTTTATTTGTCCCCAGTGGCAAATTTGGTTTTTACAGAATCTCTTTAATAAATAAATACATAAATAGACAGAAGTAAGTAACTTATTTAAATAAATACACTTTGATCTATGAGTTATTTAAATAAATAAATACGTACATACATATATACATATACATACATATACCTCTATTTCCGGTGCCGCATCGGAGTGGCAGCCTTTCCAGCAGCTCCGTGTATGACTTCATCTTTTTTCTATTTTTTTTTTTTTTTCTCTATTCACTGATCACTTCTACCACTTTCTTTTATGTGGAATTGCTCCCTGGACACTTTTTACTATTTTTACTACTTGACATGGATTTTTACACTCCGAGACTCACCTATTCAAGTAGTCAGCTTAAAGGACTGAGAAGAAATGCTCATGCCGGTGTGGTTCCTTATTTACCTGACGAGGTAAGAAGACGATATCAGGGCAGCTGAGCCGGCGCAAAGATAAAAGATAAGATAAAAGCCAGGCAACTTGAGAGAAAATGGCGTTATAAACCGTCGGTGCCTTCTGTGATCCTGGGAAATGTGAA
>JANRMT010027041.1:46425082-46442149 GCA_026402145.1 Polypterus bichir lapradei | reverse complement strand
TATATATATATATATATAAATCAATCTATCTATCTATCTATCTATATATCACACCAGAATGACTATGAAAGAAGAAAATTCTAAAGAAAGAAAAACTTCGGACTTGGCTGTCACAGTCACAGAGAGGCATTATGTTGGTATAAAGGAGCACCCGTAACGTTTCTTGACACATTTCTGCTAAATAACTAATAGTAACTGTGTCAGAGAGTGGATGTGTAGCATTGTTCATAAAGCTCTCCTTTACTACCTCCAGGGGATCCAGAGTGTGTCTTATAACTGAGCTTGCCCTTTTAATTAGCTCTTTGATTTGAAGTGATGTTACCAGCCCAGCACACCACAGTGTAGACAATTGCACTGGCCATCACAGACTTATAGAAGATCTGAAGGATGTCACTTCCCACATTAAATGAGCACAGTCTCCTAAAGAAAAAGAGCCTTCTCTGCCTATTCTTATCTAGTTCCCCTGTGTCCAACCTGTCATTAAAGTGGATCCCCAAATACTTAGATTATTTTATTTATAAAAGCACATTTAAAACAACAGAGGTTGTGCCAAAGTGCTGTACAAAAATGCATTAAAATAAACACAATACAATCAATCATGCAAAAGCAGATTAATAAAACAACCAATTTTAACATCCACCACCATCACATTATACACAGTGAAAGACAGAAGAAAATAAGTAGGTCTTAAGACGACTTTTAAAAACCTCGATAGAGGATGAAGACCTGATGTGAAGAGGCAAATCATTCCAAAGCCTAGGAGCAACAACTGAAAAAGCTCGGTCTCCGCTTGACTTCAGCCAAGATCTTGGCACTACAAGGAGCAGTCGTCCAGATGACCTCAGTGCTTTTGGTAGCACATTGGGGTGAAGGAGGTCACAGATATATTTTGGCGCGAGACCACGCAAGGCTTTAAAAACAAACAAAAAGATTTCAAAATCAATGTGACACCTCACTGGTAGCCAGTGGAGAGAGGCTAAAATGGGGGAGTTGCAAATACTTGTGTGAGTGAACCATCTCTACATCTGCTCCTTGAATAGTGATTGGACATAAAGGCTCTTTGGTGCAGCGAAAGTCAATAACCAGTTCCTTGGTTCTATTACTGTTAATCTCAACCATCTTGTAAATGTGCGTATGTGAACGCACCTCAGACCCTGCCTGGTTGTCACCCTGAAACAACTATATATGGACTATGCCGGGGTGGCTGACTCCGATCCTGGACAGCCGCAGTGGCTGCAGGTTTTCATTTTATTTTCTTAATCAGAGACTAGTTTTTGCTGCTATTTAATTTAATTTAAATGTATGTGCTATTTAAGACTCAAGCTGAGCAACATCGGTCCTGGAGGGCCACAGTGACTTCAGGTTTTTGTTCCAACCCAATTGCTTCATGAGAAATCCTTCAATAGTTCAAGTGATATTTTCCTGCTTTATTTTAGTTATCTCACTTCTTAAAATTATGAACTTTTAATATCTTATTTTAGTCTTAAACAACTCTATTCATTGTTTTAACTGCTCATTATTAGTAATAAGATGCTAATGACAAAGGAACCAACAATTCTCCGTCTAGCTTGTCTCCATTTCCACCCGTGTGTATTCAGCATTCACTATTTGGTTTAATTAAGTCCTCAGAGGGAAACTGAAGAGAAAGTGAAGAACTGAAAATTACTCATCTATTTTAGGATTCAAATCACTTGGATGATACATGTATCATTAGAAAGAAAAACAAATCTATAATTTAAGAATGAACTGACATAGTAGAGTTAAAACTCTAACATGCCATAAAATTAAATAAGATCTGTTATTGGTGAGGAATGGCTTCTAATTAAGCAACTGGGTTGGAGCGAAAACCTGCAGCCTGACTATGCTAATCAACCTCATACATATGCAACCATGATTCTGCAGATCTTCTTTGCCTGGTAGAGCAACCCCCCCATATATCTTTGATGCGCTCAGTATGGTATTGAAGCATGGGGTTGAAGAACAGCATCTGAACAGGTCGCTACTATCACCTGGCACATGTAATGACATGATTGCTGTTACAATGAATAGTACAGCCCATATGATAAACTGTGGGTTCAGTCAATTACCTTACAAACAACCCAGCAATCACATACAGCAGCATTGTGAGCAAGAAAAAGCAGAAAAGACTGCGTGGGAAACTAATCCAGGCCTTCAGAATTCTCAAAAGGTGTTGATAAATTAGATCCAATAGAATTCATTATTAATAGTCAATTACACACCTTAGGACACCAGTGGAAATTAAAGGGAAGTGTTTTAGGACTGAAGCCAGAAGCACTTCTTTACTCAAAAAGTTGTGGGAATCTGAAACAAACTACTGAGAAATATAGTTGAAGCAGAAACCTTGACAACCTTTAAGAAGTTTCTGGATGAGATATTGGGATGGCTTAGCTATTAGCTAAAGAAGCAAGCTTGATGAATTGAATGATCTTCTCATTTGTCAAATTTGTTCCTATGTTCTTAATTGGATTACCTGAATAAAATGCTTATGTAGACACAGATAGAATGTGTAGAATGCACAGATTCCACAGAGATTTGGTTCAGAATGCACGGCACCTACCCTAACACAATCTGAATGTATTCAGCTCATCACTCCTATACCTGGATCATGGATATGGGTTTCACTTTCACAGAAATGCTCATGTTACATTTGATTTCAGACAAATGAGCTCATGTCAAGCTACGGTTTCATATATTATACTATGAAATACTACAGAGCATTATCCAGATGTTGTCCACATTTCTCTGACACATACTGTATATAAAGAACTTCCTATACTCTTAAGAATAGTGCAAACTGTATTGAAAAATCTAGTCGAACATCAGACGGATTAGTATAGACTGAATCAGTTCTTAATATTTTGCTCATGAATATTATTTTGACAGCTATATTACTTTACAAAAAAAAGTATATTTTTGTAAAAAATGAATTTTTTTCATTTTTTTTTAAAGACAAATTTTAAAATATTGCAATGCATGGAAACAGCAGTGGACACCTGTTTTCCTAATCATGTTCAGGTGGTTCCAAACACAAATTAAATTAGCTATAAACCCTGATGCATATGTTAGATTGGGAGGTGGGCTGAATTCCTTATAAATGCCAAAATATAGTAAACTGGCATTATCAATTTAAAAGATTACACTGATTCAGAAGGTTTATCCGTGAATCCCACTACACAAAGTTTAATACCCACTTTTTAGCATGGTACCTATTTCTTGTGAAACAGATAAACAGTATAACGATAGAAAAAGAAAATGCTGAATTTTCTACATTGCAATTAAAGACAGGGTAAATTCTTGTTAATCTGAGATGTTTTAAAGCTTCCCAAATGTTGTCCAAATGCAAAATGTTGTAGTCTAAATGAAACTACTCTAAATTTAATACACCATAAATATAACTATCCCTACACACACAATGTCGGGCTCCTTAGCAATAAATAAATGAGCTACTGACTATTAGCTAAATAAAAATGATGAGGAGGAATATAACAAATAATTAAAACAGTTTTCAGGAAGGATAGACCAGTTAGAAGAGAAAGGGATATGGCATTGTGTAATATCAAAAATATTCTGGTTGAATTAGAAAATATATAAAAAAAGTCACTGTAGGTTAACTTAGTAAGAGAAATCATGAAATTATCATAATTCCAACACTATGCAAAAACAAACATGTCTTGTTAATGAGTAACAAGTTTTCAAATGTTGACTGGGATATTTCTGTTGAAATGACAGAATAGGAAATTAAGGAGATGGTGGCACTGCGATTTGTGTCCCAGTTTCTAACCAGCTCACCATATGGTAATGTCCACATACAGTTCATCTGTTTCAGTAACAAAGACAGATTGAGGGATCGATTCTCCGACCAACAGCAATCACAAAATTAACTCTCAAAGAATCTTTGAAAATATCCAAAACACACAACCAATATGAATATGATATGAAAAGAGCATGCATCTTGTGAATGAGCAAAATGTATAATGAGAGATCAAATATATTCAAGCTATAAATAATAGATATTACTGGGGAAATATATTCCAAAAACAAAAAATATTAATAATTTAAAATAAAGAGACTGAAAATACTATTCCTCAGGAAAACTCAAAATGGAGAAAGGTACAAACCAAGAGGTCAAAAGGCATCTGAAAAATGATGAATGAATGAGTAAATAAAACAAAAGAATTCTAATGAAAGGGAAGACAAACAGAAAAATATTATTACAGTACTGCTTAAGTTAAAAAAAACAATAACAAATTAACAGAAAACCAAATTTAAAAAAAAAAAAAAAAAAAAAAAATCACAGAATGTGAATAAGAACAATCAAATAAACTAAATAAATATTTCACACAAGAATAAACAGAAAAATAAGAGTAAGAATTCAAAATGATTTCAGTTATTAACAATTAAAAAATGGAAAAGACATACTGTATTTGAGTTGGTGTATTGACTACTAAGACAACTCCTTGGCCTAAATGATTTTGCCAAATTGCTGAACATAATGAAGAGATGTTACATGTAAAATTGTAATTGATAAGATATTCCAGAAATCGTTTTATATGGGAGAAGCAACTTATTACTGGTAGGGTGCAAACATGACCCATTCCACAAGAAGGGAGGAAAATAAAACTGAATCCCAGTAATTACTGACAAATTAGTATTACCTCTTTGGTGTAATAGATTATAGAAACTGTAATTATAGCTAAAGACTCCGTACATGAAAATAGCATTGTAAACAGGCACCATGGCCTAAACTCTGCACAAACAATCCCCTTTGAACAGGCAAATTAAGTACTAGTCAAAAGTAAGAATTCAGATTGACTTTGACATTTGCTTGCACCGGATATTAATTCTGAAGTTGGCATCAGGGGTAATTTAAGCATTGGGTTTCAAGCCTGCTAACCAACAGTAGACTATATGTACAAATTAAATGAGTATGTTTCACATGGAGGGAATCCCTCAGGGATCTGTGCTTGGACCTTTAGGTATTATTTATATTAATAGCATTGATTCTGGTATGTTGAGTAAACCTGTGAAATTTTCAGGTGACCTTGAAACTTCAAGGAAAGCAAATATATATATATAAGGCAGGAAAACAATTAAAAAAAAGACGCTCACAATATGGTGTAAATATCAGAAAAATGCCATTTAACATAGAGAAGTCAAAAATTGCTATGCGCAGGCAAACTGTGTGCAGTTGTAGTCATCATACTACAAAATAAACAGTAACATTAGAAACAGTGCGATTAAGTGCACCCCTGGCTACATCCTCTCTTACAGCATCCTGCTCTCCCAGTCCTGTGTGGCCCCACCAGAATTTTCATTCCAAAGATGCCACGGAGTATGATGCTAGCTTAACTAAACATGTTTTTACTAAGAATGTTACCACAAGAGCCAACCAAAAGCCCTGGATGATGGGAGAAGTGTGCACGCTGCTCAAGATCAGAAATGCAATCTTCACATCTGGAGACAAGGCCGCCCTCAGGGTGGCCAGAGCCAACCTGTCTCGTGCTATGAGGAGAGCTAAGTGGGCCTACACGCAGAGGATTCAGCAGCACCAGAGACACATGTCGTATGTGGCAGGGCATTCAGACAATTACAAACTACAAGCTCAAACCCACACAGCAGTGATGGTGATGCCTCCCTACCGGATGAGCTGAACAACTTCTTCGCACGTTTTGAGGCACAGATCAAAAAGCCTGCAAGAAAAGTAACACCTCCCTCCACTGACCAGGTACTCTGTCTCTCCACAACTGATGTGAGGTGGACCTGACAACATACCTGGCCGTGTGCACAAAGAATGCGCCATTCAACTGGCTGTTTGGCTCAGAGATGTCCTCACAGACAGCTTCAACACATCGTCAGTTCCAGAATGCTTCAAGTCGACCACCATCATACCAGTGCCAAAGAAGTCATCAGTGACATGCTTGAATGACTACCGACCAGTTGCACTCATGCCAATCATCATGAAGTGCTTCGAAAGGTTAGTCATGTCACACATAAAGACTAATCTCCCTGCCTCTCTTGACCCTCTTCAGTTTGCATACCACTCAAACAGGTCAAATGAGGATGCCAGATGCTCTGCCCTTCACCTCTCCCTGACACATCTGGATAAAAAAGACACATATGTCAGGATGCTATTCATAGACTTTAGCTCGGCCTTCAATACAATCATCCCTCAAAAGCTGGTTGTAAAACTGAGCAGGTTGGGCTTAAACCACCCTCTGCAATTGGATCCTGGACTTCTTGACAGAGAGTCCCCAGTCAGTTCGGATGGGCTGCAACACCTCCAGCAAAATCACACTAAGCACAGGAGTGCCTCAGGGCTGCATGCTTAGTCCATTGCTCTTCTCCCTGCTAACCCACGACTGCACAGCCACGCACAATACCAACTACATCATCAAGTTTGTGGATGATACGACGGTGCTGGAACTAATAAGTAGGGATGATGAAACAGCATACAGAGATGAGGTGGAACGGTTGTCTGCATGGTGTGAAGTCAACAATCTCTCAATGTTGACAAGACAAAAGAGATAATTGTGGACTTCAGAAAAATCACATCCTGCCCACATCCCACTCAACATCAACGGTTTAGATGTGGAGACTGTTAGGAGTACCAAGTTCCTCGGTGTGCACATAAATAAGGAACTTACGTGGATGCATAACACCTCATCACTAAACAAGAAAGCCCAGCAGAGACTACACTTCCTGAGGTGGCTGAAGTGAGCAAGTCTTTGCCCTTCCATCCTCACCATGTTCTACAGAGGCACCACTGAGAGTGTTCTGACCAGATGCATTACTGTCTGGTATGGCAACTGCAACATATCCGACCGCAAGCGCCTGCAAAGGCAAGTGAAGACAGCAGAGAACATTACTGGAGTGCCTCTCCCGTCACTACAGGACATATTTTACAAAAGCAGTGTCTGCTAGGCCTGCAGCATTGAGCAAGACTCCTTACACCCCTCACATGGACTTTCACACTTCTGCCATCCAAGAGAAGATACTGCAGCATCAGAGCCAGATCTGCCAGGTGGCAGGATAGTTTTTACCCCCAAACTGTCAGACTCCTTAACACCATGCTGCCGCCTGGGATCTTCCACACTGTCTAAACCACCTCTAAAAACAGAACTTTTATACATGCCAGCCACTTTCCTGCAAAGACGAGTGTGCATGTAGAAAAGAACTGAAAATCTCATACTGACCTTTAAGTATTTTGACACTCTTGATATTCTTCTGCTGTGAAACATTCCAACCTGTCATTGTTTACACACGTCTTAAACAACTATTATCATACACTGATAATTTCTGTATTATCTATTATTTATTTATTATATTACATATTTATTGACTATATGTATCTAGATTGCATAATACCATACATTGCATCAATATTCATAGTGCTTACTACACATCAATATTTCTGCTACTTCTTTGTCTTGTCTTGTTTGTGTTTTAATTTTAAATTTTAATTCTATTTTTAATTTAATTAAATTTTTTTTATTTGCACTTCATGATGTTACACTGTGGACCCTGAGCTTCACAATTTCGTCTATCTGTACAGTATACTTGTGTACGCTTTGACTTTTGACTTCATAACCAGAAAGTCCTACCCTTGCATGTAAAATTCCTTAAGTCATGAAATGTCAATGCACACTAATATCACAGTAATAGATTAATTGGTTTCAAGCTTAAAATCACATTTGAAAGTTAACTACTGTTATTCTCCACAGATTTCAACGATTTCATGTTTGCTTAGCAACATGATAACATACGCTATAACACTCACAATTAAAGATGCCATGTTTAGTAATTTTGGCCTCTAAGAGCAAAAAACTCTGTGCTCACTGCATGATTTTGCACCCGAGACAGACATTGATGGAATAAATTACCTATCAACAGCTTAAGCAAACCAAAACATCTGCATTGCCATAGTCAGGACTAAACACAATCACTTGTAATAATTAATGCTCACTTTACGGTTCTGACAGAGATTCTGCACAGCCCCCAAAAGTTACAGTGCAGATCACAAATAGATGAGTAAACATATAACTAAAAATCTGACACATTATTTTGAAACCGGGGAATGGGAATCATGGAATAAATTTATCAAAGGGTGCTTTTCGTTAAAGTTCACTGTCATTCTAGAGTTAGCTGTCATTTGTCAAACACGCCAATATGTTTGGAATGTGGGAGAAAACCAGTATGTTTGAAAAAATTACACCAAAAGAACATGTAGACTCCACAGAAATTATGAATTTAACCCAGTGTCACGTGTGTGTGTGCATGGGAGACAGTTTAATTCCCTGCTAAACCAGGGGCTGGCGCTATGGTCTAATGCCTTCTCTCTTCCTTCCTCTTCAGGCCTCTGTTGTGTGCCCTTCTGGAGCCTCCCCGTCCTGCCAAGTGACTTTATAACCCAGGGACCGCCTATCTTGTACTCAGTTCTGTTTTGAACTTGTGATTGTAGTACTAGGGTGTAGTACCGTGTTAGCCATTATGGATGTAGTGAGAAGTCAAGTAAAAACGACACCTTTTATTGGCTAACTATTAAGATTACAATATGCAAGCTTTCGAGGCAACTCAGGCCCCTTTTTCAGGCCAGATGTACTACAGAGACTGGAGTTCCCTGTGTTTATATACACACCAAGACAGATACAGCATTGGAAAACCTTTAAGTGAGACATCGTGACTGGAAAGATATCTCCACAAACTGTTGTGTGTTGCATTACTGTGCATTCTATCAAATTATACAGGGTCACCAAGTCGGTGCTCCAACTCTTTCACTTTGTTGCATTACCTTTTTACACCAGTCAAAAGAAATAATGATTACGGCTCATGCCACTCTTGAAACTGATTAAATTAATTTTAAAATACATAAATACCGTAAAACTCTATCTATAAAGATAGACCCTTTCAAAACAAAGAAATTTAATACTTCATTATTGTAAGAGATCTTTAAATGACTGGAAATGTTTTAAAACAACAAAAAAAAAACAAGAAATATTTTACTGACATCTGACGTAATTCACAGTCACCATAATCACTTTGGTTTACCAAACAGCTACACTGAGCAACAGATAACGCATCTTCTTTAGAAATACAACTTCTGTTAAGGATAAAGTCATTGAGCAGTCCTGAATGGGGGAAGAGTGTCCTTATTGACATACATGCAGTGCAGTGAAGGCTCTGACTGAATGAAAGCTGTTGAATACACCTCTTAAATACAGAGTAAGTTACAGGAGTTGTAAATTGTTTCTCATGTCCTTGAAAGTTACTGATAAACAGTACCCTGGAGTTAGGATGTCTTCTATCCCTGGTTGCACCAGTTCTTAACTTTGTACCATACCAGCACAAGCTTAGAGCTTAGCAGGACTGGGTTACAGATCAAAAGGCATCAATCAAAACACTTTCTAAAAGTGCTGAGCATAAAAGCTAATAGCAAAAAGGTTATATTAATCAAACAGTAACTATCATATGTGACACTTCTCACAATTACCTGAAGCAAACTAAACAATAGCCGTCTTATAAAAGTAGTCTAAGACATGATCTATAACAATAACCCTCCACAATGTGCCAAACGTACCACATATAAAGCATCAAAGAAGTATTTCTCCCAAGGCTGGAAGGTTCAAAATCGGTCACCTTAAGCAGTTTTCGGAACAATCAGATATGATATAAACCAGGCACTTACTTTGCATACTCGTCATTATCTCGGTCACATCTTGAATCCTTATGCTTTTCCCAGTCCTTTCCATGTTTACATGTAGTTAATAATACCACGTCATCTGAATTATGAATATGATAAAAAGCATTTCTTGTTTCTGACCCAATGCCAGTTAGGTATCTTTTTCCTTTGAAAACTAATAAAAATTTCCTGAATGGTGGCACATTATTGAACGTCAATTTACCCTTTTCACCTCCTTTCTGTGGGTGGTCTTTAGAAAATAAAGGAATGGACACATCAAAGTTTGGCCTGAAGTTATTCGTACCAATACTTGCTTTTGCTAAAATTGACTCCCCAATATCAAAACCAAGTTCCTCTGTGTATTCTGGCCAAGAGCCAGAGTACAAGTTGAAAATTAAGTGGTTTCTCCCATTGTTCCAAAGTAGGAGACTCTGAATCTTTGCTTCCACATTGTGAATATAATGGAAAGACAGCTGATCCCTGTCCAGAGTGTCAATGCTGAGAACATACAGGCAAGCTTGGTTTGGGTCAGCAGTGTAAAACCTAGAATCTCCAATAGTTGTAAGGATCTTTTGATAGCTCTCTGAGATTACCTCACCTTTCTGAAGAGGGTAGATATAAACCTTAAAGCCTCTCCTTTGGCACAGTTTCATGTCAAAACAGGTATCCATCCGGCACTTCTTGTTTTTGTACACAATTGACCTAATCCTTTGTTCTTTCTGAGGAGATCCATGCAGAAGAAAGTCATCCTCATCCTGCTCCTCTTTTTCCAGGTATGTTTTCAAGGCGGCTTTAATCCACTTAGGCCAGTGGTGTTTTGGCTGATTGTGAGAGCTCGAACCCCCATTGGAAAAGTGCATTTTGTTGGGATGGTGACGGTGGTACTGTTGCCACTGTGGATGAAACTCTGCAGTCTGCAATGCCCATAAATACAACAGCAGTAGAAGACAGGCTCCAAAGGACACTAGTAGGTACCTCTTCTTCGCTTGCATGTGGCCAACAGGTGAAGAGAGGAAAGGAGGAGGATGAAGGAGGTGAAGAAGGAGGAGGTAAGGGATCTAGGTTCAACACATGGAGCAGGGTTTCATCCAACAATGAGCACACTGCTGGCCTTACAGGAGGAAGCTGCATGTAGAAACACAATAACAATTCACTAGACATACATTATAATATCATAATAATGGCCACTTTTTTCTACTGTTTTACTTATATTATGTTACTATAGTTTACTATAATTGTAACATGGACAAAACCAAAGTGCAATTACACAGTTATGAAGTAAAAAAAGAGGCAAATAAGCCACAAATTATTTAAAAAACATTCATAATTAGTGAGGAAGTGGCTGATGTATAAAACATTTAAGTCTAGTTTCAGACAGAAATCATTCTTAGATTTCCTAACTTAAGTAATGTAACAGAAAGCATTTCCTCCAAAAAACACGTACTAAGAAAAAATTACAAAGTTTTTCTAAATTGTTAACTTATAATCAGTACATTTAGGAAACCTTTTGCTCTGGTGATGTTAATGAAGCCAGTGCACATATGACAGCAATAAACCAATGACGTGACAACCCTTTGCTTTTAAAACTATATCATTTCTCTTAGGTATGCTGTTATAAGAACATTATAAGAACATTGGCTGGTAGTTTGTTCATATAAACACTTGAAACTGGACAATGATATGTTTGGACATTCATGCTGCAGCTAGACACCTAGACATATGCCACAGCAGCACCGTAGACTGAGCTATAAGCATTGGTATTATGAAGGGACTATAGAAAGTGGAGGAGAACTGTCCAGGAAGCGTTCAGCCGCCAGTTAGCTAGGCCTGTAACATTGTCTATGACTTTATATTATGCCTAACCATGAACTACAAAGATTATTTTCTCCACTAATGCTGCTGACTGAAGTTTTTGTTTTCTTTCTCCTCCTCCTTTCATCTCAACCCCACTGTAATATTAATAGCCATGTACTAATGAGATCCTTTCATGTCAAACAGTCTGAAATTTCTTTGCTTTAGTGTCTACTTAAACAACTTTTAAAAGCTTTATGTCATTTGTAAAGTTCAAATTTGATTGAACCGAGTTGCCCGACGCAAGATGCAGTTGACTCACTTTGCTGTGTCAGCTCACTCAGATTGATTGCACTTTTCACACTAAAACTACATCCTGGATTATGACCCCCAACCCCCAAAAATCCCTCTGCCCCCACTTTTTTTTTTTTTTTAAAACTTTGCTTAGGGTAAAATTACCGCCCGGCAACTAAAGTGCTATAAGCAAGTATGGAGTGAACGCGCTTTATGACCTGAAACGAGGCATTCAGTCTCTTCACATTATTACGCCAACCCTGCTCAGAAGTCACATTTTCTTCAGCCCAGCTGTGCACATTTTAGAAAGCAGTTTGACTGGTAAACAGCAATAGCAATGTGTGTGTAGATTTAAAAAAAAAGAATTAATAGACAAACAGGAGAGTTCACAATGGACACTCACCAAAAATTACTAGTACACTTGGTAAGGGCTACTGTACTTCATGTCCTCCCACTGATTGCTTTTAGATTATTCACAAATGAAATTCTGAGATTAACTGTTAACATACTGTGCAAAAGTCTTAGGCACATGTAAAAAAACTGCCAAGTGAATATAAATTTATATAAATATAATAAATGAAAAGTTTCTAAATAGCAAAAAATCTACTATAAAGAGCAGTAAGCAGTAAACAATAAATGAATTAACATTTGGTATGTGTGCTGTTTGCCTTTAAAAAGACATCTGTTCTCTTAGGAACACTGTCATGCGGAGTTGTAAGAAAACTAGCCGTGATATACCTTGAAGACGCGCTGAAATCTAAGTAATCAACAAAGAACTCAGCATTTACATTTGCAGTGCACCAGCTATAGGAATGCATCTTGTAATGCATATAGTAATTGAATGCATTGCATTTTTTCATTCCAACAGATGGTGCATCACAAACATCTATAGAAATAAAATGCATTACCACACATGTTTATGATGCACCATCTGTTGGAATGACAAATGCAATGCATAGATCTCTGTCATATGCTAATATGTATGGTATTTGTAAAAACAGAGTTAATGTTTGTGATGGACCACCTGTTGGAATGAATATGCGTTTTAACACATATTGCGTATACACATATGTGTTATGGGTTGGAATGATAGAGACATAGCAACTGGATGGTCACAGATACACAAAAACACTCATAGTGCCGGTTGAAGCCCATTTGGAGCCCTGATTTTGCCCCTTGTTGTCCAGTATTACTAAACTTTGTCAACCTGTGTCCCTTTGTGCAAACACCACATACTTTAAGGAGCACAATCCCCTTGGTGTAGTGAGCGTGCACACTTTTACTCTTGTAAATGCCGCACAGAGAGAAATGGCGCCCACTCAACATTCACAGAATGTGATGACCCTGTTGGTGAGGGTAAGGGGAATTCCTTGGTATCCGTAGCATTTGTGCATTGGTAAACACAAACGGTGTCCCTTTGTGTACATACTATGGATATTATTATGATATTCCTACAACCTGAGATGGGTCTCCCTCTGTATCATGAAAACACATTCCTTAACTTTCCTAAATGCTTCCACTCAGATGATGGCACCCAAGGCAGTTGCCCATGTTTCCTAATGGATTGAGTGGTTCTGGACATGCAGACACTTAAACTATTAATAAGGTGAATTGGCTGGTAGCTTATTCTAAGCATCTTCCTCCAGTTTTTCAGACTTTGGCTGTCTTGCTTGCATCTGCCTTTAAAGGCCAGACAGTCTTGATGATGTTGAGATTAGGGTTCTTCTGAATCCATAACTTGAAGAACTCCTTATTCTTTTATACTATCCTCTTCTCTATTCTAGTGGACTTTGTCGTGCTGCAGAATGAAATTGGGACTGGTCAGATACTTAGCTGTTGTTATTGTGTGATGGATGACAATCTGGTTGTACTTCTCAGCATTCAGGAATTCATTCATTCTTGACTAGCTCACCACTACCATTTGCAGAAATACAGCCACAGTTGTTCACTGCTGGCAATAGAGACTCACTCATGTAGTGTTCTCCGGCTCTTCTACAGAAAACTGCCCTCTGTGTTAGTTAAACATTTTTCATTTTAATTCCTTAATCCAGAGCGCTTGCAGTTTTCTTCCTGTTTGAAAAGGGATGTCATCTGTTTCTCAATTTCTGTAGCCAACCAGAACATTTCTGGTCCTTAGCTTTGTCCACTTCCTTGTGTCTCTTCACAAGAGTTTAGACAGCACATCTTGAAACGTCTATCTGCTGTGAAATTTCTGTTTAGGAGAGACCTCATTAATACTTACATACATAAGAAATTAGACAAACGAGAGGAGACCATTCAGTCCATCTAGCCAGTTTGTTTAGCTAATAGCTAAGCTGTCCCAGGATCTCATCTAGATTCTTCTTAAAGTTTGTCAAGGGTTCTGCTTTAACTACATGCCACAGTAGTTTGTTTCAGAGCCTCACAACTCTTTGCATAAAGAAGTGCATCCTGGATTAAGTTTTATGTGTCTTGTTGCTATGCTTACCCCACCATGGTGTAGGAATTAATGATTTAAAGGTTAAACAGTCATAGCTGCCTTACCTTTACTTTTTGTTTGGTTGTTCTTCCTCCAGTTTGATTTCTTCTGCACCTGTTTCTATTTCAGTTAATCAGTTTAATTCAATCAGCTCATTAGGTCATTGATCATTAGCACCTGTTTATTATCTTTGTTTAGTCAAGCACTGGGCTGGGGTATACTTAAAATCAATCAAGTTTTTATATAAAAAGTGTTAATGTACGTAGTATGGCATTTTCTTTGTGCTCTATTACTTAATATATAATATTCTTAAATTAATGTTTTTCCTGTAACATTTTTGGAAATCTGAAATGTGAAGACAAAAAAATAAACATTTAAGACAAAACTTAAATATAAAAAATAGAGTAGGCCTAAGATTTTTACACAATACTGCAAGCTTGGATGTTAATGGAAGATCAGCACAAGTGCCTGTATGAAACAGCAAAGGGGCTAAGCAACTGCTCAAAATGCATTGACAATAATTGACTATCGTTCATTTGAAATCCGACGCCTATTTATAGTTTATATGACTTGTGTGTTTTTTTACAGTGCTTTCATGACAGAAACCACTCTCTTTATGAAGTGTAATGTGAAATATTAAAACTGCCAGTAACACCGTACTGCATGACATCGTGCAGTGAATATACTTGACTTGAGCATTCATAGTTTTCATCCTCTTTCTCTGTGCGTTTAGCATTCATTTGCTCAGAGGTTGATGTGCTTGCTGCTTCCTGAGCAGCTCTTCTTTACTCCACCCTTGCGGCCCACTTCTTCTCTTCTTTCATCAGCATCTTTTCACATTACAACTGATTAAGTCAGTATTTTTGTTGCAATTACTTGTATATTTTCTTTAGTTTTTCACTTAAGCTGGCACTTAAGTCTTCAATCTGCCTCAAGAATGATTTAAGATATGAAGAGGTAGGGGAAGTGATGGCGAAGCTGGTAGGAATGAGAATGGCGCCCGTACGCATGTGCCGCATGGCCACCCTGCTGGCCGCTGCCAAGAGTTGATTCTGCAATAAAATAAAATAAAAATAAAAACAGGAATAACCTTGGCGGTCAATCATCACCCTGGAAGTGGATAGTAGATGTCATTTAGTATATGTGTACCAAATTTCAGGACAATAGATCAAACGGTTTGCGAGCTACAGGTGATAGAAAATCCTAGACAGACAAACGGACAGCCACGGTAGTGTATTATATATAAAGATTACATAACAAAATCATAAAAATAGCAGAAAGTTCATTTTACAGAAAACAATACAAAGTAAATTTGAGCCTCAATATTTGTATTTATTTGACACAGGCAGTGGGCCGACTGGCTGGACTGTGAACCATAGGGGCTGCCAGTTTACTCCTCTTCGCAGTCATGTGACCCTTGCTGAGTCATCTAACCAAACTGTGTGCAGACTGTTAAAAAAAATCTGAAATAACAATTGTATCATACTTGTGTTCCTTTAAAAAGGGTTGCAGAGAATTACTTTTCAGATTAACGTAGTCACATATATATTTGTAGCTGGAGATCCTCAAAAGGAGAAGATGAATCACGTATCATAAAATAGTTTTTATTCCTGAGCTTTCAGCCCCTGCCAGGAGCCGTCATCATGTTTAGACATACAAGAATCAAAGGCAATATAAAGCAAAATTAAGTAAATTTTTATGACCAATACTCCTCCCAACCCCCACCTACATGCACACACTGACCTACCCTCACACTTAATTTTGATATATATTGATATATATTGATTCTTGTATGTCTAAGCATTATCCTCTGATGACGACTCCTGGTAGGGGCTGAAAGCTCAGGAATAAAAACTACTTTATGATACGTGATTCGTCTTCTCCCTTTGTGGATCTCCAGTTGCAAATATGCAAGATTAAGAAACACAGAATGAGATGTTACTATCCTCATGCAAGCATGTACAATAGGTTCAGTTATGCTTGTCGGTGAATGGTGAATGGTGAATGGTGAATGGTAGACTTGGAGAAGTTTGTAGAATATTGGGACGCATCATCAGTAGTGTTCTTCTGGCTCATGGAGTGTTTCAGCCTTTCACACTATACACCCTCACCAAAGGTGGCCAGCTATAGGGCGATCAGCCCTAAGCTTGCGTCCCATGCCCATTTACTCATGAGGGTCGCTTTGGTGTCAAATGACTGACATCTCATGAACCTATGTATGGCAGCCTAAGCTTATTACTTGGGGGCCCAGCAGAGGGCATTCCTCTTCAACCAAACCCACTGGCTACTTCTCTGCACTGCCTCTGATGCAGCTTTGATGACTGCGCGCTGGCTCTGGACCCTAATTCCCAGGTCTCTCAGCAGTGTGATGGTAGATGTGTCACAAACTGTATCACAGACCTTTGCTTCCATATATATATATATATATATATATATATACAGTGGGTACGGAAAGTATTCAGACCCCCTTCAATTTTTCACTCTTTGTTATATTGCAGCCATTTGCTAAAATCATTTAAATTAATTTTTTCCCTCATTAATGTACACAGAGCACCCCATATTGACAGACAAAAAAAAGAATTTTTGAAATTGTTGCAGATTTATTAAAAAAGAAAAACTGAAGTATCACATGGTCCTAAGTATTCAGACCCTTTGCTCAGTATTTAGTAGAAGCACCCTTTTGAGCTAATACAGCCATGAGTCTTCTTGGGAAAGATGCAACAAGTTTTTCACACCTGGATTTGGGGATCCTCTGCCATTCCTCCTTGCAGATCCTCTCCAGTTCTGTCAGGTTGGATGGTAAACGTTGGTGGACAGCCATTTTTAG
>JANRMT010027041.1:46384645-46424682 GCA_026402145.1 Polypterus bichir lapradei | reverse complement strand
GATTTCTTGGTGTTGTTTAAAAATGGCTTAGCTTGAATGTTAGGATAATATTTACCTAACGTTTCCAACTTTTCTAGTAACTTTCCACAATCTAAAGGATTCTTTACAGCTCTTTAGCTGTTGTTTCTTATCTATGCCTATATAAGTTCAGGAAAGTCCTTTTCTTTTCAGAAAGGCTCAGGAAGATTGAGAGTTAACTTACCACTCTCTAACTGAATTAAAATAAAAAATATGCTGTATATATACTGAACCCTTTGCAGTGTGACTTTGAAATATTTATTTAAATGAAATCCACAAACGTACACCTGACACGCCACAACATACTGTAGTTCTCTTGGTTCCATTGGCAGCAGCAGAAGATATTCATTTAGCAGGTCTTATGTGTTACCAACAAACCAAAGAGTTCCGCCCAACTGTACAGTCAATGCAGTGATGATGTTTGCATTTGAATGTGTACAGTTTTCATCCTTACGTTTTTCAAGCAAGGGTAATGTCACAGAAATTTCTGAAGAGTATTATTTTTCATGTCCCATTTGGAGTATTGAAAGCCACCATCCACACAAAGTCCTACACTCACCTAGACAAGTGCAAAGACACACTGATATATCTAATGCATGACTTGCCCTATGTGATTTTAGTAGTAAAATATTATGGACTACTACCTTATTATATTGAATCAAATGAACACCAAACCTGCTTCACATACTGTAATTCAGGGTCTCTTTGGGGCAGAGCCTGGCCTTTTCCAGCACAACTAACAGCAGGACATAAAATGACCCTGGATATGGTCCTGGTCCATTACATGGTCCACTCACACACACAGGCCAGTTTGGAATTACCAGTTGAAACGTCCAACATTCATATTTTGGGCTGTGGAAGAACAACGTTATAGACACAGGGAGAATATGCAAACTCCATACACTTAACGTCCAGCCATGGATTCAGGGCCAGGGCACTACACTCTTACAAATATTGTTTTTTTGATGGCATTTTAAGGTTCTTTATGGGGTTGTGTGCTTCTTCATTGAACCATTACTTAACAAAGCACACTTCTATTCTGGCGAGGGTTCTTTGCAAAGGAAGTTGGTTCTTTGTGCTTTGAAAAATTTCCTAATATGTAGAAAATAAATCTGTAATGTATTCTAGGCCACCTAGCAGGACATTAACAGATTAAGAAACCCTGGACTTTGCTTGTGTTGTTGTATGCAGGAAGAGTCATTTTACAATCAGGACACATTGTTATTTCACAAATGTGTTACCATCTAGATTGGGAACATCAGGTCATGGTTATTTACTGTATGGAGCCTGTAAAGAATCTAAACAAATAAAGGTTCTTTCTGAAACCTTCATTTGGATGGGTTTTTTGGGAACCAAAAATTGTTCCTTTGTGGCATCACTCTGAAGAACCCAGGATCGAATTAAGACCTTTAGAGGCCCTAAGCACTTAAAAGATTTTGTTGCCCCCATATACGAGCTGCACTCACTTTAAGTGAATGACTGAATGGGACAGCCAAAATGACCAAGACAAGAACGATCATGTAATCCTCGGTGGACCAGATTTTAATTTTGTTGTATTCCCAATATTAATATATATCATTAATCTCAATTTTTACTACTTTATGATTATTTCTATTATTGTATATACAGTATATGTATATATTTATTTCATTTAATGTGGGAGCTCCTTTGTGTGGAACCTGGGTCAGCTGCACCGTTTACAGTTTTGCACCATATGGTCCATGATAAATCCAGCAGTGAAAAATTTCTGTAGTGCCCCACTTCCCCTTCCCATCCATTGATGCCTTAGGCACATGCTTATCTTGTTTAATGGTTAATCCAGCCTTGGAAGAACCACTCTGACACCTTTATTTTAAAGAGTGTCGATGCATGAGTCATTGACACTAATCACTGCATCACTGAGTCTCCCTATAAGCATTGTATCATGTTGAGAGAATGAATATTCTTATTCTTACTCAATTGTACTACACCTGAAACGTGCAAAGAAGAATGCTTCATTTTTATGTCACCTTTCATTATCTATTGTATTTTTGTTATGTGGTTTACTTTAGTCTGGTTCTCTTGATGGTAAGAGTTTTTGTCGGGACACAAACTTGTGATCTTCGCTTTAGTTGGATGACTTGTATTTATAAGGTAATTGCAGGAAGGCTCAGTCCATACATGGTGAGCGCCTTCAGAGGACGATGTCCCGTTCCGTTACGTGAGATGAAGGTACACCCCATCATGATAAATATGAATGCGCTCGATCTGTCACTGCCCTTTTTTAATGAAGACCCAATGATAGTTTTGGGATTAACGTTTAAAAGAATGTAGCGAGGTTTATTGTAATAATGTCAAACTCTGCAAGCACGCAAGCTCGATGTCGGCTGCCAAAAATATTTGTACTCAGCAGCCACCGTGACCCGTTAATTGCTAAAAGCGGTTTATCCCGTTATAGGTGAGATAAACCGAGCCCAACATCAGACACAAGGCAGGACCCCATCCCGGACACACAAATGAACACACCTGGGTAATGTATAACTGCCAGTTGACCCACCAGTCCGACTTTTATATAATGGAAGGGGCTAAAGTGGGGAGAACGTGCAAACCGCACACAGGCAGCGACCGCCATGAGAATCCAGCCCAGTCTCTGTCTCTTTGTGTGACGGGAGCGCTTAGTCCCATAATTAGAACAGCTTTTTTTTTTTTTTTTAAGAAAAATCAAGTTTTTAAAAGTCACATTCTTCATAATGCAACTGTTATACTCACGGAGACTCAAAAAAGTCACCAGAGACGTCCAACTTCCATGTATTTATGTGAGTTCTGCGTGGGCGGGCCAAATGAGTGTTCTAGCCACAGCGGAATTTTAAGGCAGCGATAACTTTTTCTATAGCACCACCACGTGACAGAATAGTTCAATTTCAAAACAGGAGACTGCAAGTGCCGTGTGATCGGCGATCAGCCTCCGGATTTTCAGACTACTGTATGTCATAATGCTATATCCTAAGAAACTTTACAGACAGTGATTATGCAAGGACGTAATGACTCAAAGAGTCCAAATAAAGGCAATTAAAACTATCAAGATCGGCGTTAGGGGGTGTGCTGCAAGGTGGAGCGACAGTTGTTACAAAATATGCTTAAACCGCGTGGATAGATAAATGCACTGTACCTGCAACTAGAACCAGCAGCTACTCTCGGACATTGTAGCTCCGGTTCTTTAGCGCCCGCGCTCACAAGCGCAACTCCCATCTCTTCAGGACCCTTTTTTCCTTACAAGGTGACGGTCCCCCGCTTTCCCGGTTCTTGCAGTTCTCTGACAAAGCAGTGGCATTTACGTTTATCCTTGCACAGTCAATCCCACAACAGATCGGTGAACGATTGCGGTTTTGCAAAGTGTAATTTTCCTTTCTTACTAGCTACCCGCAAGCCCCGTAAATGTGACAGGGACAAGTCTCCAAGTCTCCCTTCTTCATTCCTCCTCAAGCTGGCTTTGAAAATTAACGATTGACAAAACTTGGTTCTTCCGCAGTTAACCTCCTCGTTTAATTATAAACTTAATACATTATGTGGCAAATGTCCACTTTACAGATAACAGATACGTTTTGGCTCGATTTGTGGCCATCTTCGCTGTTTTTTATCTGCAGCCACATCTCTACCAAATGTGAGCGAGTAGCAGCACACAGTGATAGGAGTCGAGTCACACTGCTAGCATCTCTCTCTGTCTCTCTCTCTCTCTCACTCTCCCCCCTCCTCTCTCTCGCAAACACACACTCACACTCACAAACGCACACACACTTGAACAAACAATAGGTAGGGCTGTTCAAACCCACTAAGTAAAAATTAAAGCTACGCCAATCGTTTGCTGATTCAGTCTTTGCGTTTATGAGTAAAGTACAGTCTACTTGTATGGTGCAGAGGTCGCGTTCATCTAACGGTTTTGTCAATGGGAAGATGTGGCTCGTGAAAGAACACACTTGTTGGACCCAAAGGAGTCTACGAAATCTTTCTGTCAGTTTGCGGCGAGACCCCCGTTATGCGGGTCGAACCCCTTAACTCTCAGTCTGAAGGTGGATTGTGCGGACCCTTTGAATGGTCTGGAAATCTCCAGCCGGACACCGTCGGTCTGTGTGTAGTTCGCAAATTATCTGCTATGGTCACCCACGTCCCAAAGACACGCGAGACTTTGAATTGGTTCGGGGGTCCCCGGCAATTGAGCCCAATGCTATCCAAAAGTCTTATTTAGATGAAATGGATTTGAAAATGTCACATAACGTAACATGACATTCTAAAAACCGCAAGAGCATTAAGCACATCTGGGGAATGATATGTGATGATTTGGAAACAGAAGGTGTAAATTGCTCCGTAATTAAAAACTCTAAAGCCTTGCATCGCCTATTAAGCCAACATTATTGATAATAATAACAATACATTAATTGAATTGCCTCTAATTGTGGCCACCATTATAATTTATACTTTTTCTTAATTTTCTTTCTAATATTTTGATTAGTTTTGTAGCACGGCAACACTACACAATCATTCTGCTGCTTTGCTGACGATTTAAAAAAAAAAAAAAAAAAGGTGCTCTTACAAATTGTGGCCAATTAGTGCCACCTGGTGGTCAAGCAAGTTCTTAATCTCTGCCAAATTGATAACTTTTTAGAGATGTATGTATCCATTATTTAATTTGAAGAACACAACACAGCAACAGAAAACAATTCAATTTGCACATCTGCTTGCAAGTAATTCTCAGTATGTGGATACTGTTATGGGTGCAATCACCACAGAAAAGGGGGAATTAAAAAGAATGTGGGAAAAGCTAGGGCAACAAATAGATTTTTTTGCCTTTTCTTTGATGTGTGAATATCATACTAGCACATTTATATGAATACACAATAACAGAATAAAACAGTTCAGCTAATAAAGAGATCAATGTGAAATATGACTGAGTCAGTGATTTGAAAAACTGGTTGGCATGAAACCTGTAGGCGCAGTGGTCGCCCAGGACTGAGCTTGAGAAAGAGTTTTAGAACCTGGATTAGCATTGTACCAGGTAAACAGCATCACTTTTTGTTCAAATAGCATTTTAAAGTATACTATAATAGAATTTGCATAACACAAGGTTATTTGAGCGGGTTAGATTAAACATTATTGTTATTGAACACAGTGCGAGTATCACGATAATGAAATGCAGTTTTGCTTCTAACCAGAAGTGCAAGTAGAAGCTAACTGTAAGTAATTGCTGTGACTATAAATATATACAACTGTGAAAGATTGTACAGACAAGATTAAGTGAGGAGTATCTAAAGAATGACTAGCTGTGTTACCCGACTTCATCCTTGACAATGAGCATCAGTTATAGTGCTGTTAGGTGTAGTGTGTGTCACAGGCGGCTGGGGGTGGAGCTCAGACGGGACGCCCGAGGGGACCGGAGGAGGGCTGGTGCCTCCTCCCGACCACGAGGGGGCGACCGCCCTGGTTTTGTTGGTGGCCTCAGGTAGGGGGCTTGGAAGCCCAACCCTGTAGGGGCCCGTGGCCATCGCCAGGCGGCTCCCCGGTGCTTAAAGAACCCTGGAGCCCAGCACTTCCGCCACACCAGGAAGTGCTGGGGGGAAGAAGAATGGAGACACCCGGAGGGCTTCCGGGTGCGCAGCCGGCACTTCCACCACATGGGGGCGTGTCCAAGGAGGAGTGCCGGGAAGCAGCTGAAGCCCATCCGGGGTGGTATAAAAGGGGCCGCCTCCCTGTATTCGAGAGCGGAAGTCGGGTGGAAGAGAACGGAGCTGGAGAGAGGACTGGAGGCAGCCAGAAGAAAGGCATTTGGGACTGTGTAAAAGGCCCGGACTTTTGGGGAATCGGTGCTAAAGGCACTGGGTTTGTGCACTACTACACTTTTAAATATTGTAAATAGTAGGTGTAAATAAACGTGTGCTGGGAGAAACAACAATGTCCGTCTATCTGTGTCCGGGTCCCGTGCCACATGTGTCAGAAGTATTATGTAACTAACTAAGTACTTTTCTTATACAATAGTAATAGTATTATTGCAGGTAGTGAGGCGTAGTGGTTAAGGCTTTGGACTTCAAACCCTGAAGCTGTGGGTTTAAATCCTGCTGCTGACACTGTTTGACCATGAGCAAGTCACTTTACCTGCCTGTGCTCCAATAGGCAATCCAAAACAAATGTAACAAATTACATCTCAGCTGTTGTAAGTTGCTTTGGATAAAAGTGTCATTCAAATCATAAGTAATAATCTTATTAGGTCACTGGAGCTGCTTAAGTTTGAACATGCTTGTACCCGAGTAAACATTCTTGCATTACATCAATTTGTGCTTTTCTTAGTGACTTGACTTTTGTCGATAGTCCTTGCAAAACAAAACTCCACAGTAAAAGTGTATTCTTTTGCATTGAAACAGGAAATCAGTAGGAATAATGTAAAATTTGTGTATATACTATTATTGTTATTATATGTTTATGATTTTCACTTGTTTACAGCGTTCACGCAAGTACAGTATTTCTTTCTTTCCATGTTTTTTTGAGAGTTAAGTCTGCAGATGTGAATGTATGTGATTCAGTGCTTGAAATGGATATACAGAAGTGGCAAGACCACTAGTGTATTGGCATGAAGAGCCAGGAGAAGTAGCATTGAGGTTTGCAGCACGATTTCCATGGCCTACTCACTAGAAATTCAAATGCCACAATCCAAGAACATCACTGGCATATTGTGCAATTTACTGTAGGTGCCATGACTAAAGTGGGGAGGGGGGCAGTCGAGGAGTTCCTTTTTGAGCTGCCAGTATTATGTCTGGGGCTGGAGGTAGACAGAGCACAGATAACCAACATGAGTGCTGGTATGTTAGAAAACACTGCTGGTATGTAACTAAGAGTGTTAGTAATCAAAAGCAAAGATTGAAAAGTACTGACCCACTTGACTTGTTAACTATTGAAGTTTGAATCTTCCTTGAGGTTCTCCAACCTTTCCTTTCATACCTGACTGTAGAAACAAAATGTGATCATGTCTCTTTTTTCCTGTACAGGACACTGCAGTTCTTCAGTTAATCTTACACTCTTTTGGCTAGGGTGAGAGGGGTCCATGATGATGCTACATACCCTTCACAGGATCGTTCAATATTTTTGTGCTACAGGTCCTCAATGTGCTGGATAATGTTCAGTAACTGCTGCAGAATTCGGGTCTGGTATTGTGTTGTTACCATACTACACTGTGATATATTTGATCAGAACGCACTCAATAGTGCAGTGGTTGAAGATTACTAGAATCAGAGGAGAGAGTTAGACTTCCCTCGGCCTACTCAGAAAGTAAAGATGCTTCTGGGCCTTCTTGAGCAGGGTGGAGGTGTTCAGGAACAATGAAAGATCATCAGAAATATGAACACCCAGGAACGTAAAGCCAGAGACACACTTAACCTCAGTCCACATCTCATATTACTGCAAATATTGATGTTAAAAGGTTAGAAGAATTTTTAGTTCCAAAGATATCTGACACATATGAAAATGATTCCCCAAAATGGTTTAAGTATAGGACATTCCAAAATAAGGTGTCCCAACGACAGGGGTCATTGTTGACTTCACTCACAGGTTGGAATTTGCAATGGATACAGTTTAGACAAAATTAGATGAGATATATATGTGAAGGAGGAAAACATTTTAGTTGAATTATGGTGTGTACCAGTCTGTACACTGGTACTGTGAGTGCTATGCAGAGTGGAGGCAGAACCTCTTCATTTTTCCCAGTTGATTCTGGGGTTAGTCAGGGGTGTGTTCCTCCTCCTACTGTCTTCAATGCTTGCATGGACTGGGTGTTGAGCAAGGTCATGGGGTCCTGCGGCCATTGGGCATCTGTTGGTGAAGAAAGATTCACTTATCCTGACTTGACGATGCTGTGATCTTTGTGGAGTCAATGGAGGATCTGATCAGGGCTCTCGAGAGACTGACCGAGGTGTCTGATTGTCTGGGTTTGCGAGTGTCCTGGATTAAAACCAAGATCCAGGCCTTTAATGACCTCCTTGGCACAGCCATCAGCAGTGTGTCTGTCTACAGAGAGTGTGGACCTCTGCAAGGGGTTTACTTACCTTGGCAACAACATTCATGTGTCTGGTGACTCTTCCTGTAAAGTCAATAGACAGATTGGGAGTACATGGGGGGTCATAAGGTTGCTGGAAAGGGGTGTGTGGCGCTCCCAACATCTGTGGAAAAGGACGAAGGTCAAAGTCTTTAGAGTTCTGGTGTTTCCTCTTTTACTATATGGTTGCAAGACATGGACACTATCCAGTGATCCGAGACAAAGACTGGACTCCTTTGGTGCTGCTGGTTTAACTTTGTGTCAAATTAGCAGTTGCTCCCGGAGTCCCAAATGAAGCACATTGCCTGCATTGTGAGGAGCGTCAGTTACAGCACTATGACCATGTGGTGGAATTCCTTCAGGTTAATCTGGCTCAAGGACCTGAGCAGCTGGATCAGGCCATGGGGATGTCCACGTAACACATGGCTGTGGCAGATAGATGGTCATTTCTGGAGGATGGGACAGGACTGCGTGTCTGTCTTGGGGGTTGACAACCGGGATCCCAAGCTGTTTCATTGTGTGGTGGGAGTGGCAGCGTGCTGTACCAGTCCGTGCTCCTCAACCTGAACCTGACCCTGACCTGAATTCTAGTTTAATAAAAGTAAAAATAAAAAGCAGCCATTTTAACATTGCATGCACCTACACCAGACAACTATGTCCACTGTCCAGTCCCACCATTAAACAATAAAGATAAATGATTAGAAATGCAGGTAAACTGTATATGTCTTTACTCATTCGTTGATTAACTTGTGAGGATGGGGAGAAGCCAAAGTAAGTAATAAACAAACCTTTGAAGTAATACTGCTTTTCTTTTGAAATGGGGTGACATAATTTGAGTTCCTGGTTGGAATTTTCAACTGCAACACACCCTTAACTCAAATTTTTTACTTGGAAACTCGGGGCTGATCTGTCAAGTCCAAGTTTTACTGCATTACATTTACCTAAGAAGTCGGAATAGAGAATGATATCACACCCAAGTTGATCGCATTCCAGTAAAATGTTCAGAAAACCGATATGGATGTGTCCAGGAAAACCTTTGCTGCACTTGCTCCACTGGAAAAAACAGTAATTGATAACAGCACATCACATAATATTTTGTGTATCCAAACACCATAGCAACATGTCCACAGGTAGAAGTTGGACAGCACCATGTGTACAACTGATTATTGAGACACAGACAGAAGTGCTAATGAACAGTATACAGTAATACTACAACTTTCACAAAGGTTTGTGATGTACATTGCCATTTTGGATTAACAAGATGATCTGAAGTCAGGCAGACTTGGACATGACAGACAAGATCAGTTTCTTAGTTAGAAATGTGACTTAAGGGGATATTCCAGTTGAAAATTCTAACTAGGAACTTGGAAATTCAAACATACCATTTTCAAATGGAATGCAGTGCTTGTCTAACTTCAGATCATGACATCAATCCAAAATGACAACATACACCTCAAACTTGTCTTAAGTCTACATTCAAGGGAAAACTCAAATTATATTATTCACAAAAACGGAACCTTCTTGCGTGAGGTATAATAATTTAATTCATGCATATTATACTTGTTGTCAAGCCAAACAGGAAAAGTTTAAAGAGTACATATGTACAGGGTACTGTAAATATTACTTTGTATATGTCACAGATTTGAAACTAATAACAAGGCTAGAGCTTTGGCCAGAATGTTAACATCAATGTTTAATAAAAAATAGGCCTGTATTCTTTTTCCATGGGAAAAATGATAACTGATGCTTGGTGTAATGTTTTGGTGGCGTTCTTCAACTTCCAAAAACATAGAAAGCATTAACAGTCATAACCTGGAGTTATTAAACAAAAATCCACTTCATAGGTCAATACTGTCACAAGTACAGAGTAGAGTTGTTCTAATCAACACGAAACACTCATTGATCATGAAAGTGAAGAGTTCTGACATATTACTGCCTTGCCTCAAAACTTCAGTCCTCCTTACCTGATAGACATCTTCATGTGCAGCTTTCCCATTTTGTAAGGACTTAACAGAATTCTAAACCTTTACAATGATAAAATGTCTGACCAGCTCGTCTATGTAAAATTCCTGAAGCACTGATATTTTTTTATCTTATCAAAAAATCCTTATCTTGAATTTTATTTAAATTGATTTGGAATTTACTGAGATTTCACAGTGCTCCTTAAATATATTACTTATTCCTCTATATTCAGTAACCTTGCCTCCAGTTGCATCATTCATTTCTATAAGAGCACTGTGAAGTGTCTTCTTATATACTTTTATGATCTGCTTTTATTTTGAAATTTTTTAGTGTTTTCCTTTGCTGCTTTAGGAATATGTTGTATTCATTCACTTTCTCCCACAATGATATATTGTGAGTTTGGTTTTTGGTTGACCCTGCATTACTGTGTGAGGATGACTGGATCGGAGTGGTGCGTGACATTAACATTGCAATGATACAAAAGTCAGCCTCAAGCACTTCTTGGTTGTTAAAGATTATGGATACAATAATAAACTAGAATACAACAAACTTTTAACTCTGCTGGTGAATTTAAATATTGTTGGTGCCGAATCAGTTTGCATGGGTAATGGAGATTGTAGAGAATTTCTGGTACCACTTACTTTTCCAGCCTTTTCTTGCTGCCATCAAATTCAAAATGAGCAAATATTTTTTCATGAAAGAGTAAAATGTCTCACTTTCAACATTTGATATGTTTTCTGCGTTCTAATGTGAATAAAATATGGGTTTAAGAGATTTACATATCTTTGAATTCTGTTTTTATGTACATTTTCAGAGCATTCCAGCTTTTTTGGAATTAGTGTTGTATGCCATTTTGGCAGTGCATTGTTCTCTAATGGTGTTGAAGAAAAATAAACTCTTGCTTAGAAGAACAAAGTATTAAAAAAAAAAAAAAAAATTGAGTCATGGGCTTGCAGCTCAGCTGGACCTGAAAGGCTAATTTGTTACATGGACTGCATCCACTTATTATTCACGCCAATTGAACCTTCTTTCACTTTGTTTAGTGAAGCTGGAGAACATGATGTGAACATGCAAACTTCACAGAGACACTGCACTCGCCTGCGATTAAAATCAAGCTTCATATGGCTGTGAGGTGGCAGCATATTTTCCTAAAGAAAATATTAAATTATCTTTAATTTCATAATAGTGGGTCAGTATTACATTTTATCATTATTAAAGAGGATATACAGCTTCTACATACACTTAAAACATTAGAAAATGTGTCAAATGCAGGCCATTCAGTTCAACAAAACTCACCAATCCTATCTACCCAGTTTCTCCAAAGTAACAGCATCAAATCTTAAAGGTTCCTAAACTCATACCATCACCACATTAACTGGATGATTTGTGTCTGTGGGCATTTGTGTAAAGAAAACCCTTCTAACGTTTGTGTGAAATTTACCTTTAGCAAGTTTCCAACTGTGCCCCCATGTTCTTGTTGAACTCATTTTCAAGTAGCAGCCTGGATCAACTGTACTAGTTCCTTTAGTAATAATAAACACTTAGATCATGTTGCCTCTTAAATTTTGTTTGCTTAATCTAAGAAGGTTGAACTCAATTGATCTTTCATTATACCTCATATCTGTCAGTTCTTGAATCGGGCTAGTCGCTCTTCTCTGGACTCTGGACAAGCACTGCTATGTCTTTTTTGTAGCTCAGAGACCAAAACTGTATACAGCACTCTAGGGGAGGTTGGAAATTAATGCCAACGGCTTCATTGCCCTCAGGAGAGAACAGTTTGGGGTGTCTGATCATCAACTTTTTCTTTTAAAACCATGTCAGTATATAATGGTCCACATGATTTTGGGGGTATGTCCTTCAAGGGTATATTATCAGCCAGAGGTCCAACAGCTCAGTATTGGCCTTTTATATAACAGGCTTTAAAGAAACTGACTAACAGTCCACACCTTACCTTGCTTAATGGTAGCTTCAGAATATAAAGCATTTGGTGCTTATCATTAGCAGAGTAAACAAGATTCTACTGGTCTACCAATTTTGTGATCAATATATAAAAGGAAAATTTTATATAACATTAACAAATACTATGCAATTTTCACTCATTTTTATTTATAAAACACACCCACACATACAATTATTAACTTATTATAGGATCCTAAAGAAGAAAACAGTTTTATTTTCCTGTCTGAGGTGATAAAGAAGGAAATGAAAAGCACATGTATTTTTTCAAGTAAAAGGTGAAAAAAGAAAAAGAGATATTGCACAGAGACCATGCATTTTTGGCAAAATCATAAACAGAATAAACCTGTGATATTCACATATAAATACTTATATGCTTTTCCTGTTACATGCTCCATATCTTATCTGATGGTTTCCAGCTATTAAGAACATAGTAAAGCTTTAATACAACATAACTATAAACATGACTACAATACAGAACATAATACTGACTTTAATTCCTCCGAAAATATTCTAGATGGAATAATTTGCTAGCCCTGTTTTGCAATAACGTAAAACCCAGTAAAATATGACACGTGCAACATAAACTTTATGGCATTTATCATTTAAGTAAGAATTTATCTTCCGAGGTTCTACCCCCAAAAAGTTTTACAGCAAATACAGAGAAAGAAAAAAGTCTCTCTAGTCACTCTTCAGCTGCTGCTACGATGAAACACTGATGGTGCTGATGGAGCCATTTCTGTTGTAGAACTTTACAAAGGCTTCTTCAAGCATAGACGAGAGCCTAGACTGATCTGCCTACAATTAAAAAAAAGAGAAAAAACATAAAATATCAAAATATGGTATTATTTATTTAAGCTTGGTAAACAACCCTAAAATCATAAAGTATTCAATACAGCACAAGGGCTTTGGGTGTTACTTATTTTCCAGTTTACCTCTCAATAAAAAGCATCTCTTTTAAGTCCAATATTAAATACTAGCTGCGTAAGCCTGTACTGTAAAAAGCCTGGGGTCCTAGAAACTATTAAAATCCTGGATCAAGCCTGGAAATGGAAAAAAAACTGAAATGTAGAGATGTCAGGTAACTGAAAGGAACTACTCTGGGCATCTCTCTCCTAGGAGGATTCGTTTTGCCGACGAGCACACCTCGTTTATGCATTAGCGGCGTGAGGAAAAGTAAAAGGGATACCGTTTTGCCGATGTTAGCGGCTAAGCGACTTTGTCTTTCTTCTGAGGTTTTGTTTTGCTGACGTGCTGGTCCCACTTGTGTTATTAGCAGCTAAGCAAGTTTTCTGTTTCCTCGGAGGTGGAGCCCTAACCCCGATTCCTCCTCTCATTCCCGGGCCAGACAGACACACACACACCTCCACGAGTAGACATTTATATATAAGAGTTGCATATTTTTAGATGCTTGTTCTTAGAAATTCAGTGTCAATTTCTTTCAGCTTTCCTTGTTGTTATAGGCAATGAAATCCCATAAACGCAGTGACTAAAAAAATTACAATGGTGTTCCTTACACTATTCACAGAGCCAAAAGTCATGTGAAATTACCAGCTCCTGAGGATGCGTTTCATGGTACTGCCAAACAATCCTTTCACAACCTTAGTTTTTTTGATTGGACTACAATATTCATTCATTTCATATTGTATATGAAACTGTTTTTCAATCCTATCCAATAACTTGTCTGGAGAAAATTAATTCTCTGTAGAATTTTAAAGCATCTTCATTAAGAGCGGAGTGGTGGCTCTGAGGCTAAGGATTGAATCCCGCAAATGCCAGAAGGGCAAGGCCCGGTAAATGCCACGCGGGGTGGATGAGTATCCCTACCAGAAGAGGGGAAGGTTCCTTACCCAGACTGGAAGCCACAATGGAAGGAATGGAAGACCGAGAGAGAGAGAAAGGGGCTTCGTCCGAGCGAGACTCACCAAGTGGATGGACGAACATCCCAGCCAAATGAAGAGTTGCCTTACCTGGACGGGATGCCCAGGCAGATGGACAAGCATCCCGAACAGTTATATTTACAGCACCTTTCCTGGCTAGGATAAATAAGGACAGGAAAAGACTGTTTCTGAGGTCTGTTTGATTCCTCCAGACGTGAGATGGCAGCAGCCCTGGATATTGGTGCCTGTTTAGACACCAGTGGAGTATGTTGGGAATTGTAGTCTGGTGACATAGCCCTGTTGGGTCGGGAGGCAATGCAGAAGGTTGCTGTAGGGAGGTAAACTCCCTACTATATTGGACCTCAATTTGACCCGGAAGTGCTTCCAACAGGCGAAGCCCTGGCACTCTCGGGTCCTAAATAAAAAGGACCACAATCCCTTTTCCAGGTAAGTCAGAGCTTGGAGGAAGGAAGGGCAATACTCGAATGGAAGAGGGAAGTGCGGTGGTAAAAGGAAGGGAATTGAGAAGAGAAAACTTGTGCTTTTGTGTTTATACTGAGGTATTTTGTAATAAACACCATGTTTTATTTGAACCCAGGACTGCGGCTGTGTGTTCATCTTGGTGTTTGGGGTTTAGTGGTGCCTCATGTCCATTGTAATTGCTTCATCTTGGGTATGACGAATCTGCACGCAGCCCTGCAAGCAGGTCCGCCAACTTGCAGGGAAAACTCAGGGGTGGGTGGCAAGACTGGCACTCCAGCCACTGCAAAGAAAAACCCTACACTGTTCCAGTGTGGTGCTGAGGTGTCACCTGCTGCACTTGGTTCTCAATCCAGGTGGTTTGTTGGGTGGTGAATGCAGGAACATGCCATCAGCGAACTGTCCTCTTTATTAAGAGACTAGCAAAATACCCGCGCTTCGCAGCGGCGAAGTACTGCCTTAAAATTTTTATTAAGAAGAAAATTAAACCTTTTTAAAAGGAGGGAAAAATATACCAATAATTATTTGTTAAGGATCTCTTTGTATACCACATTGTCAGTTCGGCCCTCCGGTTGTAATATGACCAAGCTGTGCGCTGAGCTTACTCTTGAGCATGCAACGTACAGTTGGCCATTTGAAAAGTAATCTTGTTTCAAATCTCACAGCTTGGATTGCTGCTGTCACAATCGGTTTGAGTTTCATGGTTTGTTTCATTTAGGACAGTATTTGCAGGACTTGTGTTGAAGTGACATTCGGCATCTGTCAAGCGTTGTAAGCATACGACCGGTGTCATCGATAACTTCACATCCAGCTTTTGAGAGTTTAAACATTCATAAACATCAAGTGTCCATTACTGAAATCGTCACCTGCGAATCTAAGATGTTTAAGAGACATTGGCGGTTGTGGAAAGGTGTAAAATATTTGGCCATTTCGGTACACTTGAAAGCAACAACCAAACAATTCAGCGGCAGCCATCAACTCACATGCAGAACCATAGGTGAAGGGCTTAAGCATTTCACTCTTATAGTGCTTGTGTGTATTATAATTATCTCCTGTACCGTCATCAGTCCACACCTTGAACCTGTCCCAGTCATTCAATACATAAGACACAATGTTCCTCCGGATATCAAGAGTGAGCCTGATATGGCCGTGCAATATGTAACAAAGAGAATGGAAAAGGTAGGTGCCATCTCCGGGCATGGAAACCACTCGGTAAGTGACAGTTCTTTGATCGATGGTGATCACCTCGACAGACATGTTAATAGGGGTATGGTTGGAACGATAAAGGAAATGGGTACCTGAACAATGTAAAGTAAGTCTAAAATACCTACACAATAACTATAATCGTAATAAACGAACAATAAAACAGCGGAGAAGCCATGGATTAAATAAAAAGGCTGTAGTTATCAGCAGGGAGATGTGAATCCCGTGGCAAAGCAAGGAAGGGAATGTAGAGACTAGAGCGACAGACGGCCCTATATAGGTAGGCAGCCAACAACGTGGGAGGCGTTGGGATGGGGGACCTAACGCCGCCTCACACAGTGACCGAGCTGCAGGCTATGGACGTATATATGTACCCAAGTAGGATTTAGTTAGCGATGGGAACCCGCGTACCAAATTTCTTGAAGATGGGCCCATAAGTAACAAAGACCGTTAGAAAGTTAAATATGGCGGCTGACAGTGGCATCATACCACCAAAATAAGTACGTACATTGGTTTCGGTTAGCGCAGGGAAGCCGCCTACCAAATTTCGTGAAGATGGGGCCATAAATAAGAAACTTCAACATGGTGGACGTTGTCGACCGTTATGACCGTTACGCGTAGAATTTCGAAATTAACCCTGCTTAACTTTTGCAAGTAAGCTGTAAGGAATGAGCCTGCCAAATTTCAGCCTTCTACCTACACGGGAAGTTGGAGAATTAGTGACGTTGGAAAGTTCAATATGGCGGCCGACAGTGGCATCATACCACCAAAATAAGTACGTACATCGGTTTCGGTTAGTGCAGGGAAGCCGCCTACCAAATTTCGTGAAGATTGGGTCAGCCTTCTACCTACACGGGAAGTTGGAGAATTAGTGACGTAGGAAAGTTAATTAATTATGGCGGCTGACAGTGGCATCATACCACTGAAATAAGTACGTACATTCGTTTCGGTTAGCGCAGGGAAGCTGCCTACCAAATTTCGTGAAGATGGGGCCATAATAAGAAAGTTCAACATGGCGGACGTTGTCGACCGTTATGACCGTTACAAAAGTTAAGCAGGTTTAATTTCGAAATTCTACATGTAAGTAAGCTGTAAGGAATAAGCCTGCCAAATTTCAGCCTTCTACCTACACAGGAAGTTGGAGAATTAGTGATGAGTGAGTGAGTGAGTGAGTCAGTGAGGGCTTTGCCTTTTATTAGTATAGATAAGCTGATCTTTAGTACTACAGTCAATCAGACATAAGGGTTATAGTTTCCAGCTAACTCTGTACTTTTCTCTGAAGTTATATTATATATCCATCTTGGTGATCATGGAGTTTCCATACATATATTTTTCTGCCTCCATGGCAAGCAACTGCTGGTAATATAATTTTGTTTAATAAGTTTAAAAATTATTCCTTTTTCGCCTTTAAAAATAGATTCAGTATGATGATAACCAGGGGAGTCCCTGTGGCTCAGTGGTGCCTTTTTAAATTCAGCACCAGTCCAGTCTTTGCTGTTCCCACTCCTGCATGGGTGTTTTCTCTGAAAAACGTATCTTCGCAAAGTTATGCAGGTTAGATTTTTGTGAGATACTAAACTGACACTGGGCAAGTATGTGTGTTGGTTTGAACAAGAGTGGGCCTTGAGATGGGTGACGCCTTGCATCAGAAGCTGCCAAGATAGGCCCATCTTTCCCAACCCTAAATTTGATTAAGCAAGTTTAAGAACGCCATATTTTGACATCCAAAATTATGGCACTGCCACAGTTGGCAGGAAACAGGCAAACAGAAGAAACATCAATTAGGCAATCACACATATGTAAAGTACATAACCAGAACATTCTTTATAAAAACAACAATTACTAAGGTTGATAAACTGCCTTAGTTAATAAAGTCAAAAAGATAGAAAAGTTGTTTGTATATAAAGGCACAGACTGTAGGAGTTTAAAGTTACAAAAAAAAAAAAATATATCAATTTAATTCTTAACCAGAAAAATTCCAGGTGAATATAAAAAGACAGCAAAATTTAAGCCCAAGTCTCTCAGATTCTGATTCTACGCTAAACAAAAAGAAGTTATTTCTTATACAGCCAAAAAAAACAAATAAATAAACCACACAAGGAATGCCTTAATGAGCATGCAATGGGTGTCAAAATACAAAACAAAACAAACACATATAATGGACTATGGCATAAAAGACATTAATACATTTTGAAAATTAAAATCATACAGCACTTAAAGAACAATATAGAAATAAATGGTTTTTATGATATCTGTATGTAAAAATAATAGATTACCTTGAGAAAAATAATACACACACATCAATTTACACACTGCCTTTGCAAACAGTTGAACCATTCTGTGTTTGAAAGATGGTCTTACCTCACTAATGAATCCCAGTTGAACAAGTTCAGCAGCCAACTCCTGAACGTTGTCACCTTAAAAAAAAAAAAAAAAAAAAAAAAAAAGTATTTCAAACATGAAGCAATATTTATTGATACAGAGGGTTCATGGGACCCAGAAATCAAAATACAGCCCCATCCAGGCGCGTTTTCTGCCTTGAATTGAAAATAAGGCTTTGACCCTTACAATGAACTGGAATAAAAAGTAGATAGTAGTGGATCACGAGTTTAGGCTTACTATACAGTATGCAAGATACATGATGCTACACAATGCAAGGTAACAATGATATCATGGAGTCACAATGGCAGAGCTCAAGACTTTTGGAATACAAAATGCAGAAATATTAATTTTGACCAGCTATTTTTGAATTTGGAAATTTCAACTAAATCCATGTATTTTGGCAAGTGTGCTCACTACTTGCAGTAAGTAGGACATGTCATGCTTTGCATTAATCCAGATGTTAACTAATGCTATTTTAAAAAATCCATAGAACAAGTCTAATTCCTAGCCATACAATTGGAAGACTTTAAAAAAACTAAACTGTATTATGCAAGTGTTTTTGATGTACTTAGCATCAGATGTTCCAGTAAACATTACTGGCAATTAAATTAAAAAGGTTTGCCTTTTTGTTTTCAGATTTATTTTTAGCTGAACTGTTCAATTGATCTTTGCAGCTCTAATTTAACCTTATATATTCATGGATGCGTGCACACACACACCCTTATGCATTCATATGCAGATATACACGCATATACACTACAGTCAAAAGTTTTAGAACACCTCAGTTTTTCCAATTTTTCTTCAAATGTTATCAGTTGTAATGCAATGAAAAGGCAAGCAGTAAGCTGCCAGATGTTTAAATTTAAAGTTTAGGTTAGCAAAAACTGAAAGAGGAAATTTCAGAATATTACAAATCAGCCTTCTTCAGGGAACAACTAATAGGCTACAACCTACAGATGTTCTGCAGAAGTTTAAGTAAATTAAGCATTTGAAGTTGAAGCAAACAACTTACACAGGTGTTGTAACTTCTGTCGAATCCTTAAAAACCCTCTGACTGTCTTGAAATATTCTACCATTTCGTTTTTCCAGTTTTTGCTAACCTAAACTTTAAATTTAAAGCACTGGCAGTATACTGCTGAACATTTCACCATTTTAGGTCATTCATTGCATTTCAACTAATTAAATTTGAAGAAAAACTGGAAAAACTTTTGACTGATATTATACATACTTACATACACATATAGATCATCAGTAAAGGGACAAAGAAAAAAAAAACTAGCATTAATCAGAATGCTAGTGTGGGTTCTTTCAGCTATGAAGAATACTAAAACCTACTTAAAAAAAAAACAAAGAAAAGGGAATACAAAAATCCTAAAACACTTACTTGGCATCAAATCACAGCTTAAGTGTCTATTTAACTTGTCTTCCAGCTTCAAAAGCAATGTCAACTAGAGGAAATGCAAAAAAAAATTAAATTGGAAAAACATAATAAAATCGAGAGAGAGAGAAAGAAAGAGAAAGATATATTTTAACATTAGTATTATGTGTTATTACTTGGTAATTTACATGCATACTTATGACGCTAAAAGAAATTACGCTGTTATATGCTTTTATAAAGTTACTGTACCTAAAAACCATTAAAGACATTTTTTAAAAACCTAATATAGCAAAATATTAATTTTTTAATTGTGTAGAAAATTTGAATGGCTTAATAAATAGCCTTGCAAAGTTTTAGAAAGCTTACAAATCCTTAAAAACATTAAGAGCTACTAAATGATTTAATGCCTATTCTACTGGCATTTTCTGTGCTCACAAGATAGCTGCACTAAACAAAGTAAAAATAAAATGCTGTCATTTGTGTTGTTTACATGGTATATTACATGTTCAAAAGTTAAATTTAGAAAGCAATTATCAGAATCTTACATGATGTTTATTTGCTTCGTCTACTGGCTCAATACTGCATTGCATTTGAACAACCTGAAAACAAAAAATATGAAAGGGTCGGTACTTTTATGATAAAGAATATTGGCATTAAGCATTACTAAAGAAACCAAATAACCACATCCCGCATACATTAGACCACCTATATGTTGTGTAAAATTATAAATTGGTGAAACACCCCAAAACTCTTTAGGCTGAAAGGAATAATTTAGTAGAGGTCTTAAAAAAAGATATGCATTGATTAGCGATAATTTCTAAATACCCTTAGCTATATGACTAAAAACAAATTGTTGTAAGTGGCCTTGTCCTTCTGCTCTGGCCAGTCACCCAAAACAAACAAAAAACAAAAAAAATAAAAAAAAAAAAAAAAAAAAAAGCACAATACCATTTCAGACTGGAAAATATATATTTTTTTCCTTGGACTTTTTGTATGCTCCTTCTGTCTACTGCATTTTAACTTACAAACATTGACTGAATATCACATAGTTAATGTGTCATTTTCCCCAATTACATGCATCTTTTCTCATAGACATTTGTGATCTCTTGCCTATTTAGCTATTTAGTACTGCAAGCACTGCAAACTAATGAAAGGTGCCGTTATACACATGAAAGCCAGGATTTGTTTTAACAATACTGATGGCCTCCAATAAATAGCACGTGGGATTTAACAGAGTATGTATGAGCTAATAGTAAACAACTAATGTACCACTGATGCAAAACATGTCATAGCTGATATATGTGGACAAATAACTAAAAACAGTATTCATTCTTGTAATGTAAAGTAGTACACAGTGTGTCTTACAGCAGTGTGTGCAAGTGACTGCTATGCTATGGGGATGGGTAAGAAAAATGAATTAAAAGTCAAGTGTATTGTGCTCCAGGCAATCAAGGAAAGAAGCAGAAATAGTAGCTAAGGCTCTTAGGATCAGCTTGGACCAGCATAAAGCCAGTATGAACAACAGTGACAGCCAACACTAAGTACACTGTATATCTTTATCTTGCTGCCTTAGGGAATTATAGAACCACGAGATGCTCCTTTTAGCTTTCTGAAATGTAATTCTTACATTAAATAGGCAATCATTAGGAGTGGTCAATTATACAATACAGTATATAGTAACGGATTCTCTTGTTTTTGGGGGTAATTGATCAAAATAAGGAGATTTTTAATAAGAAATGTATTCATACAAATAAAGAAGGAAATCGAACTACATGTATCTAAGTGTCATTTATAGTTAATATATAAAAGCATATTGACAGTTTGGATGATGGCAATTTCTGTAAATACTTCTAAAAACTTTTTACCATCATCAACTCATTACCATTTACTTCAAAGACATTTAATGAATCGTTTTTCCTTTACTGATCCAATATAAAAAGTTGGCTATTAAAATAGTTTGACTAATTACAGTCCATAGACAGTTACAAAAATTGTCATTCCCCGTAACACACATTTATTTCAGTTCCAAAATGCTAAACTGAAGCATTATTTTTGCAAATCACAATAAAAAAACAAAAGTTAATGTGAAGACTGAAAAACCAAGTATACTTTAATTCTGAAACACTACAATATATTCCAGGTCAATTTGCTCAAGAATACCAAATGCTCAGTTTAAATCTCAGAGATTATACCTGAACTGTTAGAATAAAATAAAAGATGGACATGAATTTATTTTCTACTGTGTCATGATCTTGATTTTTAATCAGACAATGATAGTTAAAGGCCTTTTCACCTTTCTCAATTCAATCTCGGCTGGTTCAGGTGTTGGGGTTTTCACAGACGGTTGCACAACAGGGGATTTCACAGTCTGTTGCTGAGGTTGGTGAGGACATGACAGCCCAAAAGCTGTAAGTGGGTATATTCCATTTCTGTCAAGAAAAAAAATATTTACACATAATTTAAATGTACAAGTAGCAACTGTTTTCCTGTTACACAAAGAAAAAGAGCACATTTTGATAAAATATGCATCAATTAGATTATGAGTTAATAAAACGTAAGTACATGAATGATGTTAATTGTAAACTGTTGCTTTTAGACTTTCAGTGTTGGATCTTTTACTTTTCTTTAAAAACCCCACTCCATCTACTACCAAGTTTTGATGTGGAACTCAAAAACTCTAAGCTGATCAAAACTAAAAATTAAGACACATGTAAGCTGCAGAAAATTGTGAAATCCAAAACCATTACATCACATTTGCTTCATGTAGTGAACTTTTTGTATATTACTCTGTAGCCATGTTGTGCTAAATGTCTGACATTTTAGATTTTACAGTATAAACCTTCACATGTCAACTGACATGCCTAAAAGGAATTTGTGAAAATGATACTTTAGGTCAATTTTAAAACTGTCAAAAAACCTGAAAAGACTTCTACATCAATCAAAATTATCCTTTTCTGGTACATACAGAAAAATAACTGAGTGGTTCATCAAGGCAACTTATGGTGCTATTGTTACATCCATGGAAACTAAGCATGCTGGGACAATAAAACCCTAATAAATTATAGCAGTCAATAATTCTTCTGTGGAAAAAAATAAGTAAAATGAAAGTTGATATTATGATTGCAGAAATATGTGACAAGTCAAATATTACTTTAATTTCTGTATGTCCCCTGAACCAAACTGAACTGAAACTTGATCTTCAGTATTTTATCATAACTAGGTCCTCTAAAACAGGTTCCCAACAAGCTAGCCAAAACTACAAAATATTAAATTTCAGTTTTTGCATGAGGTGTACAAATCTGCTTATGAAATGTGATTTCAATTATCTTCATACTTCTCCAGTACATTCTGCATTTTAAAAATTATGTTACCATTCTTTATCAGTTTATTTGTGGAATATTCATCATACATGCTGAAACTCAGTACAACTAGGAAAGTCAATCAACCTTGATGATCTTTGAAGACGAATACAATATAGGAAACTTCATTTCTTTTTTATTCTAAAATATAAAGTAATGCATACAGAATGGGCATCATTTTGAATTGAATTATATATGGGGAAAATTGTGTCATTTAAATAAAGAACAAGATACTTAACATGCTACAATTTGAAAACCTCTGTTATAAGCACCCATTCAAATCCTCACCCTTGATGACAATTTTGGCTGTTTTGTTTTTAATTTTGGTCCTGTACATGTCTTAAAAAGAAACAAGACCCTAATAAAAATTAAAACCAATAGTGGATCAGAGAAAGATTTAACCAGTTTGAGATGGAATTCATTTTAAAAACAAAATGAAGGATCATACAGTGACAAAGGAGTCAGACTGTAGCTAAATGTTATCAGTGACAATTCTCAGCGCTGATTTACTATATGATCTTCACCATGTCAATTAGCCTGGATGTGTTCCAGATGAAAAAATAAAATGTACAACTACAGTGTACTATTACAAATAGACTTTAAAAACAGAAAAATGCCAAAATAATGGAAAAATTGCATCATACAAACTAAATGCAAATAAGGGATTCACATAACACTTGAGGGCCAAGAAAAAGGCCACATACTGTAGATCTATTTGCTCATATTGCCTTACCATGGCTTGAAGAAATTATTCCTGTTACTCTGATATAGGATTGATTGTTGGGATTAGTTTTGACAGGTGTTTCAGCAAAAAGGCTGCTCAATGAGGAGCAGAGGCTAACAGTGATGTTGGTAAAAGGGCTTGAAAAACCTAACTTTTTAATAGAGATGGTTATTTTCAGATTTGACATAAAAATAGAAAAGGATAAAACAACTTTGGATCATTTCACTGCAATTATTAATCTGAGGTAGAAACAGTAACATTCATCAACAATTTTCTGTCAAACCTTTGATATAGTGAGATGCTATGGTAAGGTGGTGGTCCATACACCACTTGTTATACATAAAGCGCACTTCTAGTGGTAAATTAAATTAATGCAAAGAAAAGGCAACGGTCAAATAATCAGTGGGAAAAAGTCATAGAAAATAATCAGTAATGGTATACTTTGGTGCACAGCAAATAGGTGTATGGGCCAGGGTGCTTGTTCACCCAAGTAGCCTCTTGTGATTCTTACAGTGTGAGGAAAATTTTCCTAGTATGGTTATTGTCTACATTCCCTTATAAGGCAATGCAAATGCCAAGAAATAAACAATTCATTATTATGTTGACCCTTTGGTAAAAGCATTTTTATCCTGAATATAATGGATGGACATTAAAATGTAAAACCATATAATAGCCATAATACCAGATCTCAATACAACTAATAACATAGCAGAAGCTTCTAGATTGTGCTTGGCACATCATTTATGGCCACTATGATCAATAGATCCAGTGAGAGAATTTACTAGGAAAAGAATGGTTCTATAGGGTGGTCCTGATCTAATTATGCAATTTTAATTATGCTATAACTTAAGTTTATCACATAGAAAATCCCGGACCATCGAGAAGTTTGTGAACTGACGACATGAAGAATCGTCTTTGCGCCGAACTGGAATCGTCCTTGCATAAATCAAAAGTCATCCAGACTATCTGGATCTGCATAATTAGATTTGGAGCACCCTGTGCATTCCTCTTAACAGCCTCAGTGCAACTTGGCATAGATTCTGCAATTGTCTACAAGTATTTAAGTGGCCTTTGGTGGCTTAATGTTCTGTTAAGAGTTTATACACTATATGTACTTTAAGTGCTCTGTGGCAAAGTTAACCTTGAAAGATGCTATGTAAAGTAAATATTATGAACCAAGGCCTTAATTGAACAGACAAGGTGCTCGTATAAAATCCCAATGCCCACTAATTTGCCATGAGACGATTATTTCTACAGGTTAAGAAGGAATAATAAACTATAGTGCATAAGAATTGAGGAAGTTTAAAGTCAGAGATGTCTGCCACTTCTGCAGAAAGCTCAAAGCAAACATAAGGTGAGGATATCTGGAATAACAATTTTTGTGGTGTAGCTTTATCAGCCTATGAGTGTAATAGAAATTACATTTTTGCCTGGTTTTACTTGCATAATTAATGCTAGTGTCAGAAGCCATGTTTAAAACCCAAAAAGCTGGTCTTGCTTTTTTGTTATAACAATACTCTTTTAAAATAAGTTGAACAAAGGACGTTTAATGGAATCTACATTTGGAGACATTTTCAGTCATTAAACAGTTAATCCTTTAGGGAGAAGAAAATACCAAGAACATAGAAAATGTCCTTCGGGCTGGTACCACACCTAATCTTGAAAAGAATGAGAAAACATACTAATTAAAATGTGGCTAAGTAAATAAATTTATGTGTCAAAATATGACCTTACCTTACATCTTCAAGAAATTTATCTAATTCAAGAGCTGGAAACTGAGAAAGTCTATAAAAAAAAATAAAAAAAAAATTAAGTAAACAAAAGGTAATTTGTAAAAGTTTACTAACATATTGGATCATGTTATCTGCAAAAATGTTAGGACACTTAATTTGTAACACTCTGAGCTTTGTTTTTTTTATTGTATTCTGCAACTTTTATTTCTCCCTCTTTCCCTTTTAAAATTGAAATGCATGACAACAAAATATGGCAAAAATATAATTATACTAGACTATTTATTGAATTTATAGTTTTCTTAATCCTGTCCAGACACTACATGTAATTCTTACACAATACAGTTTGTACTGTTTGTTGACTGGTTTATTCCAAACAAATTTTAGCCACTTTAAAGACAATAGTTACAAAAGGTAATTATCTAGTTCAGGGCTGATAGTTAAAGTGGTGGTAATACAAAGGAAGTGGGTTAAGAAAATAGACAGCCACAAACTTTAATACAATTTTTTAGTTCAGTACATCCCCAGGAAAATATAATGTTAACAAACGCTATACATAGACATTACAGGATTAGTAACCCTCTATTTCCTTAGAGGATATGATTTAAGAATATTCTGAATAGAACTCCCAAAAATGAGTGCCTTCAGAGTAAGGAACTCGTTTATTTATATGTGTAGCAATCAGCCATGTAAAATAATGACATGAGGCACTTTTGTGCAAGTCCTTCAGTAAATGAGTAGCTCAACCTCTATATTGTGAGGTATGCTATCACCTGTATATTCCACTTGATCTGCAGTAACAGTAATCATTTAATGAATATACCAGATTAGTTCACGTTCCTTGAGTATTTGACATTAGCGGCGGCCCTACAAAGTGGCTGCATTGGGCCCCGAGAACCTCAAGAGGTAGCTGTAATCATCTCAAACTCTGTTGAAATGTCATGAAGATGTAAAAATATCACTTAAAGAGCCGATAAGAGAAATGGGGGTGGGTTTGAGAATTTTTGTGGCAACTTTTTAAATTTGTTTTGCTTTGTATTTGGAGAACAATGCTGAAATGAGAAGTGCAATGTACATCTCTATAAGGGATTAACAGCATTCACTTACCAGTATTACTTATCAAGTTATAGAACACACACTTTGGTTGACATACTTTAATAATTATAAAAACATTACATATATTTCCTCAGTTTCTAGATGTGTATGTACAGTATAATTTTTTATTACAAACAGAATTTCAATATCAAACCTAATATGAATATGCTGTTTTTGATCAGCAAAAGATTTAAAGAGAGAAAAGGAAAATAAAAATCATTGACTTGAAGATGAGTATTTCCATTTTGCTTATGATGTCGTGGCAACTGAGTGACCTAATGTAGATCTTAAACAAGGATAAAGTTTTAATTTTTTTTATATATCTAAAAATATTTGGGTGGCTTTATTTAGTAGTCATGGCATAAGGGGTATAAGCCACCTCAAAATGTTATTTTATACCTTGTCAATGTCATAACTTGATCCAGCTAAGTCTAACCTGATTTGAAAAGATTGGCAACTTTATTAGAATGCATAAACACATTTGATATAGAAAATTAGAAGTCAGAAGTGTGTAACTAAAAGTAAAATTTATGTTCTTGAAAATTTATCAGGTATAAGACTAAAATATATTCTGAAATGAATTATTAAAATGTATTATTTGTGTTGACACAAATTTTTATACCTCACACTTTTGATTAGGTAAAATATGCAAAACATCATGTTAAAGACATATTCAAAATTAGTAAAAAAATTAAGTAAGTGAATAAATAACACTTACTTTAGCTGCACTCTCTCTCTGCTTTCTGCTATTATCAAATTAGGATCCATATTTTTGGTAATTTCTTCTAAAGCATTCTCTGGAATCATATCTACAGGAAGTCAAAAACAGCACCAATTCAAGCATTTCCTTTTAAAAATACTACATAAATAGTGTGATTTTGTGATACAAATATAATAAGAAAACACCTTTTTAAACATGCAACAAATAGTTAACATAAATCAATTTTTATCCTCCTCAAGCCTAACCAAAATTAGATGGCTATAAAAATACGGAGCTCTGCACCCATTAATATCCTACATGATAGGTAGACTTAATGGTCCACATACTGAAATTTGTTTAGTCAACACTGAAAATCATAGAAAAACTGATTTAAAAAAAAAAAAAAAAAAGTCAAGCAGAAAAAAAAATTAAAAATGTTCTCCTTTTATTTTTTTATATTAACTGCATATATTATGACTGTACAGTGCAAGAAGGAGGAGCCAAAAGTAAAATTGGTTGGATAAGTTAATAGAGAGATAAGTTGAAACATCTTGCATATTTAAATATACCTCTTCAATATGAGGGTACAGATTCATTCAAATAATTTATATTACAGTACTTCAAAGAGTAAATTTGCAGTGTAAGTACTGTTAGTCAGTTAATTATAGATACCTGTAGGGTGGATGGATAGATAAATAGTATTTACTTTATTTGTTCCAAGGAAAAATTAGAACAGTTTCAGCAGATCAAAAAATACATAGATATTAAAGTAAACAGTAATCAACAACCATCACCCTCAAACAAACAAGATTTTAAAAAACAAAAACACACACACACTTTACAATAGTTGCTCATCAGACAATTGTGACTAGGATTGAAATTTGTATGCTTTTTAAATAAATGTAATCACTTGACACTTCCATTTTCATTAATATGAATTTCAATATACAGTATTTAAACTACAGTAAACCCATTTTTTGTGAGGGAATAAACCAATTTATATGGTGAAATAAGTCCACCTAAAGGTCCTTTTACTAGTGTTCTAATCCCTTTGCAGTCTGCTTTGTCTTGGAAGCTGGAATGAAGTAGGAATTGAGGTAGAGGAGCTTAGACTGGCATCACAATCACTGAACTCGCTGTGGTACAAGTCAATTTAAGGTAGACACAGCTTTGACTTCTATTTAGGACAATAGTTTTCTAAAGCCATCCTCTCACAGATGATAGCTAGATTCCTCGGCTACTGAGACACACAACTGGACTACAAGCTTCCCTTCTATCTTATCCTATTCAAGTATAATCAAAGTGCCCTTCAACATTATAAGGAAAAGTAATGAACCATTTGCTCAAAATGAAAAAAGAAAGGAATTTCTTGAATGTATACAAAAGATTTATTAAAATAATTATGAGAAGACTCTATAACTGAAGGTGGGGTATTCTCCATTATTTAATATATTTTGATCTGTTCTTTAAGTACTGTTCTAACGGTTTCTCAAAATAGCATTTATATATAGTGTCTGGAAATGCATAATGAAGTATATTTAGATAAACAGTGAATCAAATACCAGTTACTTACGCTGATGACTTATAATACAATGTGCGGCTAAAAGCTTTAATGACGGAACTTCAAAGAGAGCCTGATGAAAAAGAAGTTCCCGAGCCGTTGGTCGCTTTTCAGGGTCAGCTTCTAAGCATGTTTGAATAAATTCCTATAATGCAATAAAAGAAATAATAATTTAATAATGTCACAGAGCTTTAAGTTAGTTTGAATACAGTTGTAATATTCTACTAAGTTAATTTTGCATTTTGAATGTACACATTTTATACCAAGCAGTATGTAAATAGAACAAAATATAAAATTTTGCATATTTTACAAAATCTGCATGTTCTACAGTTTTGCTAAACAAACTGTTAGCAAAAAGAAAACATTAGCTAAACAGAACAATGTTCCAAATAATCTATCCATCCATCCATTTTCTAAACCCACTTATCCAGTGCAGGGCCACAGGGAAGCTGGCGCCTGTTTCAGTAAACAGCAGGTGAAAGCCCAGAACAATCCCTGGACAGGGTGTCAGCCCACACACAATAACACAAAGTAATTCATAATTGTCAATCAAACTAACACATCTTTAGAAATGTGGGATTACAACCCATGGAGACATGGGGAGGAAGTGCAAACTCTACTCAGATAAAGACTGGGCACCTACTGTGAACCCAGGATACTAGATATGTGAGGAAGGGGTTATAATCACTGTGTAACCATGGCATCCATTTTCCAATGTCAACTCAACCACATTTTGCAGACCTTAGGTGAATACAAATTGAAAACATTTTTTGTAAAGAATGTTCTGTTCTAATAGTAATAACAATTCTTATGTTCCTAAGTATAAAGCAATCTACTATGAACGTGAAGAGAAAGTGATTGCAAGTTTGTAAAAGGAAAAACAAGGTCACAAAATGGACAGAAGTATTCAACCATATTATTTTGTGCAGTTTTACATGAGTAGAACACCACTTTCACAAAGTGTATCATGTTTCATACATGAACATATTCAATTACTACCTACTGCTACATTATATGCTTCAAATTATTCAATCATTTTTCCAACTTAAACAAGGTATTGCACACAACAATTGACACTGTACCAAAAATCACAGAACCCTCTGATTTTCAGCATTCCACAGCCCATAAAATGGTTTTACATTTAGCACATAAATTTACACTGAAAAAAATTTAGAGGCATGGTTTTTCATTGACTACTGCAACTAAACTTCAAACATGGACATCCAGAAAAATATCATTGTGTACTTTTCACTATTCATGAACCACAGAAATTCAATCTGTTTCACATATACCACACCTTTTGTTTATTTTAAAAATGTAACTTTATTGGACTTTAAAACACATTTATATACAAGATAAGGTGACAGGTCGGTCATAAGATAGCAGACACTGCTAGTTATAGGTTAGTTGAATCCTTTTATTATGAACAAATAATCATCAGCATGGTCTGTGCCTGGTGGACAACCAAAAATATTGATGACATAGATGAAGCCTCACCATATTCAATGTTTCAAGAAGAATCTAGAGATTAGGAATACAGACTGAAAGAAATAAATGATGTACTTCATAACTAGATAAGAAATTTGGATACACCATTACAACACATAATACAAGAAACAACCGAGGCAACATAAGCGTTTCGATTCTCTATTACCAAAAAATTCAAGGTCCAAACTAATGCTGCCAAGATCATATGTACAATATTTTATGATTTTAATGGCATAGTTTGCAATAAATACTATATACCTTAAAAGCTCAAAATACTGGTTATTATGATGATCTACACTGGCATTTACAGCAGTCAATACAGAAAAAGCCTAAGTGAGATATGCAAACTATCCCGATTATCTTCTATGAAACTCCGAGAGATGCCACACCCAACCTTTGCTACAGATCTCGCAGGTGTGGCTACCTCTTATTCTGTAATCTCAATGACTACCTCCAGGAGGCATCCAATAACAAGGACATCAAGTTACATCAGCTACAGAAAAATGATTGCACAAGCAAGAAAAAAAAATATTGAGTGGTATAGAAAAGTTTCCTGAGCATTATAACAGGTGTATATTATTGTTAACAGAGAATAAGGAGAAAAACAAAAACTTTTGTCCCTCTTAATATGTTCATCTCAAAACATTTTAATAACCTCTTGTGTAAATTATATACTGCATATTCTTATGAGTGACAGATAATGCCTGTACTACATATAACTTACTCTTTGCAAAGGGTCCTCTAGAGATTGAATTGCATTAGCAATGGCTTCTGGAGGAACAAAGGAGGATTCCCCATTGCCTTGTATTTCAAGTACAGCCATCTAGAAGAGAGAGAAAAATACCGTAAGTAATAACAAAAAAATTAAACTAATTTATTTATGCTATGTTAGAGTTACAATAAAACTTTTTTTTTCTTATTTGCCTGCATAAATATATTTTGATATTCAGTTTTTGTCTAAAATTTCACAAGGTCATCTTTATATTGTGTTCAAAACTTTAGATTCATTCACAGTTATATAACTTTCACTGTGGTGTGTGCCGTGTACAATTAATAGAAAATCCAAACAAATACCCAATCTCTATTCCAATTACATGATACAAGCCACATGTCACATCCACATTCACACCTAGTTAAACATCAGAACTGCCATTCACATTAAAAAAGTGTGCCTTTGGACTGTCTGTGGAAATCAGTTGCTGGCATTAACTCAGATTACTGTTTGGAGAAATGGCAAATTCAACACTGAAAACACCTTAGCCACCATCTGAACTAGTATGCAAACTAGGAAGTTACTTAATGATAACACACACACACAAAACAGTAAACTTAAATTTTCTCCAATTCAAAAAAAAAAAAAAAGTGAGACTTAATTTACAGAGACTTTGTGTACTACAGGGTGTGTTAAATGTACATACAGTATATGATACTTTTCACATGCATGTAATATTAACCAGAATAAAGCAATAGTAGTACAGTTTCTCTTGGTGTCAATGCACAGATTTTTATTTTTATATTTTTTAAATTTTTTTTTAGAGCTTTGCTTGTGTACTAACATTACTTAATTTGAGAAAGCAACAAGTTAAAAGTCTACACATAAAGTACCTCATGTCAACAAATATCAATGCAGCATCAACACATTTAAACTTCATATTGCACAGACAAGGGTCGCCTAAAAAGATTTGCAAATTTTATTAGTAAAATTATGGAATTGTTTGAACATGCTCATTTAACTACTAGATCTGATATACCCTCACTATTTTTTTACATTACCTCTGTTAACTTCAACAGCCTTGCACCAGAGAGAAACCACAACTTGTATCCCTCTTCTTTTTCCAGTCAGAATCCTGCACTCACAGCAACTTAATTTTTTTTCAATAAACCCAATACTATGAATATGAAAATAACAATCTGAGAAGAGTGGTTGGATGCCCTACTATAAACTTAAGGACTCATCTCACAACTCAACTAAAGGTAACATTAGACAATGTCCAAGCTATATGCGATAACTAAAACATTGTAGTCTTACTGTGGAGACTGGCAAAACAATTTACCATTTCCAGAATTCCAAAAAGGTTTAAGTGGGATGAATTGAGTTTTTTCTTCCCATTACGTCTAATTGACAAACTCTTTTTTACCTTTTGTGATATTGTCTGAACTTTGTCAGTCAAACAAAAAAGGATGAACTAAAATCAAATATAGTACTGAAATGAATCACAATACCTAATATTTTAAGACGTGCTTTTTGTGTGTTTAACGTTCCCACTTCTAACACAAACTGAATGAACCAAAAAAAAAAAAAAAAGTCAAACCTTTGTTCATGGTCAAAATGAAATGTATATTAATAATTTTTAATTGACAATTTGATGCAGCTAGATAATTTAGTAAATTACTACACATATAATATTAGGTTACACCTTACATCAAGGTTAAAATTTATGGCATCCTTTCACCAGAATGGAACAGCTTCAGATGCAACAATATGAACCATAACTCCATAACTGACTGATAAAAAAATAACATAATATTGATCAACAGAAGCAAGTTGAAAATTTTACTGTACTCTGTAATAGTATAAACCTATATAACAGTCTTTTCTCAAATATATTTATATGGATCTTTTTATTTACAGTAAACCTGAAATAAAAAGGAACAAAAGAGTGATGTTCTTAACCATATTTGCATAAATATCACATTTACTAAAAAAAAAAATGCATTCACTGTCCTAAACATAATTACTAGATTAACTTTTTTCTTAAAATACAGATTTCAGTATACTAGAATTTAGTTTATATAAAAAAAAAATTAAAAACTTGTCCTATTACAAAGTGTGTGTGTCTGTAAATGCAAAAAGAAGCAGGAAAATTTTGTGTTGGTGTACTAATATTTTCCTGTTTAGACTTGCTTGAGAGCTATGTGAAATACGTATCCCTATTCATTTGAAAATAATACCCAAAATGATGAGCTGGAGAGGCCTGCTTTTGAATCTATTTAAGTAGCAAAACACATAACTTTGTCATTATAGGTTATCAAGTCAAGACTGATCAAAAATGTCAAATTTATTAATTTTAAATTAAATCTACAACACAATAGGATGTGTAGAAAATTAATGAGTCTGAACACATTATGAATCCACTCTATATCACTTTTGGTAAAACAAGGATCCTGAGATGTGTTACACATTGGTCAGATGAACAAGATAGAATTTAACTGAACTTTGCATAAGCGACAATGATCCTGAACAGGTTTTGTTGCTTAATTCTGGGACAATTCAAAAATTAGGTGCAAGTGCATTCTAACTTAAAAATGAAATGCTACGCACGTCATTAAATATAACAACTAAATCCAGCTAATTAACTTGTAAGTCAGTGAAACATAAAACTAAAGATTCATATAAAGCAGTTTTTACCAACCTTTTTTCTGTAGTGGCACACTTAGTAACCAAAATCATCCCAAGGCATGCCACTATCTTACTAATCACAAACACATATACAGTATATCTAATACTGTACCCAAAGGGGTAGGACTACGGGAGAAGCTAATAAAAAAGGAGCTCCGAGTTCAGCATTCACAGACACAACACTTAGTGAGAACTTTGGTGGCATCTCCAAGCTGCTTTGCCCATTTGCCTGCCCTTTCTGCCTCAGAGGCAACTTGTATACCCACTATTTACCAGCCCTGCAAGCCTTGCTGTCATCCACACACCTAGTCAGTTTGACTCTAACAGCCATGAGACACATCCGAAGTGCTCTAACATGGCGATCGTGGAGATAACGTTTATGCCAGTTTCTCCAGGTAGACCTAGCCAACACAGACAGGTCCTGACCACCTGTGGAGCTTGTCGTCCTCATGTTCAGATCCAAGTACACGACACTATTATTTACATGGTAAATATAGGTAGCTATCAAGGTGCATCTCTGTGCCATGGCACAATGGTTGAAAAACACTGATATAGAGAAGTACCTGAACATACATTAAACCAAGATCTCTTACCTCTAGGGCACACATGCCAAACGAATAAATGTCAACAGCGGTTGTAACATCTGATGCCACTATAATCAAAAGAAATCATAAATTACACATGTTCTCCCATTTTCAAATGTTTAAACACAACTTTCATCTAATCATTTACTCATTTGCAGTAATAAATAAATCATTGCAAAATAAATGTAATGTCTGCAAAACAACCAAAATTACTTTTAACCTGGTTTGCAATGAAATTCTTACCTCCATACTCTGGAGCAAAAAAATGCAAATTCTTTTGTTCTTCTCTGCATGTCTTTACGTGATTGTTTATAGTATCAGGAGCAACTGAGAAAAAGTAAATACAAGGAATTAATAAATTCAGAAAAGAAGTCATATTACCTAGTATCAAAGTCATTTAACTGCATTAATGGAAATGCTGCACTACAAAACAGCACCAGTAACGAAAGTGTTTATATAGTAGGGAAAAAAAAAAATATTTAAAAAAACAGATCACATTTTTTCAACCAAATATAGAATAACTGGAAATATTTCTATTTGTATTAATTTGCAACAATTTTGTTTTAAAAAAGTCACATTTTTGTAGCCAAATTAATTTTTCTGTTCTCTCTTTTTTCCTGTTCTGAAGGGGATTCAAATTGAAAGTTTCAACAAGGTAATTTTTTTGCTAAACACAAGTTAATGCCTTCTGAAAATGTTTCCATTATTAAGATCAGAGAATCATTTTGAGATGTCAGTGTGAGATGTGTTAATGAGCAGAATCCAATCAGGGAAGAGCCATATAATAAGCACAAACAAATCAGAGCATAATTAAACACCATGTTTTTGGAAAACTGCAATTTCACCACACCACACTACAACACTGAGGCTGCGCCTTCAGAAGTATATAGCTCTGAAAAGTTTCCAAAAGTCAGTTTTCAGGGGATAAAAATCACCAGGGCAGTGTGAACAAAAGGTAAAAACTGAGACTAATGTCTGCATTTTTAAACAAAAACCATAGGCCTTGTCCACACTGCTGTACCAAGAGAAGAAAGAAAAGTCAACTTTTCTTTTTGCAGTATCTTTAAAATGTTTAACTATACAATAAAGTGTTAAATTGGGAATTTATTGTCTAAGAAAAAACTCATGCACTGTAGTCAAAAAGCAAAATTAGCCGATACTCATAACACAAAGTTGACATCTGACCTGATAAAATAATTCATCCAAATTTTTGACTATACAATACAGTTTCTGATAAAGGATTTGTTGAATTATGTAGAACTTGAATGAAACTTAGAAGCATGTATCCCTTGTGAAGTCTTGCAGGATCTGCATAACCAAACTAACATTTTCCAGTATGGGAAGTAATATCAGAATTGAAGCTGCTTCTGTCCCTAAAGTAGGTGAGACAGAGAAAAATTTCATCCCACACAGTTCTACACACTGCATACTGACAAAACAGTTCAGTAATGATCATCTCTGGCGAGTCATTTTCACAAAAAAATTTAAAATAATCTTTCAATATAAACAATCCTTGCTTCAAGCATAAACATACGAACTGAGGGATTATACGCATAAAAAAAATATTGATTGTGGGAGGGTGGGGGCTTTCAGAGAGACAGAAATTGAGTTCTGCACATCCTTGTAATAATGCCACAAATGCTGTGAGAGCTACAACTGTGCTTTTCCTAAATTACTAAGGTCCATCTGTATCACAAACGTGTAATGTTCCAGGTATAAAAAAAAACAAAAAAAAAACAAATACATCAGTTATTTGAAAAACTCTGTACACTATCATTTATAACATCAATGATAGGAATGGATACTGATACACTTATTTACATTATCTACATGTTCATAATATGCATAATTTAGCTCCTTTTTTTAAAAAAATAAATTATAGGTACACTTTGGGGAATAAGAGGCGGTTTCAGTTGGCATCTGTACAGCATTTTTTGGTGATAACATAGGCCAATTTTAAATATCAAGCTCCCAACAATAAATGATGCCAATGGTTTGCAGAGAGTTTCTCACCTTATCTGCAACCAGAAGGATGTGTCCAGCAAGTATGGACCACTAAAGACAGCATTCAGTTAAATACAGTTTCTGTTATTATAGCAAAACACACTAACTTTTTTGTTAATTTCTGCCACTTTTGCACCAGTACATTAACAGGTTTTATGTAAAGTAATTCTTACCCGATCCAATTTTGATAAGTCCGTTATGTTGAATGAAGATGGTATCACAAGTTAGATTTCCATGAATGATTGGAGGATTACAAGAGTGAAGATAGCTTGAAAGAAAAAAATTAATTACTAAAAGTTATCTGGATGATAAAATGGAAGAATTACAAAGAACATTTACTAAAAGTATGTATCTTTATATCACTCATACTGTAATTGCACCCTGTATAGTTCAAAAAGTTAATTTTTTAATTAACAGTATTTTTACTTCTTTTGTTTGGAAAAAACATTGGTTTAAAATGAACTTTAAGAATGAAAATGTAATAATGATCTCAGATCCAAGAAACAAGCCTATGTAACTGTTTGGTACTGGTACACATTTACAATGCAAAAACTCAAAGTATATATTGCTCAAACAGTATGCTTCTCTTCAATTTAAATGACACAATAAATCAGAAGATTAACAGAATTACTGTACTTAATCTGATCTCTAATCTTGACTAGCTACATAAATCACTAATTTTATTATAGACATGGGAAAAATGCTACTAAGAGATAGGTACTTTAAATACATAAGAAACAAATGCAGATTATTATCACTAAACTTAGTACTTCCAATACATAATCCATCCATTATCCTATATCCTATCCTATACCATTACCCGCTATATCCTAACTACAGGGTCACGGGGGTCTGCTGGAGCCAATCCCAGCTAACACAGGGTGCAAGACAGGAAACAAACCCCATGCCAGCCCACCACAGGGCACACACACACACACACACACACACACACACCCTAAGCACACACTAGGGACAATTTAGAATCACCAATGCACCTAACCTGCATGTCTTTGGACTGTGGGAGGAAACCGGAGCACCCGGAGGAAACCCAATCAGACACTGGGAGAATATGCAAACTCCATGGAGGGAGGACCCGGGAAGCAAACTGAGTCTCCTAACTGAGAGGCAGCAGCGCTATCACTGCGCCACCGTGCCACCTCCCAATACAGAATACAGTACTGAAAAAAATTTGAACTCATTCTATCCCTAGTGGAACTACTGGATGGTACCCGCCAATCAATCCATCCATCCATCCATATTTGTTCCTCAGAGCAATAGAGAAGGAACCATTCCCCAAAACTGTATTCTAGGCATCTATGTTATCACAGTCTTTTATTATAAAAAATTAAAGCAATTTATACAGTGAATCTTGCTGAACAATTTTCTGTCCAATTACTAATGTAAAGATTCTGGCTAGGGTCCTTACAAATCTAACTAAGGAAATGCTGCCCTGAAGTTTTGCAGTCAAAAGGAACTACTTATTTATTGCTTTAGAAGAATTTGTATTTCAATCCAATGTATTACATTTTATAGGATCTTGGAGTGTACGATCTCAGATTTAATCATTTTTAGTATTGGCAGCTAAGTAAGGATTCTCCCAGCACCATTTTTTTCACATTGTAGTTAAATCACTTGCTTCTTGCACAATCAACCACATTGTTATACCTGTATAACAAACTCAGATTCATCACTTTCATAACTTTGAACAAACACATGCACACAGATATGCTACAGAATAACTCCCTATTTGACATTAACTTCAACGGATGTCATTTTCAATTAATGTCTCAGCATGCAAATTGCACATTGACCCGTTTTCTTCTTCTGGAACTTTTTTACATCAGTTTAAATACCTATTGTATGAATCACAATTACAAACCATCTTAAAGATCTACTTGTATTCAACTTCAAATTTAACTTCCCTTAGGAGTGTATTACTCTGCCTAACATTAACAGGAAGAATCCATATCAATACAATACACTTCACACATAAGTTCTTAATACTTTTTCTAAAGCATTCTGGTTTATACAAATTAGTTCTTCAGAGAATTAAAAACAGAAAATAGAAAATGGGTGAAATAATATTACTAGATACTGAATGTCTACACTTTCAGTCTATGGAATGACTCAGACAGCACTGAACACACACATGCATGATTCACTTTATGAAAGAAAGCTTCAACCCTCCTCAGTAAACCAACATCTATAAACTGCTGCAATCACAGCAATAATTAGATGACTCAGCACTCATTAACAGTCTGGTATCACTTCAGGCGATAAGCAGAGGTAGAAATGTTACCATTAATTTACTATATTCTTGCATTCCTAAAATACACAACTGATATATAGATAGATAGAACTTTATTTGTCCCTATGGGGAAATTAGGCTTTATATTATAATATTCATTAATATTCAACATATGGAGCAAATTGTATATACACCTTTGGAAACTTCAATATTATTAGTGCTCTGTATACTGGTATCTTCTGAATATTGCAAAAATATGTATTATATGTGCTGCAAGTCACAAATTACACTAAAAGTAAGTTTACTCAATTTAAAAAATGTCCCCTAGTTAATTCAAAATGGAGGTTTTACGAGGTTTTGTAATGTATGTACTTTACTACTGCTTTAATAAAACATTTCCAGATAATTTAGTAATAGAACCTTACAATTACAATTTTCAGTTAAAGATGGAATGGTTCCTCTACCTGCACAAGACACAGACTAATCTTACAATTCATTGGCAAAATGTATATTAATAAGTCAAGCAGCACAGCTGTCAGGCTACAATGAAGTAACATTTAAAAGTATCACTTAAAGAAAAAAAGAAAAACAACAAAAACAGGAATAGCATGTTTTTGCACTTACCTAAGGGCAGACAAGATCTGTGTACACCACCTTTTCCATGCCTAGCAATAAGAAATCGGGGAAAAAAAAAAAAAGTACAGTAGAACAGTACAACTGAAATTAAAGAAGTCACACTATGTAAAATCTGTAATATTCCATTTGGGTTCATTCATTCAGCAAACTGACCTCATTTACGGTATTTCAATTAGGATTTAATCTAACTATGACAAACTAATCTGATCTTTGTAGATGTTTAAAGGAAAGAACATTACATAGGTGCTTAGTCTTAATCTTAGAATTTATTTTTTCATTATTCAATATGTAAAAAGTATTTCCCAAAAATCTAAAAGTTTGCCTTGAAAACCAATAACATCTTTTAGATTAAACTTTTTCACAAATACATCTGTCAGATAGATGATAGTTCAATAGTTACTTTTCAGAACTGTTACAGAGACTTGACTTTAGCCACTGTCAAAATCATTTTTGTTCCTTCAATCATTGGGTAGAAAGGGGGACCCTAGAAAGATTTAGCCTTGAAAACTTTAATTTAGAGGGTTCTTTAGACTAACAAGAAATAATAATGTCGTGTTGCGGCCTAAAGAAAGAAGTATTAATGTTTCCATACTGCCCAGTGCACCACTTTAAGCATGCCATTGCTGCTCAAATTAAGCATATCTCAGCTACACTCTTCAGCAACAAGCTGACAGTTTGGTTCATTTTTCATGAAAAAGAAAGTGAGCAACAGTTACAAGCACAATGATATGACTCAATCAGAAACATGCCTCCAATGTTATCATCTTCAGTAAACTATTCATGAAGTACAATAAAATATGGATGAGTCACAGACTTTCATCATAACATTATTGTTGTATTAAGAAAGTGTAAATGTAAGTCAATACATGGTTTACTTTTTCAGATTTTAACCACTTTAATAGATTTTTATGATGTAATTTCACTTTTGCCACAAAGAAAGGAAAACTGGCACGATGGAAATATTATTTGACTTTTACATATTCTGGACAAAGAAGTGGCCTATTACATATTCTAAATGTACTTTTTACTCTTCAAAACAAAGACTGTCCAGCTAATTTCAAGAAATAAAATAAACAGAAAGCATTTATTAAAAGTACTATACCTTCTCATTCATGGTTTTGTGGTTTTTCTTAGTCTTTTTTAAAAACTGTTTCAAACTCCCAGATGACATATATTCAGTAATGAAAATAACCTAC
>JANRMT010027041.1:46368306-46384245 GCA_026402145.1 Polypterus bichir lapradei | reverse complement strand
ATATATAATCCTATTTAGACAGTTACTGTATCTGATATTTCCCTTACAGGGTCATAGAGAGCAATCGGCTGTATTGATATCATAGTTGATATCACAGTAGTATTGATATCATAGTAGACATAACAGACATTGTTGTTAATCATAACTTTCCCTTCATCGATTTACACATCCACAGTTTTTTGTCCCTTCAACAGGATAAAAAGGCTAGGTAAGGCCTGGGATAGTGCCAGGAAAAAGTCAACGACTTCAGCAAATTATCCAGTCACCAGATCTCAACAACAGAATTCTGTGAGATGTATTACCACCATTTTTTTGGGGCGGTGGGGGTTGGCACTAATTTACAAAAACTATGGAAGTCACTTGGCATGTATTTTCCTCGGAAATCACCCTGTTGCAACTCTGACCAGATAACAACATTAGCATCTGTTATATTTAAAGATGTCAAGAATGTTTTTTTATTAAGTTTAGCATGCTTGAAACACTAAATAAAAATTCAGAGCCTGTGTTAAGTTTGGCACCATTTTCCAACCCGCTGAATCCGAACACAGGGTCACGGGGGTCTGCTGGAGCCAATCCCAGCCAACACAGGGCACAAGGCAGGAACCAATCCCGGGCAGGGTGCCAACCCACCGTAGGACACACACAAACACACCCACACACCAAGCACACACTTGGGCCAATTTAGAATTGCCAATCCACCTTGCCTGCATGTCTTTGTACTGTGGGAGGAAACCGGAGCGCCCGGAGGAAACCCACGCAGACACGGGGAGAACATGCAAACTCCACGCAGGGAGGACCCGGGAAGCGAACCCGGGTCTCCTAACTGCGAGGCAGCAGCGCTACCACTGTGCCGCCCACCTTTCAGTCAGATATACTGATATAATTTAATTTATATTTAAATATTTCACACCTTAAAAAATAAATTAATTTTTAAAAAGGCAATCAATACATCTCAGTAAGCATTAGGCGCAAGGTAGGAACCCCTGGACAGAGCGTCAGTCCATCACAGGACAAACACATACACCCACAAACACACTAGGGTCAACTTAGCAATGACAATCCACCTAAATTACAAATGATAAATATACTGAAACACAAAAGAAACACTTTTTCTCAGAACAATTTCCCACATTCATTTTATACCACTTTTTGCCAAAAAACATAATATTTCGTAACCCACTTAATCTAATCCAGGGTTGTGGGAGGCCAAAACCTATCCCAGCTGCAGCAGGCAAAAGCATCCATGGAGAGGACTCCAGTCCATCACATGTTTTGTCCAAAATATTTCCAATTTATAAAATAAAATGCAACTTACTCTTGCCCTGTTTTCTTTAAGGTCAGCCCAATACTTATGAAATTTTACTATGTTCAGATGCTCCAGTTGAATCAAGTTGTCAAAAACAGCTTTAACCTTCTCCTAAAACAGGAAAAAAATTATTTTGATAATCTCATTTGGGAAACAGGTTTAACAATCTCTAATAAAATCATAAATGTAATATAAAATAACCAAAGTATCCATCCGTATGTTTTTTTTTTTTTTTATCTTTGGATAAGATCCCTACATTTACTAAATTCTTACAATTTTCTTTGTAATTTTGCAAACTCCTGTAATGGAGTCATTTTAGAAAGTAAGTTAATGTATGGTAATATATGTATTATATACTTAGCAGCCAAACATTTGAATAAGTAAGGAATGTGACCTGAGCAATTTTGACCATGGTATTGATTACCAGTGTCAAATATGATGGTTCTAGATTCTCAAAACAGCTACCCAACTGGGCTTATCATTCATTGCGATTTCTAAAATTTACGAAGACTGATGCAACAAACAAACCATACAGTAATCAGACGTTCTGAGTTCTGTTGAAGAGGAAGATCAGAGGAGAATGACCAGACTCACTCAAGGTAACAGAAAGGTGTCTCATACTCAGATCTTTACAACACTGGTGTGTGTTCTGAAGGAAATCTGTGAATGCCAACACAGTGCTAGTTAGAGAAAGCCAGAGCAAAAAATGAATGGTCAATAAAAGCTGTGCAAAGTAACACTAGAATAGTAAGATGACCAAAGTCAGAAAAGACCTGTTTTTTATTCTATACTAATAAAAAACGTCCACCATGTTGAACTTTCTTATTTATGACCCCATCTTCACGAAATTTGGTAGGTGGCTTCCCTGCGCTAACCAAAACCGATGTACATACTTATTTCGGTGGTATGACGCCACTGTTGGCCGCCATATTGAACTTTCCAACGGTCTTTGTTACTTATGGGCCCATCTTCAAGAAATTTGGTACGCGGGTTCCCAATGCTAACTGAATCCTACTTACGTACATATATACGTTCACAGCCTGCAGCTCGGTCACCGTGTGAGGCGGCGCTGGGTCCCCCATCCCAACGCTTCCCACGTTGTTGGCTGCCTGCCTATATAAGGCCGTCCGTCGCTCCGGTCTCTACATTCCCTTCCTTGCTTCACCACGGGATTCACGTCTCCCTGCTGATAACTACAGCCTTTTTACTTAATCTACGGCTTCTCCGCTGTTTTATTGTTCGTTTATTACGATTATAGTTATTGTGTAAGTATTTTAGACTTACTTTACACTGTTCAGGTACCCATTTCCTTTATCATTCCAACCATACCCCCATTAACATGTCTATCAAGGTGATCACCATCGATCAAAGAACTGTCACTTACCAAGTGGTTTCCATGCCCGGAGATGGCACCTGCCTTTTCCATTCTCTTTGTTACATATTGCATGGCCATATCAGGCTCAGTCTTGATATCCGAGGGAATATTGTGTCTTATGTATTGAATGACTGGGACAGGTTCAAGGTGTGGACTGATGATGGTACAGGAGATTATACTACACAGGAGCACTATAAGAGTGAAATGCTTAAGCCCTTCACCTATGGTTCTGCATGTGAGTTGATGGCTGCCGCTGAATTGTTTGGTTGTCGCTTTCAAGTGTGCCGAAATGGCCAAATATTTTACACTTTTCGACAACCGCCAATGCCTCTTAAACATCTTAGATTCACAGGTGACAATTTCAGTAGTGGACACTTTGATGTTTATGAATGTTTAAACTCTCAAAAGCTGGATGCGAAGTTATCGATAAAACCGGTTGTATGCTTACAACGCTTGACAGATGCCGAATGTCACTTCAACACAACAAGTCCTGAAAATACTGTCTTAATTGAAACAAACCATGAAACTCAAATAGATTATGACAGCAGCAATCCAAGCTGTGAGATATGAGACAAGATTACTTTTCACATGGCCAACTTTACGTTGCATGCTCAAGAGTAAGCTCAGCGCATAGCTTGGTCATATTACAACCGGAGGGCCGAACTGACAATGTGGTATAAAAAGAGATCCTTAACAAATAATTATTGGTATATTTTCCCTCTGTTTAAAAAGGTTTAATTTTCTTCTTAATAAAAATTTTAAGGCAGTACTTTGCCGCTGCGAAGTGCGGGCATTTTGCTAGTACTAGATAAGCAGCACAAACGTATCTGCTGGTTTTACAAATAACAAACTAAATTGTGCAGGGCGGGGAGGGAGTCCTGCTAAAACTATTAGGAGCCCACATCCCTGCTGCTACAGACATGACAGTATGACCCGATTTCAACAGGACAGCCTGTCTGGTGCTCACTATGGTTTATTTATTGCATTCCTGATCAGGAAGTGCAGGACTGTTTGAGGCCATTTGGAAGTTCCTTATCGAAGGCCCCAAAATCTTTTGTGTTACCCAGGAACTTAGAAATAACAACCCGGAACCAATAACAGTCAAGATTTAAAAACCTCTTGTCAAAAGAACAGTGAACTTAGACTGCTCTACTTGTGTGGAAAGAAGAAATGCCACAAAGGAAACAAAGACGAGGGGAGTTAAAGGAGGAAAGGAAAATCGAGTATGCAATAGTGGATAAGTAGACCTAACACTCTTTGGGATAGGTCAGGCCTAGGATTGCTTAGGAAGAGCCCCAAGAGGTTGGATTTTTGGTTTCCATAGTATTGTGCTCTGTATTCTATTCTATAATGTTGTTATTTAATCTTCTGCTAATTAACTCCTTTGTTGTGGTTACTCTGGCCTTCAATGCTGTCATTTTGGTTTGGAGTTAGCTCACAAGAACCCCTGAAGTCTACAACACCTTCATAACTAGCAATAGGGCTATCTAATTGAAATTCACAACTTGAACAGAATTCAAATGTATTAAAGAAAAAATAATAATTCCAACAGACAAAATGTTTACAATAAAGGCCTTATAATAGAATATGTGGAACCTAAGCCTGATGCTACTGCTATCACAGAAAAAAAGAAAAAAAAAAAAAAAGCTCATTGTACATACTTTCATCTAGAAACATCCATATATATGCATGGACAAAGTTCACTGAGCTAGCGGAGTACAGTTACACTTACCTCCTGCAGTTTGAAGTTTTTCCGTTCAGAAAACTGAACTTCATTCCAAACTACCTCAACACCCTCCTCTGTATCCATAGCAAGATAGGCACTGTCAATTCCTGGCACATTGCGTTGGTTAACCTGCGGAAAAATTTTCTAAGTCAATATTTGAATATAAACTATATATAAACCATGAATGCTCTGAAATACAAATGCACATTTGAGTAAACAAAGTGCACCTTTGAGTTTGTTGTTAAACTAAATATTTGTGGAGTTTTTTTGGTTTTTTTTTGCATGATGAGCAGAAATTTTATCAGGTGGGATAACATTAAGATGGCCTTTGCTTATAAATAAGTATACATTTTACAAGCATATGCTATAAACTTGTGTTAATAGTCCTCACAGTCAGTCATGGGGAACCAGTTTGGGTGAAACTTTTAGTTGCAGGCAAAGTGACACTACATTTTGTTCAAAAAGGCAGAAGACAAACAGTGCACAAAGCTTCTAGAAAAAGCTTGTGCAATATGTTGGATAATCTGTTTGCCATCAAAAGACTCATTTTCTGTGTGAAATGAGTTTTAAAAAGTCTTTACAAGGAAGCTGAAATCCTCATGCTACACTTTTGGCAGATCTGTGCAAGATTCCTGCTAGGTTAAAAAGGTGACCCAGAAAGAAGCTGCAGGAGGTTTCTTATGCTGGTATATTACTAGTAGATTTCACAATTTGGGAATCTGCAGTATACAGTATGTCTCCTGCAGTCTTGTCCTTGCTTGAGCTCTTCTGTTAAAAAAGAATAAATAATCAACTACATCTGTTACTTCATTTATGCATATGGACACTTAAAGGATGGATAGTTACTGTGTGTCTTCTGATCTACTGTAGCATGAAGAATTTCCATTCCTACAGTTAATTTTCTACCCAAGAGTAGATGAATTTATTACTGAAGGCTGGCAAGAACAAAATTATTAAATACATTGTAGAAAAGGGTTAAATACAACATAACTTTTGACAAATTCATAATGTAATGAGAGTCACCCACTTAAAAAAACACAATGATACACAGAAGATAAGCAATACAAAATGACCAAACAAAGAAAAAAAAAAAATCACAAAATGCAAATAACTTAAGAGCCTGAAGGCAAATAAAGTACTTTGATCCTGTTTTGATGTTGGTCAGATGAGTATTCAGAATACATATTGGCTAATTTTCTGTGTCTGCTTACAGCTTGTATTTCTTGTTCGACAGGTAACCAGATGGAACATCAATATTTTTAAACTTTAATATTTCCATGGCACTTTAGCAGATTTAATTAAATGCTTAACTTAATAGAAAAATCACAAAAATAAAATTACTCATTTCTACAACACTACTTGTCTAGATTTACATTTTCCCTGAAAAATCAAATCAATCAATTTCCTTTACCACATACTTGGTTAATATACTAATTTCTGTGTGAAATGACAAGCTTCCCTCTTTGACAAAAGTGCAAGTCAATTTAGCCAGATTCAACACACTACCTCTTCTCTTCTTTTTTGCCACCGACCACATGGACTTTCTTCCAAAATCTCAGACTCATCTTCACTTTCCTCTTCATCCTCTGTTGCACTAGGAGCCTGAGAAACTGAGGTAACCGGTGGTGACACAGAAGAGTTCCCAGGGAGTATGGTTAAAGAATCTGATTTCATATCAGAGCCAGAAATTAAAGTAGACTTCACCTCTCCTTCAGACATTGCTTCTGTTCAGTTTTCCTTGATTAAAAAGATTATTTCAGTCAGTCTAAAACCAAAAAAAAAAATTCCAGGGAGTTAAATTTTATTCTTAAACATCATATTTAATTTCTAAAAAATTATATAATGTAAATAATGTCTACATTTTTTACAGGTTGTAAAGATTTAAAGACTTCTATACACACTGAAAAACAGATGTAAATTGTAATCAATCCTTCTCTTATTAGTAATTTTTTTGTTCTATCAAATGTTTCATTTCAATTTTACTTTTTTAATCCGCAGCCTATAGTGGTAGCAAGCAGGCAATTCAACAGCAGGACATATGCATGTTGCAAATGCAGACTCACACCAGGCCAACTCAGTCAATGATCAATGTAACATGGGCATCTTTATGATGTCGGAGAAAACTACAATACCCAGAGGAAATTTACAGGGAAGAAGTGGAAACAAGTAAACTCATCGTGGACCAATAACCAGGCTAGGATTTCAACTCTGCTCTTTGCAGCTGTGAGGCACTAGTGCTAATATCTAATTAAATCAACCATTATTTATTATATTTTAATTAAATGTATAGTATTCCTTTATAGAAGTCTTCTCAGTGCACATTATATACAGGGGTTTCAGAAAGTACTGAGACATTTTATTTTCTACACAAATTTATTGTGTAACAGAATTCATTTTAAATGGATAAAATTTGCCATTTGCGTCCATCAATCTAAACTCAAACTATAATGACAAAGTTAAAAAAAAAAAAAAAAAAATGTTTTCTGAAAAGTTTGCAAAATTTATTAATCAAAAACTGAATTCTCTCACTCATCTAAGAATTCAGACCCTTTGCTGTGACACTACAAAATGTGATCACATGCATCCTATTTACTTACAACGTGAATAGAACCATTAATTGACGGGACATAAATTACCTGAACACCCGTTTATAAGATTTTACAAATTACACTGTGTGCCTGGACAAAAGTCAAGCCATGAAGTCCAAGAAACTCTCTGTAGACCATTGCAATCAAACTGTGGTTAGGTATTGACAAGGCAAAAGTGTAAAAACATTGCTAAACATTTGAGTGTTCCCATGAGCACACTGGCCTCAATAATTGTGAAATGGAAGAAGTCTGGAACCACCAAAACCCTTCCTAGAGTTTGCTGTTCAAACTATCTCAGTAACTGGGCAAGAAAGGCATTGGTTAGGAAGGTGACCAAGAACCAAATGGATACTCTAACAGAGCGTTAGAAATCCTCTGCAGAGATGGGAGAACCTGATGGTAGGATGGCAATCTCGGCAGCACTCCATCAATCAGGAGTTTATAGGTAGAATGACTAGAGTAAAAGGCATTTAAAGGACTCTGAGGAAAAGATTTATCAGGTTTGATGAGACAAAAATTGAGGGCAGAAATCCAAGCACTATATCTGGAGAAGACCAGGCAATGCTCATCACCTGCATTAAACCATCACTATGGTGAAGCATGGTGGTGGTGGCAGCATCATACTATAGGGGTGATTCTCAGCTGCAGGGATAGGGAGACTGGTCAAAATTGAAGTAAGGATAAACGCAGACAAATACAGCGAGGTCCTTGAAGAACACCTTCTCCAGAATGTAAAAGATCTCAGACTGGGGCAATGGTTTACATTTCAGCATAACAATGACCCAAAAGTTACAGCAAAGACAATGATGGATTGGCATTGGGACATGTCTGACTGTCCTTGAGTGGCTCAGCCAAAGCCCAGACTTAAACCCTTTTGAATATCTGAGGAGACCTGAAGATGGCAGTTTACAGACTATTTCCATTCAATTTAACAGAAGGTTAAGAAGATCAGCCACCTAGATTGGGAATAAACTGTCCAAACCCAGAAATGCAAAGCTAGCAAAGACTTAACCATGAAGACTAGAAGGTGTAATTGCTGCCAAAGGGGCTTCGACAAAGTACTGAATTAAAAGATCTGAATATGTACAGTATATAATTGAGAGATTTCAGTTTTTGATCCTAAATAAATCTACACACCTTTATAAAAACTATTTCACTTTATCAACACAATGCGATAAAATGTGCAGAAAGTAAAGAGCTCTGACTATGTTTGGCATACATGGTATGCATAAAAAAAAACAGTATCCTTATTACAACATTTGCTATATACATTATTAACCCAAAAAATAAATCTAAGGTATGGTGAAAGTATTGTGCCTGACCCAGCCACTTCAACATACAATTGAAGATGGGGCTAATAAGGACAACAGATACTGGGTTATTTCATTTTTTTTTTCTTTTTTAATTGAAATGGGTTTACCTTCCTTAGGCATGAGTGGTAAAAAGATGTTATGTAAATAGACACTGAACCATTAAAATGCTAAAGGTTCTATTCAATATATCTATATATATTAAAAAAAAAGGGGTATTTTTATATAAAAAAAAATTACTCATCTAAAACTTGAGACTAACATTACACATTAAATTTTAAACTTAAAATATTTCTATAGTACAACAAAACAGAATAATACCGTACATGTAAAAACCCCCCCTTCATAAATTTTAATAGATAAAGGCAAGTAACTGGTAAATCAAAAACAACAAATTATCACCGACTTTTAGAAAACAGGAAATAAACACAAGAATTAAACATTCATTTATACAACAAGAACATCTTATGCATTGTATTAAAGTTCCCTAGGGATCCATGTTGGGAGCCATGTGGCAAGGCAGATGAGAAAAAAATTCCAGTATGATGAAAAATGTTTCACTATGTCATAAGTTGTATCTTGCTCTTTAAAGCAGTTGCACTGTTGTCTAGTTAGTGGACTTGTGGCAAATCTCTACACACTGAATAAATTCCAAGGAGGTCAAAATATATTCCAATACCTCATTCATTAAAGAAACAAACAGAACACAAGGAGGACACATACAACCAAAATAAATAACAGAAAAAACAATCCAGCTGCCTCTCTGGGCCGATCTGCTAATTTTACAAATACTCCTTACTGTTTCAACTTGTTTTTCCCCCTATTAGAACCTTGTTGAAACATTCCCCTGCCCAATGCCAATCTTTCCTACCTGGCAAACCATTGCAGTGCATTCCGTGAAACAACCTCTCATTCTGCCTTCAGTCACACTGAACTGGTATGCTAATGCCAACATGATACACTTAGGTTATATTAACAGTCTACTCATTTGTTTCCTTTTTACTCATTTATATTTCTAATTAACTAAAACTTGAATTCACATTTTTAATGGAATTGACAGGAAGATACTACATTTAGTTTGGCAGTTTGTAGAAGAATATAATGACCATCATTAATAAAGCACTTACCAAAATCCATATGTTGAAGAACATGCCAGAGATATTCCCAGTCAAGGTTCTCCCTGCATAAAGTACAAGAATAATTAATAGTGGAAAAGTAGAGTATATTATAAGGTTTTATGGTTTTGATACACACAAAAGAACTACAAAACATAAAAAAGATAAAACAGGCATGTAGATATGAAGCAGCCCCAGATGTATTTCTGGATACACTTCGCTGAAAAATTAATAGTCTAAATGTAGTCAATGTTAGTGTCAGATAGAGAATGTGCAGCACTATTATAATGGCCATAAGCTTTGTCTTCATTCTCTGCTTTATTTCCACCTCCAGTGGGGTGAGACGGTGTCCCATAACTGAGCCTGCCGCCTTTATTAGCTTGTTGGTTCAATTAACCTCTCTTGAATAATTAAGATGTCACTAACACACATTAAAAGAAAGCAGTCTCCTAAGAAAGGAAAAGGAGAAAATGAGCCTGGCTCTGCCCTTTCTAATACAGTTCCTTGGTGTATTACTACACCAATCCAACCTGTCATTGATGTGGACAATGTACTTTACCTCCACATCCACTCCCTGAATCAGACGTTTTTGCCAGTACAGGCCTAGGAACTCTGTTTTTTAGCTTAGGTTTTTTTTTTTTTTTTTATTTATTTTTTTATATAAACATACATGCATTTTAATATACATCTCCCTTGGTTAAAATATTGCAAAGCATTCACGTAGATAAGCAGGTTTCAGCCCTAAAACAGCCAAGGGTATTTAATATATTATTTCACAAAAAAAGAATACACAAATTTCTAAATCCTATAATGCCTAAGCAAGCATCACTACTGTTACAGGCACACTGTGTCCCACATCCTCTTGTCCCTCTTCAGGCACAATTGTGTTGACCATGGGCTGTACTCTGTCACCCACTTCCTGACCTACAGCCACCTTATTGCGCTTTTCTCTCCCTGCATGTAAATCCTAAGAGCTCCAGAGTCCTTTCTTCTTGCCTGCTCCATAGCACATTAGCTCCTGCATGCAACTCATGCCATCCGTCTCAAAGTCATCCCATGTTGGTTGTTCCTCATCCAGGAACACTCCATCATTCACTCACTAGTTAACAAGTAAAATTTTGAAACCTTCCAGAGTCGGATAACAGCATTGACAATTCCAGTGACACATATGAAAACAGCAACTGCTGGCAGTGCTACTACCGAATGTTCTGACAGATTCAAGACCAGCAGATATTGAAGGATCAAAAGTCATGGATTTTTCAAATATGGATGATCCAAAAACTTAAGATTGATTTTTTTTTTTGTAAAATATTCAGGTGTAGCAAATGTAAAGCATCTGTTCTCCTGTTTGCAAGACACCTTCTGTTTCTTGCACTGTGGATTCCGCCTATTTCTTTGTTTATTCATTTAGCATTATTTCAACCTGTAAATAAAAGTATGTGGTTAAATTAGTAAATACCTATTTACACAACTCGAAGTACAACAGTTCTTATGTTATGTACACCTCACCCTAAGATGTAACCTGTGTACATTTGGGCCGCACAGGTATTTATGTGGTAACTTCACGAGACGTGAAGTACAACAACGTGAAGTACAACTCGAAGTACAACAGTTCTTATGTTATGTACACCTCACCCTAAGATGTAACCTGTGTACATTTGGGCCGCACAGGTATTTATGTGATAACTTCACGGAGAACATATTCACTAGATAGATCGGTTAGCCTCCAATTGACAATGGCCAATTTTCACATTTAAAAAAAATAATTTTTTAAAAAAAGGCCTTTATGCTATTTTCTTTTTGCAGCAAACTTCCTGCAGTGTGAACAAAGACCAAAAAGTGGAATCTTGTTTTTTATCAGTGAACGAGAGGGAATTAGTATATTAGCCTTTACGTTAAAGAAAGTGCAATAATTAAACAGAAAAAAGTAATGTACAACTAGACCTGTCCTGTACAACTAGACAAAAACGGCAAGAAAAGCTACTTTTATGGAATTCAGACATTTACTTTGTCCTTTAAATTAAAATTAACACTGCTTGAGTTTGGACATCGTGCTTGTTTAAATTGCAGCAGCTTACAATTTTAACTAGAAAAAGAAAAGAAAATCTAATTTGAAATTGCTGCTTAGTAAACAACAGGCCTTATTCAAAGGTTTGTATTGCGTTTATAATTTGTTGCTGTGTATAATACTGCATAAGTTTTGGTAAGAAACAAGTACTACATAATTAAAATGGTAATCCATATTTTATACTTACACCCTAAATTTCAAATGTTTACTTGATACACTGAAGAAAAAAAAAGACATACAAATATAGTAAATGCATATTTATCAGCAAAAACCTGTAATGCAATTAATGATTTAAAATGATTAAAATCTATAAAGTACATACATATTTGCATTGTACATTTAAGCAGCATTTAATTGCCAATATCAATTGATTGATTGTGCAAGTATATATTTTTGCTGTTAGAATAATTTAAGCCTTGTTTCAGATAGGTACATTACAGAAAAAAAATAAGCAATATGATAAAATGCTTCTCTTAACTACATGCTATTTTATTTTATGCCATACTAGCCGCCCCCTGTGGCTCCGCCCACGTAATAGTGAAATAGGACAGAGTTTAAAAATCAACAAACAGGTATCGCTAGCTAAGCGGAGGCAAGGTCCACTCCAAAACGTGGCCAGAGGTGCAGTGTTTCGAACGAAGGCTGGCACGTGAGTGAGGAGGGTCCCACCCAGCTCCCTACTCCTGACATTCACGCTTCGCCCTCCCCTCGGCCCGCAGCCTTTGTCTTGGATTAGCGCCAATAAATCGCTCCTGCAAGAGACTTATGATACTTAGCACGAAGAAAGTTGCAAAATCAACCAGAATGTTCAAGCAAATTATAGAAAAAACCTGATCTAAATCCATTCAGTATTTCTTCGGTGAAAAGCGGACATGAATAGGTGGATTTTACATATAGAGCGATGTATAATGAATAAATATTTTTCTACATCTTTGATTAGTTCAAGTATGTATTTTAAGGAAATTTGTATTTTAGCATGTAATTGTCGCTGAATAATTGTGGGTCAGATATATACAGTACCATATCATCCGCATATAGTACTATTTTCTATTCAAGTCCTTCTCTGAGAATCCCTTTTATCTCTGATGCATTTCAAGTCAAAGTGAACTTTATTGTCATCTCAACCATATACAAGTATACAGACAGAAGAAATTGCGAAGCTCAGGGTCCACAGCACAACAACATGAAGTACAAATTACAAAGTACAAAATTAAAATTAAATTTAAATTAGAATTAAAATTTTAATTAAACATTAAAACACAAACAAGACATTGTGCAAAGACGAAATTGATGCAATGTATATTATGCAATCTAGATACAAAAATATAGTCAATGTAATAAATAACAGATTTAGAAAATACAGAAATTTCAAAAGTATACAGCCAACATTTCAATGATGATTACAAGAGCAGAGGTGATAAGGGACATCCTTGTTGAGTACCACATTCTAGTTTGAAGGTGACTGAAATAATATTGCTAATACAAACTGAGGCTTCTGGACTAGTACTGTATAGAGTAATTTTATCTCTGTTACATATGCTTGGGCTGAGCCTATATTTGTGCAATGTGATGAATAGGCAGTCCAATTCAACCATATCAAATGCTTTTTCTGCATCTAAAAGATAGTAAGATCTCTGGGATGTTAGATATAATGGGTAAATATATTATATTAAACAAACATCAAAGGTTTGAAGTTAGGATTCTGCCTTTAATAAATCCAGTTTGGTCTTGTGATATTACATAAAGGGAGAAGTTGCTCAATCCTTCTGGCTAGAACTTGAGTAATTTAACATTGTTATTTAGAAGAGAGATTGGTCTATATGATGTACATTGTGGTATGTTCTTGTTTTTCTTAGGAAAGATGGTGACTAATGCTTTGCGAAAAGTAGGCGGTAGAATTTTTTTTGTCTTTAGCTTCTATAAACGTTGCTAATAATAGTGGAACTAACTTATTTGAATTTTTTTAATAAAATTCCACTGGGTAGCCATCAGGGCCAGATGTTTTTCCACTTTGAAGTGAGTTTATAGTATCTAGTAATTCTGAAAGTGTAAGAGGTTTATCCAGTTCCACAGTATAAAAGAGTATCTAGCTGTGGTATCTGTAATGAATCAAAGAACTCATTAAATTGTGTCTTATCTTCTTTAAAATGAGCAGAATAAGGTCTTATAGTACTCTCAAAATTATTGACCATAAAAATATAACTTACGTATTTAATCTCCATATGTGTTGTAAATTGTTGTTATTGCATTATGGACTTCCTGCTTGTGGATTTGTTGGGCTAAGTAAGATCTTATTGGCATTCTCTCCATTTTCATAATAATGATGTTCCAGTTTAAGGATAAGCTATTCCATCTCTTTAGTACTCAAGTATTTTTGTGAGAAAGATATGAAATAATCTGTCCTCTTAAAATTGCCTTCAGAGTTTCCCACAGTATACCTGCTAAGACCTCTGAGGGTGCATTTGTCTCAAGAAAATAATTAATTTGCTTGGATACAAATTCTGTACAGTTCTCATCAGCTAATGATAAGGGGTTAAGATGCCAACTATGAGAGGAGTGTGAAGGATGCAGCAATTTAAGCTTAATGATCATAGGGGCATGGTCAGAGATAACAATAGTGTTGTACTTACAAGATTTGATAATTGGCAAAAAATTATTGTCTATGAGGAAATCATCAATTCTTGAGTAACAGTGATGTATGGGTGAGATATAGCAGTATGCTCTTAGGTTAGGATTTAAAAACCACCATGTGTCTCACAAGATATGAATGATAAGTTATAAATGGAATAGTTTTGTATATCAAGAATCACACACACCTGGTATTCTTTGTATAGCTATTGTGAAAAAAATGTCCAGACCACACTCTCTTTGCAATTGAAACCAGTCCTTGCTTAATAGGCGAGTCTCCTGTAAAAATATTATCTTGGCATTTAGACTTGTTAATTGAAAGGGTATATTCTTTCTCTTTAAATCATGATTGAGACCCGTAACATTCCAGCTAACAAAGTTCACTATTTGGTCATAGAAATATTTCTTCTGAACTTTTGCTTACATTTTGTAGTCTTGGGTTAAGTTAGTACATTGTTACATATGATAGCTTTGACACAGATTTCATATTATTGCTAACTGATACAGCTATGGAGCATATTGTTATGTTGGCACTAATGGTTATTGGGGTATAAGGGATAAAACAGAAATAGCATTTCTCTCCACCCCCAAGCCCCCATCCCTGCCCCCCCCCCCAAATGTGCCTCTGCAAGTGAGGCAAACAACACTTCAAAGTCCCAGCCCTCTGACATGCCAAGAGAAGGAGCACATCTAGAGCGAAATCAACGCCCTAGCAACGGTGTGAAGAAGGTTGAAACTGGGATATCTTGTGAAGATACAGTCCAAATACAATAGACTAATGATATAACCTTTAAACAGTCCAAGGATAACAGACCAAAGGTAACTGATGTTAAAGAGCTGTAAAAGGCTGGCTACTTAAAGTTTAACAAAATACAACAGTTTGTTATTTTGTGGCAGCCAAGTGTGCATATAATTAAATGAAAGAAATTTCAATACAATAGCTGAAACTTAAACTGGCAATAGCCATTTACATTTTGGTAACCAATTAGCCAAGATGTAGCCATAAGCTGCCAAAATGTGCATATAATTAATGAAAGAAATTATCAATATAATAATTGCAGCATAAATAAAAAAGGATGGAAAAAAAAGAAGTAAAATATACAATAAAGTAAAATTAATAAAATAAAGCATAGTTATGGCAAATGTTGCATTACAAACTGTCTACAATGCAAGCTTCAAGTAGAATCTTCTTTGCATTGCCAGAACACAGTGTGACTTATGATTGTGTTTTTCAAAAGAAAGTTGGGATCAGTCTTCTCAGTTCTTTGTCTGCTTTGTCCGGGGAACCCGATTTCAGCTCTATGCAAGCGCTGTTTAATGCTTTAGAATGCAGCGCATTTAACAGCTGTTGCAGAGGAGAAATCTGGGAAAATACGAATGCAGTTATTTTCAAATATACAGTAATTTTGTCTTTCTGTTCGAGAAAAAAAATGAAGGTTTTGTTAAGCCTGTAGTTTGTGAAGATGGACAATTAGGCTCTTTGCCTTGGAGGCATTCAATTCATGTACAGTGGAACCTCTGTTCATGAACGTCTCGGTACACGTACAACTCGGTTTACGACTAAAAAGTTCGCCAAAATTTTGCCTCGGTTCATGACCACACACTCGGTATACGAACAAGCCAGTTTCCCTTTCGGTTTGTACATGTTCAGTCTCTCCCTGTGCATTTCCTGTGCAGCGAGCGAGCGAGAGAGCGCGACACACACACACGCGCACACACACACAGGCAGCGGCGAGAGAGAGCGCGACACACACACACAGAGGCAGCACGCAGACACACACAGGCAGAGGCAGCGCGCACACACACACACACACACACACACA
>JANRMT010027041.1:46334306-46367906 GCA_026402145.1 Polypterus bichir lapradei | reverse complement strand
ACACACACACACACAGAGGCAGCGAGCAGACACACACAGTCAGCGCGAGAGAGAGCTGGACGCATTAAGGTAGGAAGGCAGTTAAAGAATGCACTGGGCTTGATTTTGTTTTCACTTCTGTTTCCAGCGATTGGTTCGTAGCGTGCATTGTTGCAATATTATTTTTCTTGGTGGTTTATTAAATTATGGATTTTTTCAAATGTTCATTTTTTTTCCCTGTGCTTAAAACTCTTTTTAAAAAAAAAGTGCTTTTAGCCAGCGGTTGGTAGCACTATAGCTCGAACTATTGTAGTGTTCGTTTTCTCTGTTGTTCAAGGTTTTCTCAGTGTTATTCAATGTTTTTACATTTAGTTTACTATTACGCTGTGCATTCTATGGTTTAATTAACTATATTTGTGCTTAAAAGCTTAAAACAAATATATATTTAAATACAGTTCATATGATCTGGAACGGATTAATTGTATTTACATACAATCCTATGGGGGGAAATTGCTTCGGTTCACGACCAAATTGGTTTATGACCAGAGTTTTGGAGCGAATTATGGTCGTGAACCAAGGTTCTACTGTATAAGGTAGGCTGCAGAGATGAAGAACACGCCAGATTACCAAGCGAGACTCTACATAGGAGGAGGCAGGCTCTACATTCAGAACTAAATCTCTTGACAACTAATGAAACTGAACAACTAATTTATAAATCTAGACACCATTACTATGAACATGGAGAGAAACCTAATAAGCTCTTAGCTCAACAAATTCATAAGCAAGAAGTGCGCAACGCAATCTCAGTAATCACCAACGCAAACGGAGTTAAAATCGTCGAACACAAAAATATAATGCACACTTTTAGAGACTACTATAAATCCTTATATACTACTGAGTTTAAAGAAGACAATACACAATCTAATGTATTTCTGGATACATTACAAATACCAAAAATAGACACTTTTAGTGCGGAGGAACTTGAGAAACCTCTGCCGTTATCAGAATTACTAGATGCTATAAAGTCACTCCAAGGCGGGAAAGCAGCAGACCCTGATGGCTACCCTGCAGAATTTTACAAGAAATTCTCCGCTCAGCTAGCTCCTCTCCTATTAGCAACATTTACAGAAGCCAGAGATAACCAATCTCTTCCTCAGACCCTTCGCCAAGCACTAATCACCATTTTTCCAAAACAAAATAAGGACTTATTACAATGTGCATCATACAGACCAATTTCACTTCTGAATAACGACGTTAAAATACTCTCTAAAATCATAGCTAGAAGGATGGAGAAAGCGCTCCCCTCGGTAATATCACAAGACCAAACTGGATTTATTAGGGGCCAACACTTATCTTTAAATCTTCGACGCCTGTTTAATGTAATATACTCGACAACTAAATCAAACACCGCAGAAATATTATTATCATTGAATGCAGAAAAAGCATTCGACATGATTGAATGGAAATACCTTTTTACTACACTGGAGAAGTTTGGGTTTGGCCCGAACATTTGTGCATGGATCAAATTACTGTATACTAACCCGGAAGCTTCAGTTTGCATCAACAACATTTGCTCAGACTACTTTAAACTAGAACGTGGTACTAGACAAGGATGCCCCTTGTCACCGCTGTTGAACCACTTGCAATACATTGTTGAAATACTGATCAGATAAAGGAGATTAGCAGAGAAGGAATGGAACAGAAAATTTCATTATATGCAGATGATATGGTACTGTATATATCAGACCCAGAAAATTCTGTGCCTGAAGTCCTAACAGCACTCACAGAAATTCAAAAGATCTCTGGCCTCAGAATTAATCGGAATAAAAGTGTACTCTTTCCAGTGAATTCTCAAGCATATAATATTAGATTAGATACTCTACCTTTTATCATTGCAGAACAGTTTAAATACCTTGGGGTAAACGTCACAAGTAAACATAAAGCTCTTTCAGCAAAATTTCGCCATCTGCATGGAAAAAATCAAGCAAGACTTGCACAGATGGTCAACCCTTCATCTCACACTAGCTGGAAGAATTAACACTGTTAAGATGAATATTCTTCCTAAACTCCTTTTTTTTATTTCAAAACATTCCAATATACATTAATAAATCATTCTTTAAGCAATTAGATTCAGCAATAACCTCATTTATTTGGAATTCAAAACATCCACGCATCCAAAGAGCGACCCTACAAAGACAAAAGGCAGAAGGCGGCATGGCTCTACCTAACTTCCAGTTTTATTACTGGGCAGCAAATATACAGGCGATAAGAACCTGGACACAAATAGAAGAACATACACAGGCTTGGTCCGTAATAGAAGTAAAATCCTGCAGTACTTCTTTGTATTCCTTGCTCTGTGCCCCAATAAACACACGTTATCGGCAATACACTAATAACCAAATTGTGCTTCACTCACTTAAAATATGGAACCAATGTAGAAAGCATTTTAAGACAGAGAAGCTTTTATTTGTAGCACCTCTGCAAGAGAACCACCTCTTTCAGCCTTCGCAAACATATGCAGTTTTTAATATCTGGAAAAAAATTTGGAATTAACTTGCTTAGAGATCTTTATATAGACAACGTCTTTGCATCCTATGAACAATTACATTCCAAATTTAACATTCCAACTACACATTTCTTTCACTATCTTCAAATCAGGAACTTTGTTAAACAGAACCTCCCAGATGTTTCCTCATCTTGCACCCACATCCATGCTGCAAAAAATATTGCTCAATCTCAAGGACTTAGACACCATCTCTACAATATATAAAATCATTTTACAATCCCTCCCTTTCAAAGATCCAAGAGGTCACTGGGAAAAAGATCTCTCAATTAACATATCAGAAAAGGAGTGGAAAGTAGCAATGCAGAGAATTCACTCGAGCTCCATATGCACAAAGCATACAATTATTCAACTCAAAATTATATATCGAGCACATCTGTCTCGACTAAAACTCTCCAAAATGTTTCCAGGGCATGATCCAACCTGCGAACGCTGCAAACTAGTGCCAGCCTCACTGGGTCACATGTTATGGGCCTGCACCAAATTAACATCATTCTGGATTAAAATTTTTAATTACCTTTCAGACAGCCTTGGACTCACAATCCCTCCTAACCCATTAACAGCTGTGTTTGGTGTTCTTCCAGATGGGCTTAAAGTGGAGAAGGACAAAAACTGTGATTGCATTCACTACACATTTGGCACGCAGACTTATCCTGATAAACTGGAAGAACCCAAACTCTCCTTTTTTAAGTCAGTGGGAAACTGATGTGTTATACCATTTGAAACTGGAAAAAATCAAATACTCAGTTAGAGGATCCGTACAGACTTTTTTCAAAACATGGCAGGATCTAATCAGTAATATTTTAAAATAATTTCATAAAGCACAGAGAATCTATTAATTTAGGTATGTTTACAGGTCTTAAATTTCATGCTGTTTGGCTTGCTCTCTCTCAGGGGTGGGGATTGATTTGTTCTTAACTTAAATTTTCTTTATGTAAAACTTGATTGATTTGATGGAATGCAAAAAAATGTAATAAAAAAAAAAAAAAAAGGTAGGCTGCAGAGATCTCGATGTCTGATTTAAAGTCCACTCTGGTTATTTTAGAGAATAGTTCAGCTATAAATTTCACTGGGTTTGGACTTTCCCCATTTTTCAGGAAGACCTTCAATTCTGATGTTGGTCCTTCTGTATCTTCCAGAGCTGTCAGTTTGTCAGTAAGCTCTTGGCATTCTGATTTTGCAGTCGTTACATTTCCATCTGTAGAGGAAGCCAATGGTTGAACTATGTCAATACAGGTCCTAAACATTTGCTTAACATCTTCCAGTTGAGCAGCAAGTACTCTAATTTTACTCTAACTTGCTCGCATTTTCTTGTATTTTTCCCCATTAGTTTTACATAGCATTTCTGTTAAAGTTACAGTAAACTCAATACTTAAACATTGCTCCAGGTCTTTCATATCCCGATTCAGTTTCTCATTTTTCTCATTTAGGACCTTTATTTCCCTATTTATTTGTTCTACTTTAGATCTCACTTTATATCATTTATGCGAGAGTGAGGCAATCATTACCTTCAACTCAGACAGTATGTTTCGTTCTTCACCGATCTCTGTAGGCAGAGTTGCGAGTCCAGTGGGAGATGATGTGGCAGACTCGCATGGGTATTAGCTGAAGTTGACAGTGGGATAGAAAAGGCCATGCTATGCTCCGATGGTTCTCCTGAAATCAATGAATGCTCCTCACCCTTCTCACTTGCAGTTTCGCTCCTACTAACGCTCTCAGCTGGAGCAGAAGCTGCCGTGTCAGGTCCTGGCAGGTCTGTGCCTTTGCCTATCTGATCCAGGTCTGTCTCAGGGAGGCTGTACCGTGAACTGGCCAGTTTAGACTTTGATAGGGCTTATGCTGTCTTATTCTTTTCCTTCCGAGCCCTTTGTTTGCTACTCATGCTTATTTGTACTTGCATGTAGTATTATTATATCCGCTCAGAATAAATAAATACAGGAGATCTCGGAATGATATTAAAAAAGGGGTAAAATAACACAGCTGCTAACAGAGCTCCCCCTACACATCCATCTCCAAAAATATACAAGACCAAAACCTAACTATTTTTAAAAAGATCATATAGTAAACAATAATAACAGCATTAGGCCTACTAATTTTAGGCTCACCCTGTTCAGAAATCTTGGAGCCGCTAACTGCCCTGAATAGTGACCAGCCACAATGGCTATTCAGTGTAGTCTCAGACAATAACAAATTCCTTGGTTTTGCCGATTCTGAGTTACAGATTAATTCAGTCTCACCCCCCTTGTCAATACACTCCCTTTTTGTAGAATTAACAGAGAATTTCTGCAAGTGATATGACCTGGTATTGTATTAAAAGTCGGAGGTGTACAGCCTAAAACGAAAAGGTGAGCCTGAGAAACTGCAGTCTGCCAGACAGATGGTCTATTATGCAAGATGCCTTACACTCACCCTCCTATATATGCATGCACTTACTAATAAACAGAGATATATGAATATAACATAAATTTGACAACTCTGTCAATGAAATGGAGCAGTAGTGCCCCTATACACCAGTTCCTCTCCACAATGTAAACATATAAAAATCAACAATTCAAGGTATTTACCATGATAATAAATTGTAAATTTAAGAGTGAAAATCATTCTGATGTAATGCATATTAAACTTTTTAGGAAATATGTATTTATTGTATTTTTGTTAATTTTGAAAATTACTTTGTGTAACTAATTTTTAAACATAATTGAAAATGTTGGAAAGCAAACTTCTTGCCTTAGTCATGTATCCCATCCCATAACTAGGACTTCTGAATAGGAAGACGGAATTAAATTTTTCTTCTGCATTCAAATTAGTTATGCAATTATTCAAGACAACATGCTATATATTACTTCAGGTTTGCGGTCCCCTTCTTTTGCATATTTCATAAACCATAAAAATGAAAAATGATAATCCATTTGGCATACTGTATATTTACACAAAAATCAATATTTACTTCTGCAACAAATTTATCTCATTATGTTTACCAAACAATAGAATTGTATACTACATTACCTAAAGAAATCAATTGACAGAGTTAGACTATTTTCTAGTATGGGACAGCATGAATTGGTAGCCTGACTACGTCTACTGAATAAACCTGGAAGCCTTGGAGAATACACAATTACAGTTTAAATTGTGCCTTAACTAACTTGTGCTTCATTTATTAATCATTGCATTAAACCGACAGTTTCATCACTGCGCTAAACTGATGATTTATTGTGTATGTAAAGCTCTTAAATTGGCTCATTTATGAGGTTTCCAAGACTCCCTGCCACTGGCTCAATCTGGTAAATGCTATATGAGAGAAACTGATGGCAGGTTGCCGAGTTCAGGTAAATCCATGAAAGCCATTTGTGTGAGAGATTGACTGCTTGGGAGCTCCATGTGCTACAGCATATTTTTAAAAATCACTACAAATAGGCAGCAAACCTGCCTGTGAGAAGTGAAAAACAATGTTTACTTTAAGATCAACAAAAAAAAAAAAAAAAAAAAAGACATAAGCACTGGAAGGACATTCTTGGTTTCCACAGATGTACTTTGATGTTTCATCAGTCTACATTCTCCAGCACAGAGGGGAGAAAAATAAACATCACCTAGTGACACTCATTGCCCTTGTTAGGGATTTTCCATTCCAAAAAAAAAAAAAAAAAACCTACATAAACCACTAGAGCTGTCATCTCCCATTCTCTTGACTTCTCGAACATGACCAGACATGTTTTAAAATGCATAATCAGAGAAACAGTTAATCTAAAACACAAACTGGAACAGACAAGTTATGAAAATTATGAATGACAGATTGTCACTGACAAAGAGTGATCCTGTTGGAGATCACTGACCTCCTCCATTCATTACACTCCTTTCACTGTTTTTTTTTAGTTTTTCCAGATAAGGAACTAGTTACAGAGCATAAATAGTAGGAAAGGGTTATAAGAAATGAACAATTTATTTAAAAAGACCTCATAGTTTAGGTTAATAAAAAAAAAATGGGAAAATCCTGCTGTTCTTTCAAACCTAAAATTGAAATAGTTAATGTTTTTCAGTTTTATTCAACATTTCATGATTCATTCACATCATAGTAATGTGATGATGCAACCAATCCAGCACCTGTTAATGTTACCACTTTACATTTTGGTATCTCATGGTTAGCAAAGCAATTAGCAGGCAGTAAAGCTGACAAGTCACACTGAAGTAGGCAATTACAAATGACAAAGAAATTGATTGCTCCCTAATTAAAAAAAGAAAACTCATAAGGAAATAATCTTCACAGTCATCTGTAGTATCCTCTAAAAGTAATGAAACTAAACAAAATTTAAGACAGAACTCAACTCTTCTTCAGATTACTTTTTCTATAAAGGACCAAGATGCTATTCGGTCAAGACAGTGCAGATGCTGGCTGTCCAAGCACACCCACCACCAAGCATTGAGCCAGGATATAAGAACTGTTTTACAATTTGTCAAAATTGTGTTTAACAAGTAAGTTAAGTTAAAACATGTCACCCACTAAATATTTCACTTGGTGGATTAATAGCATCTCTTCAACCCTCCACCCATTTTTTTTTTTTTTTTTTGCTGGACCTTTCTAGCATAATTAATTTGCCAACAGCCTTTTCTCTTATCTTTGCTGTTGCTCATACCTAGCCAAGCCTCCCACATTATATCTGTCTCTTATGCATCTTAAAACTAAGCTCATTTACTATATATTTTATAGGGTATACATTTTCCAAAGCAATAATCATTGTGACAATATGTTATATTGAGGGTGGCACGGTGGCAGAGTGGTAGCGCTGCTGCCTCACAGTAAGGAGAGACCTGGCTTCGCTTCCCAGGTCCTCCCTGCGTGGAATTTGCATGTTCTCCCAGTGTCTGTGTGGGTTTCCGCTGGGTGCTCCAGTTTCTTCCCACAGTCCAAAGACATGCAGGTTAGGTGCATTGGCGATCCTAAATTGTCCCTAGTGTGTGCTTGGTGTGTGGGTATTTGTGTGTGTGCCCTGCGGTGGGCTGGCATCCTGCCCAGGGTTTGTTCCTGCCTTGTACCCTGTGTTGGATGGGATTGGCTCCAGCAGACCCCCCATGACCCTGTGTTAGGATATAAAGGGTTCGACAATGACTGACTGACTATTGATTACTAAAATCACTAGTGTTACCACTTGAAATTGTCCACAAAGTGACATTTTTCACCACAATTTACATCTTGTCTAAAGAAGGGGTCTGAGTTGCCTCAAAAGCTTACATATTGTAATCTTTTAAGTTAGCTGATAAAAGGTATCATTTTGCTTGACTTTTCACTACACCACAATTTAAGAAAGTTGAATACATTTTGACTAATTAATTTATTAAATCTAACACGACTCCAGAAAAATGTTAAATATTTTACTTCTCACTCATCTCCAAGAATCCAGGATAGATTTCTGACCCATTCAAATACTACTGAAATTAACAGGTCGTTTTTTATATTTTAACTCATATAATCTTGCTGCTTTCTCAAAGTGGATGCATATTTGAAGTTTCACTGCAATATTGGCTTTTCATGAGCCCGACCTAACCAGGCCTACCAATTCTATTATTCAATTCAGCTTGAACTACTCTGATCTCCTAACGTGGGATATCATGACAAAAGCTTAACATTGATTCATACATTAACTTTAAAAAGACTCCATAGTATCTGCCTTCAGGTAATGCATGTTCATACTTGTAAACATAAATAAACAACTAAAATTAAAATGCAAGATCAACTCTTCCAACAGAAAATAAAAAATAAGCCATCACCTAACAGAGGAAATGTAAACTTTTTTCCCCCCCCCATCTAGCATCTATTCAGGCTTATTGACTCAAGGTGCTTACATTCAAAAGTATCACTGGAAACATGATCTAAAAGTGAAAAGAAAAGCAGGCCATATAACATGGGAATAATTTGTTAAGAGAATAAAAGCCATATCACATTACATGGCTCTTCCAGCGACTTTCGGTCGTGGGCTTTATTTACATGACTTTAGTGAGTCGAAGGCTGTGGCTGGTGTGCACCAATGACCGTCAGTGTGACATATTCAGCAATTCAATTGAACTAGTCTGCAACTTGCCTCAACAAAATCAAACAGGGCAGGCTATGTGTGCATGAGATCCGACAAACAAAGAACACTAACCCAAAAGTACAATGCATATAATGCAGCAATGAGGAATTAGGAAGGAGAGTGTTTTGGACATCGCAATCCGAAGGTAGGCTTGTCTGTCTGATGTCTTGCGTTTTACATACCACATCACAATGGAAAAAAGGGACTAAGATTGTGTCTAAATTCGCCAAACCTGGAAGGCATTCATACAGCACTGGACCCATCAGACGGCATGTTAATGGCTGTCAGAAAAAGGACAGAGCTCACGATACTTTGGAAATATGAAACTGTGCTTGAAAGTGGCCACATAGTTAGGTAATTTGACAAGCTCTGCAATTTCTACCTATTCAAGTAATCTAACATGATCAAGTCTGACAGACACATATGCAAACTTCACACAATTAGCAACAAAGTGGAGAATCAAGCCTGGTTTCTTCAAGCTGTGAGGTTGTAATGCTATTCAATGCACCAATATGTCACTCTTTTCCCTGATAAGCTTCTTCAAACACTAATTTGTGCCCCTATAACATACTTACTTGTGTAGCCAATATTGTTCAAAACATTAATTTGTTGGAATGCAACAGTAGTACTAGGGTGTTGTACCGTGTTAGCCATTTTGAATGTAGTGAAAAGTCAAGCAAAATGACACCTTTTACTGGCTAACTAAAAAGATTACAATATGCAAGTTTTCGAGGCAACTCTGGCCCCTTCTTTAGGCAAGATGTAATGTCATTTAAATTTCCAGCTCTGAGATTCAACAAGCACATAATAGGATGATCAAAGGAAATTGCTACCAAAAAAAAAAAAAATTAAGACAAAATATATTGATATCTGTTTGGAAAGGGCATAAAGATTTGCAAGGTTCTGAGACTTCACCAAGCCACAGTGAGAGACATACACAAAACACTTAGAATAGTACTGACTGTTTCCAAGAGAGACTGGCCTGCCAAAACTAATCTAAGGGCAAGGCAGAAAATCATCCAGATAAATCACAAAGACCAGCAGATTTCTCTTGCCTAAGCAAAAGTCAGTATTTATAACTCCACAATCTGATAGGCACTGGACAAAAATGGGCTTCAATAGAGAGAAGAGAAACAGAAACGACTGTAAATCAAAAGTACATACTGCATGCCTTCTAATTGCCAGAAAGATACTGGGTGATTTCCAAGCTTTCTGGGTGAATGTAATTTGGACAAATTAGACATAAATGTGACTTTCTGGGCCACATGGAAGGCAAATATATTACAAACTACAGTAATATCATACTACTGGTAAACTGTGGTGATAGTTGTGTAAATATGCTGGGGAATGCTTTTCTGCCTCAAGACCTGAACACTTTCCATAAATAAAAGAACAATGAATTCAGTTTTGTAGCTCAACATTCTAAACCATACTATGTAGTCATCCATTTGAGAGTTGAACTGTAGGTGGGTATGTAGCTAGACAATGACCCATGACACAAAAGTAAGTCCACATAAGAATAACTAAAATAACTAAAAAGATGCAAAGTTAAGGTTTGGGGCTGGCCTAAATCCAAGCGATACAGTGGCAAGAGTTGAAACAAGCATTTCATGTAAAAAAAAAAAAAATCTACCAATGTTCTAACTAAAACATGTACGCAAGGTAGCATGGGCTATAATTCTTCCATAGCAATGTCAATAATACTGAACTCTAAGAAACATCTGGTTAAAGTCATTGCAGCTGAAAATGGCACAACCAGTTATTAAGGGTGAGGAGGAAATTACTCACACAGTTCCAGTTGGGTTTCGCATAAAAATGATAAAAAAAATAAATAAATGTTACTTCTTCACTCAGATGTTCTAAAATTAGATTTTTGGGGCTTAAATTTATTTTTTTTTTACTAACAGGGAAAAGAGGAAGGATACAAACATGTTTTCACTACCCTGTAAATCAATGAACATTTTAAAAAACATGTGAAGAATGCAGGGCAGCACACTGACATAGTAATTAGCACTGTTGCTTCATTGCTCCAGAATCTCAGCCAAGCCACCGTCCGTGTGGAGTATGCACATTCTTCTCACGTCACGCACATTTTTCCTTTGAGTATTCTACTTCTTCGAACATACCCCAATGATGAGAATATTAAATTAATTTACCACACCGATTCAGCACCATTGTAGATGTGCTGTGTGCCCGACCGAGGATCTTTTCTACCGTGTATCCCAGGCTTAAGATAGTTAGAAACTAAAAGACTGGTATGTATAACACTAAGTAATCAGTTCTGGAAACTAAAGACATAACCGAATTTTAATCAAGATGATTTTTAAATATCTGTGGACAATACTACTGTTGCTGAAAAATATAGAATCACAATTTGGGAAGGTTTCTAGATTATAAATAATCAAAATGCCCTCACATTAATGGAAGAGAATTTGTCAAGATAGTATAATATGTAGCATCATCACAATTCAAATAGTTTACATTTAGTAAATAATACTAAGCAGAATTTAGGTGATCATTAGACTACATTATTGGGCAATTCAAACTTCAAAACTATACTTCTGAGATAAACAGAAAGTCCAAAATATACCAAATTCTAACAGCATAATGTGGTAAAATGGGCACATAACGAACAAAACACGTTCGTGTGACAGCTCAGACCAGGAAGTTGTTGAACACGATAATGAATGAATAGCTTTAACGCCCGCCTAAGTTTACTTGACATGCTATTACACAAATAAAACTTGAAATTATCTATATAATCATCCATAAATACAATTGACATTTCACTATGAAACAGGGAAATGCGTTTTGAAACTGACCTTCTTTGTTTTTTGGCAGTAGACAGAATGGGGCTCTGTAATAATTAAAAGTTGGAAAGCTCAGAATCGTGTTAAGGGAATTCGAAAAAGGGAACATCAATGCATCCGAGAAAAATGCGTTTTACGTATCATATCACACATTACTCTCGTTTTTCATGGGTCAATTAGCAATCGTGTCAGCTGTTCATATTCAATAGTCATAAAGTAAGAAATATAAATATACATATATAAAAACTAAGACGAATAATGTGGTTTACTTACCAGATTTTAAAGAAAAATCTGAGGTACGTCAAGGCGTTGCGATCTGCCCCTTTCGTGATGAGGCCCGAATGGTGAAGTCCAATACCCGAAGATCAAATTCAAAGAATGTGGAGTTGTTCTTCGTATTTGTTTGCTTTTTATTTAAATACGTTTTTTTTTTTCAATAATCCACTTTAGGAGATCTCTTCTTCCCAAAGAACTTCCGCACTCGTCTGTAACCCAGCGACTGCGGGCTGGTTCAACTTTAAACAGACAGGAACAAAACCGGAAGGCCTCCAAAATATGAAAATGAAGACGTATTCTGGTCTGCCATATGAAAATCAGGCAGTGATGGTGCGCCGCAGAAAGACAACAAACCCCCTTATTTTATTTCCTCCGGCTATGACATAAATGGCGACCGTGCGTCTACAAAGACGCCATTCAAACAGCAACACGTTCCTCGCAGCCAATCCTAAGAGTGACATTTCAATGAACCAATCAGAACGTTGCTGAGCCCCCCTGCTGTTCCAAAAAAATTAACTCTCACTAATCTGTACTTTTTGTCTTCCACCAGAGTATCCCTTTGTTGTTCATTTTTTTTCTTCTTTACACTTGGTGATTTATATGCTGCTGACAATTTTTTCTAAATGCGTGGTGGCAATTGGAGGCTAATGTTAACGCTCCAATAAAATAATGGAAAGGTAAGCGGTATTAAAAAGTTTTCCAATAGATGTTTAAAGGAGTCTTTAGTATTGTCTCATCAATTATAAGTTAAGTGTTTATTTTAATTTTGTTACATAAATGTATACATACTTTTAACACAGGAGAGTCATTATGAATTCTGAACTCTGGAGAATAAATTGACATAACCGCACACGTTAATACACACACACTACTTCCAACAGTCATCTAAAGTATACCTGGAAAGCTCTTTTCTGCAATTAAAAAAATCATCTTTAATCAGACTATTTAACACACCTGTATACCTGTGTGATAATTGCCTCACATGACCCAAAAATTCTCTGTTGCTCCATTTTTATATCAGTTTTCTATTTTGTTATGTCTGTCTTGTGATGCAATACTTCAGTATGTATTTGGTGAACTACTCACTTTACTTGTTAAAATCAAGTATTCACTACTCAAAAGTTAACATGACCCACTTGTGTTCGCTTTATTGTGCAAAAACATACAGATTTATTATATGTATACACACATATCTATATTCAATTCATTTTTTTGTGCCAAGAAGAAGATTTGGTATATCAGCAGGTTTTACAGAGAGACTACAATATAACATTAAAAACAGATTCACAAAGAACACAGCCATCAAACTTAAACTTAATACAAATAACAAAATTTAGCAGCGAGCATAATAATTATGCTATAACATTAGATCATACATATATAAATTAAACCATCATTAAGGCTTGACTAATGATTGATACAAATGATTACTGTTTAGCTCTTCATTTAAGTCTGTGGGTGTAAAGCTGACCTAATTTGGAAGATTTATACCAGTTGGAATAAAGGAGTATTTGGATGCTTTTTATTCTTGGAACCTTGAATACACACAGCTTTCTGTAATACTTGCTTAATAAAGAGCTCTGTCAGATTTGACTGTTGAGACATTGTTATTTTACTGCCGTTTTACAATTTGATTTATTCTTTTTTTGTTGATGACATTAAGATTTAAAAACCAGGTGAGTAGAACATAAGTACAGACAGACTCAATGCAAGATTTATTAAAGCGTTTGGACTAACTCTAAAAAGAATCAGCTTGTTTAGACAGTAGAGGTTTTGCTGTTATTTTTTGCAGACAGCTTCTGTATTTTCATTAAAAGTCAGTTTTGAGTCTATGCTTATACCCAGATATTTATTACTGTCAACAATCTCTACTGCCTTGGGTTTGATTATTGTTTACTGTGGGTAAATGGTATTTCTTCTAAATGTGATTATTAGTTCCTTAGTTTTTTGTAACCTTTAGGTGTAGAAAAGACTCATCACACCAGTTAACAAAATGACCTACCATTGGACCATGATGGGTTTCATTCTCATTAAATAAGATTACAATCACTGAGCCATAAGCAATGACTCTATTTTCACATTTACTGTGACATCCATTAGTGTAGAGAATGTTCAAAAGAGGTGAAAGGACACACCCCTGAGGTGACTCTGTGGAAAAGGGCAGCATGTCAGACTCACAGCTATTTACTTTCACTCTTTGAGTCCTCTCTGTTAAAAAGTCAGTCAGCCATCATATCAAACTGATATCCAAATCAAAATCTTTTATAAGTCTCTCTACAATAAGGTATGGTTGGATGGTATTAAAAGATAGTGAGCAGTGTCCAATGTCACATGTAAATTTCTGATGCTGTCCAAGTATTCATACAACAGATGAAGTAAAGTGACAATGACATACAGTACTCTGTTTTTATAAACTGTTTGGCAAACTGAAATAGATCTACCGTAATAAGCCCTGAGATTTTTCTGTCAGCTTCCTCTTTATAAGTTTTTCAAATGATTTCAGGTTTAAGATGTAGGGTTTTTGCTTTTTAACTACTGTAATTGGCTCCCTCTAATAGCATGCATTAAGTTCAAAGCGCTTATACTTTCCTACAGAGTAGTCAATGGGTCAGCACCTGAGTATATGGAGAAACTGTTGAAGTGCTCTACTCCTTCTCACCCACTCACGTCTGCCAGGGAACAGCATCTGGTGATGCCACCTCTATGTGGCATCAAGTCTCAATCCAAATTCTTTTCCTATTTAGTTCCTAGTTGGTAGAATGGGCTGCCTACCTCCATCCGTACTGCTGACTCCCTGAATGTATTTTAAGAAGGGACTGAAGACCCAACCCATCTGTTCTGTGAATATCTGTTGAATTGATGAAGAAAAAATACTTTGCTCTGCGATATTATATACTCTTGGTTAATTTGGTTGTGATTTAGTGATTATAATCTACTGTATAATTGTAAATGTATGACTTATTACATCTTTTCACTTGTGGCAATCAACTTTTGCTACCTGTTAAACAAACAGGCCCTTGCCTAATGTTACTTAATTTTTTACCTCTTTTGTAAGTTAATTTGGATAAAAGCATCTGCTGAGCAAATAATTGTAAATTATAAATGTAACTATCATCGCCTGTTCTACAGCTTTGGAACCTCTGCTTCTGCTAACAGTCTAAAAAATAAAGTAAAAATTGGGGGTGAGCTGCTCTGCACAAGATTTCAGGAGCCTTCCACTAAGATGATCTGGTCCAGGACTTTTTCTGATTTAAATATCTAAAAATGTTCTCTACATCCTTTTGAACAAAAACAAAATCTTTCCCTTATCTGAAACTATCTGCTTCAATCTTTATACTTACTCAGTAAAATCAAATTGCTCAAATCTTAATTAGTATTTATTAAACACATTAGATAAATCAGAGCTGTAGTTGAAATCAGAAGCTTTTACATGGTTTTTATTTTTCACTGATGCTGGAAAGCTTTGGTTTTAATGCCTGTCTACACTGAGCTCAAATTTTTTGTGGACAATTTCTGTTTAGTTCCATCCTTTTAATCAAGTTTATTTTTATTAATTTCTAGTTTTAAATCCCACTTTGCAGCACACGCCTCATTAGCATTAGTTTCTATAAAAACACTTTTCTTTTTATATAATAATGACATTATAGATTTGATAACCCAGGGTTTCTTGTTAAGATAGACCTTTATGCTTTTAGTTGGGATAAGGATTTATTCACAAAAAGTAATATATAGTAACTACTAAAAAATCCAAATACACATATACTTGCACAGATACATACATATTCACATACATAAACACATACACAGTGCAACGTATATATGTTTGTATATATGTGTGTGTGTTTGTGTTTATAAAATTTCAAATGGTACAGAAGTCAGAGGAGAAAATGCCAAGGAAGTGTAAATGTATTTGTCAGACTTTTAGCATAGAATACTATATATATTATGGCAATGAACACCACATTATTACAATAGTCAGGAATGTTTAAAACAAAAAAGAAAAGAGAGCATCTGTTACTGGTTATAAAAAGACTATACTAGAAATAAACATGTTCAAACTCAAAAATAAAAAATTATGTTTGAGAAGTGCTTAGATATATATTCTGGATAAAAAAAAAAACAAGATAAATGTTTGCAAGTTTTCCTTGCAGGTATAAGGTGTTCTAGGTATTAAAAGATGCCAAAAAGCAAGTGAAAGTTTAGGGCAAAATATTAAAAACATTTATTTACATTGAGAGTTGTCAGCCTTCATAGAGTGTTTCATGGAATGTAGACAAGCAGGCAAAATATTACAATGGAATCATGCCAGATTACAGAATAAGGATAACAGGGCTGTATTATCGGTGTTATGAAAGATAAAGTTCCCTTAAAAACCATATTTTCAATGCAACAACCAGTTTTTCATAATGCCCCCATCCATTTTTATAAATTTTACAAATTAACCTCTGACATTGGCAGGTTATTTTGCTAGCACTACAAACTCTACTGCCTCAAATTGTAATTGCTATTATTGTTACAATGTAACTGTTTTGTGATAGTATTGTTATTTTATTATTAAAGTTAATTAAAATCTAAATATTCATAGCATAACATTCTTCAACATGTATAATACAGTTTAGGGTCTCAGGGTGCAGAGGGTTATCCTAGTAGCACTGGGTGCAAGGTAGGAACCAGCTTTGTACAGGAAACCAGTATATCACATGTGTGAGAAAACCCCACAAAGACATGAAAAATGTGTAAAGGTAAAGAATGTGTATGGAATTTGAACCAAAGACAATGTATTCAAGAGATATCAACACTAACCACTGTGCTGCCATGCTGCCATCCAATAATTTATAACACACAAAAATATATTATTCTTAACATTTGTGTGTGTAATGATGTCATCTGGATAGCATGGCAGTACATTGATTAGGGCTGCTACTTCTTGGATCTAGTGACCTAGTTTTGAATCCTACTGTTATTTCTTGTCCATGTGGATTTTGTACATTCTTCATAAGTGTGCATGGGTTGTTCTACTCTTTTCCTACCACATCCCTTAAGGTACATGCAACTGATTAACTGGCAATTCTAGATTGGTCCTCTTTGTGTATGTGGGTGAGTGGATCCTGCAATAGACTGGTGCCCTTCTCAATGTTGGTTTCTGCCTTGCACTTGATGCCCTGCTTTGGGAAAGCTTGTATTGCTCCAGTGAGGTTTGCAAATTGTGAGTAGTGCTACATTAATGTGAGCTCAGATTTCTGCCTTTAAGTCATGTATCATAATAAGCAGAAGTTGCTTGACCAAAAACTGAAGTTGCACCCAAGATTGAAGAATAAAAATCAAATATTGTAGATGGATATATAACACTCAATAATATGCGCAGAAACAAATCATGCACTGCTGCACCAGTAATGTCAAGGGCGACCTTTACATGTCTATTAAATGCTGAGACACTTGCCTGATAGAGCAGTTCTTTTATTTGCTGGAAGATCATTACTGCATTACTACAGCAGCTAAGACTAGAAATTCTACTGTCTACATTTATTTTTTATAATATGAATAGAAGAAGGTCTCTGAAAGCAACACCTGATTGCCATTTTACTGGTGATGGCGCAAATGACTCCTTAAGTATGGTTGGCTATCATATATGTTTTGTGGCAGATGGCTGGGGACCCTACCCAGCCGGGACGTCTGGAAGAATCACGAGAGGGACAATACCTCCCCTGGGCCACGAGAGGGCAGCCGCCCTGGACTGCATGGAGGCCACGGGAACAGAGTTGGGACGCTCATCCCTGTTGGGGCCCATGGCCACCACCAGGGAGCGCCTGGAGGATTAAGGAGCCCTGGAATACAGCACTTCCACCACAAACGGAAGTGCTGCCGGAAGTAATTCCGCGAACACCCGGAGTGCTTCCGGGTACTCATATGGCACTTCTGCCACACCAGGAAGTGGCATCTGAAGACTATCAGGAAGCACCTGGAGCACATCCGGGGCATTATAAAGGGGGCCGCCTCACTCCATTAGAAGGAGACAGAGCTTGTGTGTGGAGGAGTAAAGGTGGAAGAAAGAGAAGAAGAGTGAAGAAAGAAGGGACTGAGTTTGGGCTGATTAGAGCATTGTGAGATGTTGTGAATTAGAGACAGCAATAAATAGTGTGTGTTTTGGACATTTGGTGTCTGTCTGTCTGTGCCCAGGGACTGTCTTTCCACAGTTTATACACAGAAAAAAAAAACCTAACCATGTTTGCTGTCTTTTAAAGTGTTCTAAGGTTAAAAGCAGGCTGTCCTCTTCTTGTGAATGAAGAATTATCTTCTTATGAAGGTTGACTACACTTAATTATTGATTTCTTTCCCCCAAAACCAAACTATGCCCCTCTTACTCACTTTCTGAATTCAAATGTCAGTAACTACTAATTATAATTATTATCTGAAATGTTATCCAAATTGTGCAATAATTGTGCATTCATTACTTTCCTACATCTGCACAACTATTCTACCCACACCAATTCAAGGATGGGCCCTAATTTTCAAAGTGAGAAAAAAGACATTTAGCACACCTACTTCAGTGGGCCTCTTGCAATCCTTAATAATCTGTGTAACTCTTTATGCTCCAATAATCAAAATATATCTATTGACAGTTAGCTCTGGGTAATCTGAGAGCCATTTTACCAGACATTTTCTGCACCTTCTTTCCAGACTCACCTTTTCATTTTAACGCTTGGTAGTTCTGGCAAGTAACAAATGGGAAAACAGTTTAGCTCAAGCTTGTCAACACCATGAAGAACATGCTCAAATATTATGCCAACAGCAAAATAAAATAAGGAAGGTGACTGGCAGTCCAGGAGTGAAGAGTGACACCTAACAATGCTTTTATTTTTTCCTGGTAGCTTGAAGCATGCTGAAATAATTGATTTAAAAGTATACATTATGGATTTTGTTCTCAACTTATTCTGTAAGATATGTGTCCAGGATTAGATCCTACTTGTAAGAGTTATTTTCAAGCTTCTGTCAAATTTTAGATTACTAGTCTCATGTATTTCCCAACCACCTACTGCAGATGCTTTTACTCATATAGCTTAATTCAGAATAATTCTACAGTGTGCTTAATGAACATTCTAGTGCAGGGCTTTTAAATCCTTGTCTTCGAGGGCCACAGGAGCTTTAAGGCTTACAGAACAACCAGTTTCTTAATTAGAAATGTGTGTAGTTCCAAAAAATACCTGTTAATTATAATTCTTGTTCTGTTTTCTTTATCTTTGTTTCTTTTTTCAGTTCTACCAGTATAATGTACAGTGCCATACGAAAGTATTCATTCCCCTCTGTGTTTGTCCTGTTTTGTTACATTACAACTTGGAATTACAATGGATTTTTGGGGAGTTAGCACCATTTGATTTACACAACATCTTTACCACTTTGACGGTGCAAAATATTTTTATTATGACACAAACAATAAATAAATAAAGAGAAAACATAAATCATGAGTATGCATACTGTAGGTACTCACTCCCCCAAATGAAAATACTTTGTAGAGCCAATTTTTGCTGAAATTACAGCTGCAAGTCTCTTAGGGAATGCTAATTAGCTTAGCACATCTAGTCACTAGGATTTTAGCCCATTCCTCAAGGCAAAACTGCTACAGTTCCTTCGATTTAGATGGGTTGTGTTTGTGTACAGCAATCTTCAAGTCATGCCACAGATTCTCAATTGGATTGAGGTCTGGGTTTTGACTAGGCCATTCCAAGACATTTAATGTAACAGATCATGTGACACTTTGGTTGCACGCAGGTGGACCCTAATCAACTAATTATGTGACTTCTGAAATTAATTGGTTGAACCAGATCTTATTTGGAGCTTTCATAGCAAAGGTGAGGAATACATACACACTCACAACTTTTCAGTTGTTACTTGCTTTTTTTATACAGTATATGTAGAAGGTGTCATGTATTTCCATTCCACTTCAACAATTTAGATTATATTGTTAAGTCCATTACATAAAATCCAAATGAAAATCTATTTTAATTCCAGATTTTAATGTAACACAACATGTCAAACACTGAGTAAAATGAATACTTTTGCAAGGCATTGTATACTTTACATTATTGGGAAAATCAAGAAAATATTTTTGTCGGTCATAAAGCATTAGATCTCCTTAGTCCCTCAATATTTCCCTAAATATTTTAATAAAAAGCTTCTTGGATGAAAATGCATATAACATAAAAGGGTAACCCAATTTGTAGGTGTCCCTTTTGATTTTTATTTGCACTTGTAATTTCTCGGTGATTAAAATCCTTAAGACATAAATGAATTAAATAAACATGCAGAAAGTGGATGAAATATGCAAAACCTTCTAAAAAGGCAAACAGAATGGAAACATGTATAAGAAAAAATATGAAATGCTGAGGCATTTATCAAAATACAACTAAAGTATGTTACAATAACAATAAAAGTACAATATCCAAGCAGTCTCTGAAAGCTTTTTTCAGATTTTGTTCTTCATCTTTCCCTTCACATGACTGCAGTGGTTGGTGTTGTCTAGAAATGTAATGAGAGGTTTAGAGAAGTAAGTGAAATTATGAGTCATGTGTGGGGCATGTATACCTCTTTTGTACCTCTTTTAATCAAAACCCATAAGCTTAAATTATAAGATAAACAGGTAGCATTTGCCTCAATCATCAGTCAACTTTACATGTTGGTTTAATTTTTATTTGAAATATGGTAGACCAATGTTTCCCCATAAGTATTACACTCACCACTATATTTTATTTATTTTTGCTCATTTTATGTTTGAAGGCTGTGATCTTTGTGATGTTCTTTTGAAATAGCTTAGCTATTCGCTAAATGAACGAGACTGATGGACTGAATAATATCCTCTCATTTGTCAAATTTCTCATGTTCTGATGTGTTTTTAATGTTAGGTTATGGTCTCTACATAAGACCTGCTGACAAAACAAAATTCTCTCTTATGAGAATAACATTTAATTGAATAGACCACCACCTTATACCTAATATACTGAATTTATAGCTGCTGTACAGCATGATTAATCTCAACTTAAACACATGACAAGGGACAACTACAATCATAGGGGTCATTAATTCCATAGTTAGAAAGTACATCCTTGCAGAGCAGGATGGGTACTCTGATACTTCATGGGAGGTAGGAAGAATTAAAAATATTCTCCTGTGAAAAGTAAAGTGTTATTACAGTATATAATGGGCACAAAGTATTGCCTCAGAAAACTTTGTTGTTTGCTTCTGAACCTCAAGCAATTACTCAGAGCATTTCTTATTTTTAGAGAAATCAGTTTTGATGGTCAAAAGAGTATAATCTTGTTGTCCTCCTGGGACAGTCATATAATGAATGATGAAGATACCTGAATGAACATGATTGGAAAGAATGACTTGCCAGATCTGAGTAAAAGCAATGAATTGTTACAGACGTTCTGTGCTATTCATGCATTGTCCATAAAAAACACCTGGTAACTTTGTACTTGGGTAATGGGTTAATTGTCAACTTTATAGTCATGTCATTGGATCTGATGCCATCTGTTCTGGATGATCAGGTTAAAAAAGGTGGTAAGTTGTTAACTGATCATCACCGGGCATATCTACCAGGCAGATCTGGGAAGGCCAAACAAGTAGTAAACATATGCTGGTAATGACTAAGGGATGCTGCTGCTCAGATTGATTTCACCTCTCACGTCCAAAATTTTTTTTTCTGCTTTTATGGACAGACCGGGAGCATGGATTCTGAACAGGCCTTGGTCAAGACCTTAGAAGGGGAAGCAATTATAAGTAGCTATGACCAAATAAAGTTGCAACTGTAGGACCAGCTAAGGGACAGCAACAGTAAGGACAAAGAAATGAGCTTTCCATGCGATTGTAGCAGGAGAGTCTCCAAATTTGACTGAGAGGTGCTAGCAGGTCAAAATGAAAGCAGCTGCAGCTGTGGCCAAAGGCAAGGCTCATCTGTGGGTGAAGTTTAATGAAACCATGATATCCTGTAAAAAGTGCTAGAAGTATATAGTGTGCTTGCATTGGTACCTGCATTTGCAGAGCTAGAATTGTGTTTGCATATTTCACAATATGCCAAGTCCTTAAAATGTTGCAGGTAAATTTTGACAATGATGTGCAATCACCTCTCCTGTTCATGACGTACATGCTAGAGCATCAGGGTGCAGCCAGGGTCTGGACAGTACTTAATTTGACAATCAAAGGGTTGTGTCTCTTTGGTTTCTAGATGATATAGTTCTCTCAGCTACACCAAACTGTTATCTCATGGAATGATTTGCAGGTAATAATAACAATAATAACTCATTACATTTATATAGCACTTTTCTCACTACTCAAAGCGCTACCACAAAGGGAAGACCCAGGATGCAAAACCATGATCTTCTTACTGCGAGGCAGTAGTGCTACCACCGTGCTACCTATGTAGAGTGTTAATGCAGTTGGGATGAGAATTAGCACAACCAAATATGAGGTAATTATCTTATCCTAGAAAAGATTGGTTTGTTTCTTGCAAGTAAGGGGTAAGCTGTGGCCCTCAAATTGATCAGTAAAATTACCTTGGGGACTTGCTTACAAATGCAGAGACAATTGTGACATCAACCAACAATTCAGTACAGCAGCACCAGTTTTATGTTGTTGTAATGGACTGTAGTGGTAAAGTATGAAATAAGTCCCCACACAAGGATTATGATTCACTCTCAATTTACATCCCCATCATCACCTGTGCTCACAAGCTTTTGTTGCCAATATGAGGCTCAGGGTTACCAATGTCAGTTTCTGTGTGGGTCTCTGTGGATGATAAGCTCCATAATATGGGAGAAACTCAGAGGAGTGTTGCACCATCTCCATATGGAAAGCAGCCAGTGAGGGTGCTTTATAGCTGTACTTTAGATGTACCAGGCCCTGACCACCTAGTGAGACTTGGAGGCAGAGGCAGGATATGTTTGAGGGATTACATATCTCAGTTGTTTTTTTTTTTTTGCCTAGAAATTCTCCAGAAGAGGCAAGAGAAAGTTCCTACAAATCTAATGTCAAGGTCAATCCAGTTGAGCATGTTGCCACCATGACACTCGCCAGGAAGAGCATAATAAAATGCTGTTCTTGATATGTGTATGTGAATGTACAAACAACTCATAAAGTTTACAAAGAATTTTATTGCAAATATGAAATTTACTTCATTTAACAGAAATAATGCAATCCCACTTAGGTAATATTAAATATTTCTACATGTGAAAAAAAAATCCATTGATATTGTAACTCTCAAACAAGTGGGTCACTAAGTTAGTTTCCAAACACCTTGCTAGAAAAGGTTGCTCTGATGATGTGTCTTATATAAATGCTGGTGGAATTCTTTTGTTAGAGTGTGCATTGTTATTTGTTGAGGTATCTGTGCAAGTTGCAAAAACAAAAGCCAGTATATGTTTTTGGGTCACTGTCTACAGCCTCATTCGTCTCTTCAGCTACAATACATTAATATTAAAGTGAATACCAATATTAATAGTACTAGACACAAACATGGATAACAATATAATGAATATAATGTAATATTACTATGCCAGTGGTGTAAACAAATACATATACAATACATTTACATATACACATACATGTGAAGAACAAGCAGGTAAAATGGTTTGCTCAGGGTCACCGGTAATGAAAAATAATTGGCTGCCTATTGGTACATTTTAATACCTTGCCACTAGCCACATAGTATGCAACCAAATTGTGGCCTCTCGTGGCTGTAACTGTGATGAGCCCCTAGGAGTCTGTATGCATAAAATAATCTAAGTACAGATTGTACTCATTTCAGTATAGGGTATATGTGCTTATGGCACTTTACGGTTGTTTTTTTAAATGTGTCGCATAAAAGAGAACGTAATCGGCTGAAGAGGTGACTGCTTCGACGCATATGTTTCATAAAATATGTTCCTATTAAATTAATGTGTAAAGTGCAACCACTTACTGTCGCCTAACAGTACACTGATAAAATTTGAAACATGCCGGAAGTGCCCGGGACTATTGGAGCAAAAGGTCGCCGGAAGTGGGCGTATTTGTTTTTTGTTGTTAGCGTCACACACCACCACAACTACTCACTCTTAAGTGATGATGTAACCGTGGTCGAAGTGCTACTTTCATTTTCTGAAAATCAGTGGATTTTTTTTCGTTTTTTTGCTTGGCGAAGCAGCTGATGCATTTCCCGTTCTAACCTTTTTGGAATAATTTAACTGCTGGGATCTAGATGCAATGTGCAAGAAATTTACAATTCTAAACAATACCAGGAATCTCAAATATTAGCTCTTTATGTAATACTTGATATAGCAAAATCGAGACCCTTATATATATTTCAAAATAATGGTCATCTGAAGAAACACAATTGTATTTAACCTATGCAGTTTTGGCAAAATTAGATGCATGCTTTGCAGTGTGGTAAAACTAATGGCGTACGTGGTTAAAACATATCGTTATCTAAGGTTTATAGAAGACTTTATTTTATGTTTGCATTCATCTTATAAGAGGAGCAGTGCAAAATATTAAAGAATATCTGGAAATTGACTATGTGTGCACCGAACAGAAGACCCTTTGTCCCTACTAAATATGGCGACCACGGGTTCTGCTTTGCATACCGAACAAATGTTTCGAGCAGCTTTTCGGACCAGCGATGCACTGACTGATGAGAACGACGAGCGCATCCTCGGATCTCTACGCGCGCGTCACATGTGCACAGGCTTTATTATCCGAAGATAACGCATATCGCTGGAGCTTCATGCTGTTTCGATTAAAGGTATTCATTCCATTTACTTTTACATTTCGCAGTACGCTGCCAGACGCAACGTGTATACTAGGGTGCACCTGCTATATCCTTTATTCATTAAAGCCATTTTTATTATTGATCGTTGTTGGTGCTTTCGATATCGAGGTATCTGTTAACAATATTGAGCCTATTATTCGTTATAAAACATGTCATTCGGATTAATTTTGCAAACTGATGCCATGTTGGGTTATAATGAAAAAGGCTATTAGATATTAAGGTTAACTTTAGAGCTCATTTAGACTTTGTTGTACTTGGTCCAGGGCTAATTAATCATTCGGATGTTATCGTTTACCATACAGATACCGTTTATTTGTTGTTATGTTTGAATAGTATTTGCAAGTATTTGTTGGTCCATTTGCTACACTTTAAGTAAAGGATTCGCCACCTCAATTTTATTATTACAGCATATTCCAGCTAACTCTTTCTGTCTGTTGTTTGCACGCAAAAGATATATTGTTGTCCCTTGTTACGCCGTAGTTTTTGACTGTTGAGTTTTGTTGTTCCTTTGTTCGTTCTTGTACTGTTCAGTATATGCGGTGCATTCTGACTTTACTTGTGCGACTTTAAGTTAAAATTCTTTTCTTTTTTTTGTTAACGTTGATGCTGCTCCGTGGTGAATTAAAATCTTTGTTTACTTTTCGGCCAATTGCCATTCATAATAATGCTTTAATAATAATTATTGTAGTAATTGTAAATTACATGTATTTACGTGACCAAATAACCAGACATACTATGTTTGATTTGGCTGTTCGTATTTGTAAATCATTTAGTAAATTTATCTTTGTTTAACATTTGTAGTTACAAATAACAATATTATAAAGAAAGCCATTAAAAAAAAAAAAAAAAGAAAATGAAAAGATAATTAAGTTTTTTGTATTTGACAAGTACCTGATGGTTTATATTCCTTGGGTGACTTACTAGTTTTTGACAGTTTTATGTATTTATACTCCAAGGTATGTTATTAATATTAGTAGCTGCATAAAATATAACTTTTATTGATACAATTAGATAAAAACTTGTATTTTTTTGTTTTTGTTTGTGTTTCATCTTCAGTAGATACTGTCTGTTTGTATATACTGCATCTTCGAATAAGGAGCAATTCAAAGTAACTTAGTCTGAGTAGATATGGATCATTGGCAGTGGAGTGGCATTCTTTTCATAGTTCTTCCCTGGCCAGTGATTGCTGCTTGTATAAATCCTGAAATCCAAGGACCATTTAAAGCAAAAAGTATGCTTGGAGAATGGAATGGTGAACGATCTGAAACAACATAACATTCTCAAATACCCTTAATCCAGTTCACCATTAAAAAGGTATCTCAGCAGCACTGGGGCAAGGTATAAACCAGCCGCTGATGGAAAGCCCATCCTACACTCACATAAGGCCAGATTAGAATCATCGGTTAACCTAACCCTCACATTTTTATTAATGTGGATGGAAAACTTGAAAACCCAGAGGAGAGAAGAACATGTTGATAATGAGAATGTGTGGGATTTAAACCCGGGATACTGGATGCTAACCACTGGGCCAGTCTATAATAATGATCTATTTAATAGTTGTTATATTTGTTTGCATTGGTTTGCCATTTAGTCCTCAACAAATTCACTGTTGTTACTTCCCTTTTTTCTTTCGGAAATTCCATTGTTCTCTACCCTAACATTCACTCAAATGGTCTTTGGCCCCATCCTCTCTGACTCAAACAAAGGACATTCCTTCACTGCAGTATTTCTTGCCCCTTTCACTCCAATAGCGCCAAACAAGTTTATTCTTTTTCTGTTCTTCATGTGAAATGTCTTTTCCTCACAAATCTTTTTTTTCAACTCTCCATTTGCCTTCCATTCTCTCAGTGAAACATCTATCTGGTCATTCTCATCTGAGTCCTTTCCAACTTTTATTTATTTTCTGTTTTTATTATCCACATCTCAAAATCTCTAAAATACCATGTAAGTTGTCACGCAACTGCCATTCATATTTTGCCCTTGCTGCCATGTAACACAACTTTCTCTTACATTTTTCATGCCACCTCTTTTGGTTGTTGACGTCGTCACTTACAGGTGGTGGACTGTCGTACACAAAATAAAAATACTGTAAGTTGAAATCTTGAACTAATTAATATTGAACATCCCAAAAAAAGTACATAATGTGTTCATAATATATATTTTTATTATACTTCTGTTCTTTACATTTGCAAACAAGAAACAAGCACTTTACCAGAATCCCTGGTATGGTGAGTTAAAATAAAAGGGAAAAGTGACATTACATCATATGCTTCATGCACATACAAATCATGGTGGATCACACTTGGTTCTGGAGCACCCTTGTGGATATTTGTTGTAGTTTCAGCTATTGTATTTAATCTAAGGGCAATTTGTTGATTTTTAATTCTTTCTTTAATGACGGGGTTGATCGTGCTTTTTATTTTTTAATGAATACAACAGTAGTGTGTTTTCTTGCCATTTGGCTGATAGAAATTTACTTTGTTTTTCTTGTTTGAGTTATATCCATTTAGTTAGGCAAATTTGCTTCATAAATGTTTTATATATGTTGTTTAAAGAGCCAGCTGACAGGTGCAAAAAAAACAAAACACAATGCATCCCATAGAAGAGTATCTAATTATGTGCCATTTGAAACTGTAGAGGAGGGGTGGACCAACATAGTTTCAGAGGGCTATTGTACCTACAAGTTTTCCTACCAGTCCATTCCTCATTCAGAAGCTAATTCATGCCTATACTTAAGTCCACATCTTTAGTATGTTTTTGTTTGGTCATGTTACAGTTATTTGCACAGATTTATTGCATTTATCACTACTTAAATCTTTTCAGTTTAAGCACTTTTTTTGTAAGTGTCTCAAATAAAGTAAAAAAAAAAACTGATGAGCAGATTGCAGTGTGATGTTAAAATGTTAATTTGTATCAGTCAGTGATGGCTATGGCCAATCAGCTGAGTGATACTGTAGAAACAGAATAGAATAAGTTCTGTATGCTCTAAAGCTACAAAAAATCTTGTTAGATTTTGCTAGACTCTTTCATTTATCATGTCCTTTTAAAAACAGGAATAGGTAAATAGGAATGCTAAAATAAGGAAAGAGATTATTTCACAGATTCACAGTAGATGCAAATTGTCAGGGAATCTGCGACAAATACCAATGTCTATTTTAGCCCTTCAGGAGCAGTTTTGGCCACTCTGATGCAGTACTTTAAAAAGCCAAGAGATAATTTTAATTCGGGGGAAAAACAAGTTTTGGTTTACTTTTATTTTTTTTGCTCAGTAGGGCATTATGCTAGCTTAACAAGTGATCCTAACTTGGCCCTTGAAAATATGAGTGTAAGCTGGTGTGTGCCTGAGTATATCCAAAAATCCCTAAAGCACTGGGATATGCACTGGCTGCCTGAAACCTAAAAAATTGTATTAAGTGTGTTCCATAAATAAATGAATGAATTAATTGTTTTTTTTATATTATTAAGGTGATATATACTTTTATGAAGCAAAAAAAGGAAACAGTTCTCTGTTCATTATTATGATCGTTCCTACATTTCCTCATATATATTTATTTTTCCCCAAATGGAAATTATCTATTTGACTATCTGATATCTTATACTGAAAAAGTATCTTCAAAAAATAGATGGAATGGTGAAATTTAGAAGAAGGGATACAACAGTAGCACAAATGTTTCTTACATACGCTGTTTCTTCCTGTCTTGCTATATGGTTGCAAGACATGGATGCTATCCAATGACCTGAGACAAAGACTGGACTTCTTTGGTACTGTGTCTCTTCAGAGAATCCTTGGATACCGCTGGTTTGTTTTTGTGTCGAATGAGCAGTCGGTCACAGAGTCTCAAATGAGGCACATTTCCTGAATTGTGAAGGAGCATCAGTTATGGCACTACGTCCATGTGACGCAATTCCCCGAACGTAATCCGGCTCGTAGGATCCTCATTGTTGAGGACCTGAGTGGCCGGACCAGGCCAAGAGGACCGTGTGGTGTGGTGTGGTGTGGTGTGGTGGCTACAGCAACATGCTGTACAAGTGCATGCTCTCCAACCTAAACTGACTGGACCTGACTGTTTCTTCAGAGTTTGAAAACACAATTCTGAGTGGATTGCGTTAAACATAACTGCAATTCATTAACTGTGGTGGAAATCAAAAGTTTCTTAAGGAATTTGTGGTAACTTGTTTTCTTATTTTATAAATCTGTTAAGTGAAATATTTTCCTACTGAGTGTTTGTGTCGAACAGTTTCCTTCATATTGACCTCTTCCTGCTTGTTGCATTATACTTTTGGGTCGCACTACATTTCTTAATGTGTTGATACCCACTTGGGTTTAAATTTTGCTTTCTGGTTGAATTATAATCCAATTTGGAATGTTTCATGTTTTAAAGCAATATGAAAAAAAAAAAAATAGAAAATGTACACATTGCACAACATTCAGGTGTGTTCAAGGACTTAACTGTTTTGAAAGTTAAAGAGTTTTAAATATTTGTTTGTTTACTTAAAGAGACAGATTTGTTTTTGTTTATTAAATGAGTCATGTCATTCCTGTATAACAGTGATAATACAATTTAATTACACATGTTAGTATAGACACAAAAAACATGTTTTTTTTTTTCACAGTATGATGTACCTAACCCAGATAGGCTTGTGGTGGCTGAAATAGCTTTCACAGAGACCAGATTTCAACTCAAATTATGTAGAAATTGAAGTTTTCATACTATTGTTAGTTGTTGTTTGTGAAGGGTATTTAGGTAATTGTAGTTTATATTTCTTAAACAATCCACTTTCGTAAAAATACCTGATAGAGGGTTATAAGTTATGCTGAAATGTCAAGGTAAAAATTGCTGACTGATGGATAGCTGGATATTGTGTTGCTTTGCCATTAAATTACAGGTACAGAGAAATATTGAAGTACCTCCATTATAATTTGCAGATAATGCAGCCATGAGGTTGTTTTTAATGTGACATAAATGCCAAACACAATGTTACATGTACTGTATGCATAACAGCTTACAGAACCATCCCATCCTTATGGGAATCCTTTCCTCTTCTATTCATTCTAGTTCTATTGCAATTTTGGTTATGAACAAATGAATAAATAAGAAGTGGAAGTGAGTTGTTGCAGAGGCTTATGCAAGCCACTGATGAGACAGCAGGTTCTATGTCATGTTTGTGACTGTTCTGGCTTTTCAGTAACTTGTACTGAAGATCTGTTTAGCGGCAGTTGTCGGATGAATAAAAGAGAAAAATATGCAAAATGTACAAACTAAAATAGCTTCTGTCAAGGTAAATTTGAAATCTTGATTAATAGGTGACTTTTATTACATTAAATGTTTCTGGTTTAATAGAGACAACGTTGAACATTCACCCAATGGGGGATTAAAACCTTTTGCCCTGTGGTTTGTCTAGTTTTCATAGAGGCCTCAGTTTATGGATATTATAAATTATTAATCGTCTGTTACTGTATTACCACAGCCATTATTACTCTAAATGAAGTGAAAATAAAGTTATGGGCTTTTGTTAATTTAGTTATGGGTTTGTAAGTTTCAGGGACATTTAATACAAGGTGCTCAAGTTTTTAACTTAATCAAATGTTTTAGTAACTCTTAAACTCTCAAAGTCTAAGTAATTTTTCCAATATATTTTGGATGTTTTTTGGTCTCATTTATAATAAACGGACATCATAACAAATTCACATAGTAAAGATTCCTGGAAGAATATAACAGTAAAGCTGTACAAGTCCAAAACATGTAAATGTATTTGAGTATTAGTCATAAGAACAGAAGAGTAATTTTCTTAACATTAGAAATGAGTCCCAGACAAATACAGTTTATGAAGCAATAGGATGGCATAAGTTTCTGAAACCTGCTTAACTCAATTCATAGGCAAGGCAGCATCAGGTGTATGTGAGCTGATCCAACCAATTATTCACACCCACACTCACAGGTGGCCAGTTTACTCATCGGTCAACATAAAATGCATATATTTGAGGAGGTGGAAAACAAACTGGTATACACAAGGGAAAGAAATATGCAAACACTGGGGAACATGCCGATTCCACATAGATATCTACCCTGAAAGAGATTCAAACCTAGGAGCTTGGATTAATGATGCGGTGGCACTAAGCACATTTAAAATGTATTTTTTTTTTCTTAGTCACCTTCCCAACTTAGAGTCACACTACTCTCCATGTCTGCTGATGGACAAAAGTCTAACACCTCCTGTGATTAAGACCTAAGCCTAACTACTTATACCATCTGATCAAAGTAATGTTAAGAAGCAATGCATTTTGGTGTTGTTTGTTTACTTATTAAGAACTACTCAGTACCAGTTTGCTTAAGCATTTTAGAAGTTTATAAAAAGCATATAAAAACACCAAGGTAATTCTTCTCTAACTTAAATGTATCTATTTAGCTTGAATTTTTGTAAAGAGATATATGGTAATTTAAGTCTCAAGTTTTTCCAGACTGTTTCGAGTATACAATTAGGTATCTGGCCATCAGAAATACTTTTGTAACACTGCAGTGGCGCTATAGGAAATTGCCTTTCTCCAATAAAGCTGTTACATTGATTAACTCCAAATTGGTTCCAGTTCTTTAAGATGAGTGTTTTGCCTTGATGGTGCCTGGCACAAACAATATCTTTTCACATGCATCTGCCTAAATTATTTTGACATTCTCTAACTTGGGTATATCAATGGAGGCTATTTGTACTTTTCAGCACTTTGTATTAGCACAAAGTGTGGAAGGTTTTCAATATAGCTTACCACATCATGGGTCAGAAAGGACTGGAAAGAAGTTGACTTGCTGGAAGTAAATCATTGGCTTTGTTAAAAACATAGTCACTAATGATCTGGAAATTTAGTTTTTAGAATCAGTTTTTATATATACATAACTAAAATAATAACACCTTTTATGTTTTGATATATTTCTAACGTTACACTTTTAATGAACATTAAAGCAAGTAGTTTTGTGAAGGTCCATATGCTGTGTATTAGATATATGTTGATATTTTAGCTTACTTGTTAGTTTGCTTGTTTATTGTTATTTAAATGTAGACAGTGCTTCATTCTTTCTTTTTATGGTTCTGTTTAATGCTTTTGAGAGAGATTTTTTTTGTAATTTATTACATAAACTTATATAAAGTTTCTTATATAAAGTTTCAATATAAACTTATTTTTGTTCATATATACTTTGAATATTGCAATTTTTGTTAAACTAGTTCACCAGTATTTATAATAAAGAGGGTTTTTATGTATTGATCTAATTCAAAGGTTATTTAGAGCATATTGCATTACCCCTAAAGCCATTACCATAATCTTGTGTAAAGGAAAAGAATTCTGCTAAGAAAACCTCTCCATTCACTTAGCAGCATGGTGCTTAAGCTGTTCTTACAATAGCATTTGAAAGCCTGATTCACAGCCTTGCAGTTAACTGTGGCATCATTATTCAGACTGAATTCCTTTCTTTGGGTAGTGTTTGGTGGTTACGTGAACTATTTGACACATGCGTTAACACAACAGTGTTCCTACGATCCTGCACTGAGTGACCTCTTTTCATATTAAACAGAGGGGAATATTTAAAACAAAACAAAATGCATTAATTAAATTTCTGAACATGTACATGTGTGTATGTAGTATGTAAAACAGACTGGTATATCAATGTATGTCTGTGTGTATAAAATCTGCGAGTCTCATTTTCAATTTTGTAATTTACAGTTATAAAATTTTAGTGGTGATTTTAGTGAATATGGGTATGTGGGCTTGAATACTCTGCAGTGAATTGACACCTGGGTTGGTTCCTATGTGATATTCTGTGTATATGGGATAGGCTATGGTTCCTCAAAAAAACTATAAACTGAATTAAAATGTGTAAATGATTGAAAAAATATTGATGTATACTTTGTGTATTTTTAATACTTTTCAATAAAATGCTATTTTAACACAATAACTGCAGTTCATTTCCTTCTTTTATATTTTCCAGATTTTGCTGATTTTGTACAAGCAAGTCCTTTCATCTCCTCTAATCACAAGACCTGTGTCATGTTCTTGAAGAACACAGGAATTGAGAACTACAAGACATGTTGATTTTGAAAAATATTTTTTGCATGCAAATCTTCTCAGGAGGCATAATTCATCATAAGGAAACTGTTTCATTACTAGAGGAATCTTGACCCACTAACAGTCAAAGAAGAGATTGCTGTAAAGAGAACAAACATAACCTGTCTAAAGTGAAAATGTCTGTTAGCAGAATAATGGTATACCTGTGAAAAACTGAACATTGGATAAAATGACTGTCTATTCCCCTATGTGTATTCTATTCAGCCAGGTTGGAACACCAATTATTTGAATCTTCCAGAGATTCAGTTTATCCATCAATTTCAACAACACTTCAGTAGAAATTACACACTGGACAAAAGAAGAGAAATCTGTTGTACCTCACCAAGCTTTTAACAAAATGGCATTAATTGAGATGTACTTCTTGGTGTTCATAGCCATGGACATTCTTAAGGACTTTGCAGAAGGGCACAGTATGTTTGCATGTGAACCAGTCACATTACGGATGTGTCAAGATTTGCCATATAACACAACATTTATGCCAAATCTACTTAACCACTATGACCAACAAACTGCTGCTCTTGCAATGGAGGTAATATATTTTTACTCTTTTTTTCAATGAAAAAATGAATTCTATTATGAGGTTGTTTATTTTTTTTTATTTTTGCTTTCATTGGTTTCCTTTTAGGTTGTTTTCAGCTTTGTCTTAAGTTCATTAGGCAAGTGAATTTTGCAAGCATTTTAAAACCAAGACTAATAACATTAATACTAAACAGTATAATACTGAGTAGAGCTATATAAGGTAGCATGACTAAATGGTAAAGTGTGGGGTCTGAAAATGAATGCAAGTAGCTCATTTAACTTTTAACATATCATGATACAGACTGAAAGTTGCAAAATGATTACTACAGAGACTGAAGAGTGGGTGATATGGCCAAAAAACTTATGTTACGTTTAAATGAACACTTTTGACAGTTTCATAGATTCTGGTATAGTGTATAGTTTTGAGTGAAACACTCACACATTTTATTTATATATATGTGTATATATGTGTGTGTGTGTGT
>JANRMT010027041.1:46246917-46334206 GCA_026402145.1 Polypterus bichir lapradei | reverse complement strand
AACTTTTAAACAAATAGCTTGTGTTAATGATTCTTGAATTGGCATGTCATCACAAGGAACAAAACTTAAAACTAATTACATTTAAACAGGCTGGAGAAATCTTTTGTCATACTAGTGTCCACAAAATTATATTTTTCTACAGAGGCTATCCAAGATGGAAAGAGCAACACACTAGCTATGCACATTTTTCTGGTGCAATTGTTTTGTGTTTTTTTTTTTTTTTTTGCTTTTGAGCTCTGAACAACATTTTATTAAAATAAATATTTTTCACTTGTCAGTATGGTGTTTTTATAGGTTTTATGTTGCATGCTTATTTTTCCATCCACTAAACAAAATATGGCTATGTGAACTTAAACCACAAACCCAAGACAGGCAGGCAGTGTGGTGTAGTAGTTAAAGCTTGGGACTTCAAACCCTGAGGTTGTGGGTTCAAATCCCGCTACTGACTCTGTGTGACCATGAGCAAATCACTTGACCTGCCTGTGCTCCAATTGGAAAACCAAGAGAAATGTAACAAATTGTATCATAAATGTTGTAAGTCACCTTGGATAAAAGTGTCCGCCAAATGTGTAAATGTAGATGAAAACAACAAACTCCTGAATCTTAATGAGATTTGACAAATCTAGTTACTGTATGTATCACAGGGAATGCAGGCTGAAACAGATTTTATGCTTTGTTTTATGACTGCTTTAGACACAGAGGCCATTCTTGAAAAAATTCAGTGATGACTCAGATCTTTCCTCTGTTTTGGGGCCATACCTGTTGCAGTGGTCTAATCATGATGAAGAGCAGGGTTACTCAGTTACAGACCTGGGGCCTCATGTATAAACGGTGCTTACGCACAGGAATGTTGCGTAAGAATGTTTCTACGTTCAAATCGCGATGTATAAAACCTAAACTTGATGTAAAGCCACGCACATTTCCACGGTAGCTCATACCCTGTCGTGCGCAAGTTCTGTGCTTGGTTTTGCAGATTGGCGGCACCCAGCGTCAAAGCAGTGCTACTGTTCCTGTGTGGTTTCCCTTTCTTTTTCAGATCCACATCCCTGACGTGGCTTTATAAATACACTGAAATTAATCGCATATTGTTTCTTAGTTTAATGCATCAGATTGTAATTAACCTGTAACAATATAATGGTCCACAGAATGGTCAAACTGTTCTAAATACAATAGCTGCTTTAGCATTGTTACTCTCACTGCACCTTCTTCTTCTTTCAGTTGCTTCCGTTACGGGTTGCCACAGCAGATCATCTTTTTCCATATAACTCTCACTGTACCACTCGGAGTATTTTTATCACTGTATCTGAGTGTGAATCACAGCTGTACAGCAGCTGATCGGAAAGAGAATTATCGGTATACAGCATCAAGCACACACTGCCTCAGCCATTCACTATTTGAATTGGTCTATTCCAACAAACACTTTAGAGCCTTTCCTGTTTGGACCTCACGGTTCACAAACAGTTTCATACCAAGAACTATACACGCACTCAATCACTCCATCAAGTGCTACTTGTAGAACTGTTTGTACTTACAAGTTTACAGTTCGGTAATTGTACTTATGATACAGTTATAATATTGCACAACCTGAACCACTTTATAAAGCGCGTATTTACATATGATGACGATATCATTTTTAAGATGAAATGCAGCAAAATATATTTATTATATTATACAGATAAAACTTTAACTACACGGTGCCGCAGCGCTAGCGAGGAGGTTGAGCTTCGTTCACGGTTTGTTCCTGCCTTGCGCTGTATTCTTGCTGTGGCTGGTGCGACACTGGAAGGATAGATGGATAGAATAATTAAATATTACGAAGATATTTCAGTGTTGCTTAAAACTTTTGAAGAATTGGTGTTCTAAGCTTACAGATGGCTTAACATCTATTACAGAGCTGATTGTGTGGTGATTATTTGGAGAAAGAAAAGTAAGGACAGGAATTGGGGGTTAGTACGTTTGAAAAAGACAGTACTTCTGTAATAAAGCATTTCATCGAAGGTCGCGCATGGCGCAGCAAGCATCTTGCGAAAGACATGAACAATCGCTGCGCCACCGTGTTCCCAAGTTTAATAACATGCTTTAACTCCTATCATCATGAAAATTATATCACATATACTTCTCAGTATTTTAATTATTCAGAGAGCTGTAATATTACGAATGTAATGGATTGTGTGTCCTGTCGGAGGAAGAGAAAGCCCAGAAGCACGTAGTGGTTCACGCACATAGAGCACATAAAAGATCAAATACAAAACAAAGCATTTAACGTGCTACTTTAGTTACGATGGGATTTGAGAAACTAGTAAATTAAACGATTTTAAGATTATGTTTATGATGTTCTACTTTAATGCCAAAATAAACTATGTGATTAAAGTGGAAATTTCGAGATTAAAGTTGCCATTTCATGCTTTTTTCACACTGTGTGCCTTTTTTTTTTTTCCTCTGTACCCTAATAAGCTTTCATATGACACTCAGACGGTGGGCTACAACTCTCCTTTTCACAGCGACTTTGATATGTGACAACTTCTTTTTTATTTCGGGCACTGTGCGACTTTGTGAACTTGAGCTTTCAAGTTTCTCCGACACACTATGTCACTCGATCAACTTCCTTTTGTTGTTTATACCACTGTTTAAACCAACAAATAGTACGTTTTTCTTTGCCTCCACTTGGTATTTGCTGAAATTCTTCTATTTTCCCTTGTACTTTTGCCATTGCCTTTTCACAGAACACTGAACTTAAGGGCTATTTATATTGATTTGCATATTCAAAGAGGCGTAATTCTGGGAGGAGTTGGGGTGGGGCAGCAGGCACGTTTACGTACGTTAATTTCCACGCTGACCAGGATTTACAGTCTGTAGCGGAAGAACATGGAAGTTGGCGAACGCACATATTTATGCATCTGGATTTTTTTGTGCGTAAGTACATTTCCGCTTTTGTGCTTGCTTCATGTTATAGTGTGAATTCTACGCACGCTGTTATGCATGAGGCCCCTGGAGGTCTGCCGTGGCTGCAGCTTTTCACTTCAACTAGTTTTTTAATTAGTGTTAATTAGGTTGCTTGTTACAATTTAGAACCCTTAGATTTTAATTGTTGCTTATTTTTTATGACCAGCCATCAGTTAACAATGAGGTGCAAGTTACAAAGGAACCACCAGCTCTCCAGCTAACATGCATCCATTTAAATATGTGTACCTGCATCATGAAGTGTCTTGTGTTAATAAAATGTTTTGAAATAAAGGAGAGAAAAGGGAAGGACCACAAAACTTATCAATAAATTTTTGTCTTGGAAGAATGAAAGTACTAAAAAGCCCTGTATTATTAAATACGAAGTTTCATGATCTGTTATGCCTGGCTTCTAATTCTAAAAGAGTTTGGAATGATAACCTCCAGCCACTGCGGACCTGCAGAACCATAATTGAGGACCCACTGATTTAGAGTGTTTCTGCCTTCCAGTTTATCTTTCGTCTAAGCAGGGTCATTCCATATCCGATTTTCCAGAAATCCCATGCACTTTAGTCTCAAAAAAAATCTGAACAAAATTACCAGGTGTACCCATGTTTTCCAGGATACACCCTGTAAAATTGTTTTGATGTAAGAGCAATGCTTTGCAAAATACAGGCAAAATACAGGCAAATTTGACACAGCTTTATTTTTTCATAAGTTTTACCAAGACCATATCTCAAGAACTAAACCACCTAGGAGACTCAAATTTTACATAGTGGTGCCTTTATAGGTGCAGTACGTAATGCAATCAAAGTGTTTGGTTCAGATGACACCACTTGGTAAGAACAGACCTTCAAAAATGGAAAAAAAATGTAATAAGTCTTTGGCTTTGCTATGTTTAGCCATTCAGAAAGCATACTTCTAATTGATACTGCCTGCTGAAATTTTTTTCCATGTTTAGATACCTACACAGAGCTTTTCAAAATGTTATAAACAAACAAGAAACTGCATCAGGGTTTAACCAGTAGACCTCCCAAATTTGAAAAAAATCATTTTGGTCTAATTTTCAGACCAGCTTGATTTACTGTGGGAATGTCCAGACATTTTAAAATTATTTTTCCTGTCTCTCTACATGGTCCCTTCTTTGTCAAAAAACAAGTTATAATTATGTGAATCTTTCATTTGTACTTTTCATTCTAAACATGGGTTACATTCACCATTTCTCAGTAATGATAGTCATCATGTTCTTTATCACTAAATTGGGTATAGAATTAATGGAAAAAATAAATCACCAAAGGCACATTAAGCACAACACATGAACAACAGCTGCTTGACTTATTAAATATAACACTAGTTATAATGAAATGTTAACATCTTGGTATTGCAGCAGCAGGGATGAGACCCATTTCATTTCTGTTTCAATTGATGTGCTGAGTGTAGGGCATCTTTGTCTTTGAGATCAAGATGGTACTGCTTCCCACTGACCATTGTAGGTGCAGTTGCAATGATACACTGTAATGGCACTCAAAAATTTCTATCTACATGATCAATGGAAAGACTATGCAGGATAGTTTGGATGCATGAAACATATCAGGATGTCTGGTTCTGTTTCACTCTTGTCATGAAATACACCAATCCAACATTTTTCATTATACATGCACCCAACATAGCCTCCAGTTGGACACTGGTCTAATGTGAGGGATACATCTCGATCCATTAGTAGTGTGATATTTAGGGGGCAAATCTCTGCTGCTGCTGCTTCAGTGGTGAATATTCTGACAGTAGATTGATTGTCTTCACCAGGCATTCAGCTGATTTTGAGTTTGCCATCTTCTGTAGGCATGCAACAGTGGTATTCTCGAGTACCAGGTACTCTTTTGGCCATGGAGAATCTCATTCTCAGTTTGGCAATATAAGATAGCACATCATCATTTGAAATGAAAAAAAGGTTGACATTTTTGATAATTTACTGATTGAAAACTCAATGATTACCATTATTAACACATGGCACATTCAGCCTATGTTTAGGATGGAAAATAAACATGAAAGATTTGCTTTAGAAAAGTAAGGTTTGTGTTTTGAGAAAGAAGTGATAATGTAAAATAAAGGAAAAACATTAAAAAAAATTATGTGCACATTTCTACATGCCATTAGGGTGCTGTGAAATAAAATCCAAAAAGATTTTTTGGATTTGAGAGGTCTGCTGTTCAAACCCTGATAAAGTTACTTTTCTGTTTATTACTTTTTCAGAAAGCTTATATAGATAACTGAATAAGGAAAGAAATAAAAAGTCTGTGTTGGTTACAAATATGGCCTAACCATAGCTAAGCCAAAAACTCAAATTAAAAATCTGGTCAATTTCAAGAGGCTGCTTCGACCATGAAGGGTCATCTGGACCAAATGTTTTAATTTCTTCACATACTATACCAATTCATTTACCAGTGTGTGCACAGTCTGAGCCTGCTTGGTGGTTTAGGTCTTGAGCTATGGACTTATGAAATTTGATGAAAAAATGGGGTCAGATAAGTACAACACCCCCCTCCCCTTATTAAACTGGCTGAATCTTGGAAAGTATTCTCCTGACTGACATGGATATATCTGGTGATTTTTCCAGAATTTTCTGAGTCCGAAGAGTGTGGGCCATTGGTTGGTTTGACATGGAGTGACCCAGCATCAAAGCATCATCTCTGAGGGCACATGCAAATATCAAAGTCTAGCCCAAACTGTTCATAGTCATTCTATATGTTGCAGGCTGGTACCTGTGATGAATTTTGCTTGAATATATCTACTTTAAAGGGTTTTAGCTAGATTTTTTTCAGAAAAGCACCAATAAAGACATTCTCCAGAAAATATATTTGCAAACTTATTGTCTTCAGTCCTGTACCTGAATGTATCTTCATTCTCCATCTTGTTGCAGGGCTTTTTGGGATATTGTTTTGTCCTAGAATATGCTTTTCAGTTTCTGTATATTTTAATTCCAGCATGCACTAATACAAAATATGGAACTAAATCTAAAATGTCAAAATTGCAGGAAGTATATATTTACTACAGGAGAACTATTTATGCATGTTTATATAATAGTTTATTTTTAACAATAACTGTCTTGCTTTTTATAGAGCATTTTGGAGGAATCAAAGAAATTCAAGTATAAATAAAATATGGTTTAAACAGTATGTTAAAAATGAGATGAATACATGGAATGAAAGAATAATGTAACAAATGTAAAATATTTTAAGTAAACTAAAAGTTAAGATTAATTTGTATTCATGCCAGGGAACCATCTATGGAAAGTTTGTTCTACCTGTAAATGCATGGGTTTTTCTTCCACATTCTATACATATTTGTGTTTGGATAACGCACAACGTTCAATTGGTCAGGTATGAGTGAATCAGTGTTGACCTCCTCTTGTCCTACTTTACCCCTGAACTGGATAGTCAGTCTGAAAATGATTGGATAATGGATGGAACTATGAAACTGAAAAATCTGAAAAGGAAAATACAATATTTTGTTTCTTCCAAACTAGAAAAAAATATTTGTTATTCTTTAATTACTTTTACTTTCAGTTCAGTATTTAAAAAAATAAGTGTCTGTTTGGTTACGTTTTACAGTGAATGGTTCCATTAGTAACTAAGTCTTCTGCAGAGTGATTAATCAGATGTATTGCAGCTCCTTTTTTCTTTTCATTTTAGCCTTTCCATCCAATGGTCAACCTTCAGTGTTCAGCTGATCTACGATCATTCTTATGCGCTCTCTATGTTCCTGTGTGCACTGAATATGGCCGTGTTTCCCTTCCCTGTCGACGTCTCTGCTTACGAGCTCATAGCGACTGTCATAAACTCATGGAAATGTTTGGAGTTCCCTGGCCTGAAGAGATGGAGTGCAACAGGTATGTCTTTTTTTTATGCCATATTTTATGCTGGTACCCTTGAATGTTGTATGTAACATTTTTCATTAAACTGATTCCAGGAAGTTAGGACAACTTACTGTAAATTCTACATTTTATTGTCCGAACCACTAACCACTGTCTAAGTGAAGCTGAGCAAGTTGCGTCACCCCCAGTATTCACATTCTGGAAATATTTAAATAGTTGTACATAGCATTTAATATTTTGAAAGACACTTTAGATAATATAGTCTATCAAATACCATTTACACATTTTAATTAAGAATAATCAAAATGAAAAGTTTTGTTTAAGTTTACAAGTTATGTGGAAGAGGAAAGGTGCAGTTCTGGAAGTTTGGATTATCAGTTATTTTTATAGTATGTTAAATGTGCAGTTTTCCATCTTGAATGTTGCATTATGAAATGTTAAAATGGAATAATAGGTGAAACTTTAAAAATATCAAGTTTAACCATGGCATAACATTAGTCCAAGTGAAAACTGTATTCTATATTCCCTGTCTTCCAACACACCTTCTTTGCTTTTTAACATTAGATTACAATTGTAACGTACTATGCATCTAACTGTAATGGCTTATGCATGTGGGCAATGATTCACTGTATAAGCAATTGGTTTTCCATATTGAGTGATCACCATGTGACTTATCACACCTATCTGTAGCAAAAGGTAATATCTTGGAGATTTCCTGCATTAGGACACTGGAAATCATAGTAAATTACCAGTCAGTCTTCTATCATATATTTAATAGAATAAGAAGAACAGTTGTCACATTCTGTGCTGGTTCTTTCCAGAAGACTTTTACTTCTCACTTCTCAAAGAAAGCTCCCTAACAAGGTATTCTTCGAAGAGTATCAGAATGCAGTTGAAAACAGCATGGTTAAACATTGCTGATAAATCAGACACATGGTAAATTATGAACAGACACAAACATGAGCCAGCAGAGCCTTGGACCAAATTATAAATATCAATTTATTGCAACTACGTTAAAATATACTAGGGATGCTCCAATCAGGCAAATGTAAGACCGATACCAATCACTGTTTATGTTACTTGATTTGCTGATTCTGATACCGATTGTCAGTGTTTCTTTTGTTTTTTTTTTGTTTTTTTTTTTTGTTCCTTTAAAAATCTTTTTACACTAAACTCCTGCATAACCACACACACAGAAGCTTTATGTTCTATATTAAAGTGTTAACTTTGGTATTTTTATAATTAAACTATCAACCACAGGTGTTAGTTGTTCATTTTCTATTAGCAAAATGAAATTCTGTAAGCTTACTGTTCAGTGACCATAAAAATATTAAAATAAATAAAATGCATATTTTTGCTAATACAATATGTACAAAAATATTTATCCTTCATATCGCTCAAAAGAAAATAAAATGCTTCTCATAATTATGAACTGTCATATTGTTTGTTTGTTTTTTTCTTTAATGTAAATGTCTGAAGCAATGCTTAATTAAAAAAAAGTACTTTTTTACTGTTTCTATAACAAAAAAAATTATATATAAACGTATAAAGACATTTATCAGACAATGCTTACATAGGAGAGACGCTGGAGACCCCAGCAAGCAATCGACTCCAACCTAAAAAAAATTCCACCAGCCACATACTTCCTTATCATCACAGGGTATCACAAGGTAAAGCACGTATCCTGTCCAGATCAGGCACCAAAATAGAGCACAAGCCTGCAAACACTTTGCCTGTCATCCTTTTTCAAATGCTAAAAGCAAGAAATCAGCATCAGAGAGACAGAACACGGTTTGCAGCATACCACATGATTCATTCCCAGCTATATATATGGGACAAACATCAAAAACACTTGTCACTTGTATACAGGAACACCAAAATGTGGTCAGAAGAAAGAACCCACTGTCTGTGATTTACACACATACAAGTTTGACTGGACACACATTTACATGGAACTCTGTGCAAATAAAATTTGCAGTTAATACTGAAAGTGCCAGATAACTGGCTAACAAGTGGCTATTCAACGAAAATGCAACTAACAGATATTTGCACATGAACCCAGCATATGCAGGCTTGAAAAGGAGAACATTCATATAATAAATAAGACTTCATGACCAACACTCTCCGTACCCAACCCATACACCAGGGTTATTCAATTACAAATCCAGTTGGGCCAGATTTTCACACCAAGAAATTTAGCTGGGCCTGATATTTTCAGTGGCCGGTAAGCAGCAGGTAATGACAAATTTTAAATCCAAACAAATCAATGTATTTAAATACAAGTAATGTTTATTCATTGTTTCCATTTTAAATTTGGTCACATCTGACAGAGGCACATCAAAAAATATATAAAAAAAAATCAAAAAAGCTATAACTGAATTGAATCTAAGGTAGTAGCTGTAATTTTTTTTTCCACTTTTGAAATAAAAAAAATAAACATTTTGTTCACCCAGCAACATATCAAAGTGCATTAAAAAGTGCACAGTATTAGCAATAACATTTGGTTCCCTTTTAAAGCATGAGATCCTCCCCCAATTTAAATTGGTGGTAATGACAGGCAAGGGATTTTTTTTTTTTCCAATGAAACTTAAACTGTTTAATTCATCACTATTTCATTCACATGGCTTTAATCACTTATATGACAGAGGTTAAATTTGAGTTCCACAACAACACCTTTTCCATGGAATTATTTGTTTCCCCCCCAAAAAAACTATCTGAGTAAATGTTTAAGAGCAAGGCTGCACGTAGCACGTATGGCATAAAAGTAGATTAGTACATTTATTTAAAATGTCTTTGTACAGAGTTCTTGGGTGTCAAATAATGAATCATTAATTATAGTTATTACTATAATTATATTTTATTATTATTATTATTTTTACTAAATCATTTTCCATGTTTCTTTGTTGATGAGCACCTGTTGAAGAATTTATTGGTAAAAGAACAGATTGTGCGCATGCCAAAATGACTGAAGTAACAACTAACAAAGTGGCATTTTTGGATACCATTTTAACAAAGTTTACTGTTCTCCGTCAATCACAGAGCAGCCCAGTAAAGCAACAGTAATGCACCTGCAGCCTTAAAACGCAGACTTTATCACAGCTCTGTGTATGATGAAAGAGCAGGCAGGCAACTGCTCATGCATGTTTATTGATGGACAAGCTGGCATTTTGCATGGAGTTTGTGTTAAATCAAAAGAGAAACGGAATGCAAAGATGCACGAACACAAGGAAATCGGTGACAATCACAGTGCAAAATCAGAAGAGACAACTGAATTCTTCGCGGCAAAGATATCTTCATAACAGGGGACCTATATGATGGGCGGAGGAGCTTCAAATGTTTTGCATGCCTACCTTTTGTTTTGATGACCAGTGGTGTCATATTCAGCCCTTCATTCATTATTCTGGGACAGGTGTAACCAGCCTCTTGTTGAAATTCACAGTCATCCCCTCAGCAGCACTGTGTACTTAAAATATTTTCCTGTGCACATCTTCACCTTTGACGTAATTTTCACTGCAACTCTCTCGCACCCAGCGCGAGTTATAAACCATCCTTTATGTGGCTCAGGGATATGCAAGGGGAGCCCGTACCGACACATATGTTAACGGCACATATGCTCAAAAAAAAATGTCCTTTTGCATCTGTTACAATATAATACGATAATGTTTCAATGATTTCATTCTGTACTGCCGAACTAAATAGATTTGATGATTGCCAAACCTATTTTTGGTTGCATTTGCAGTCTGGAGCCCTTTTGTTTCTGGAACGCTACCATTTGGATAGGCCTGCCATACACCTACCCTCCCCTCCTTATTTGCTGTATATTGCCTTGGATTCCTATAAGTCTAATCATTTTCCTCTGATGATGATTCCTGATAGGAGTCAAAAGCTTAGAAATAAAAAAGTATTTTAAGATATACATTTCATTTTCTCCCTTTGTGGATTTCCAGTTACAGATATACAAACCATACCACAGACCCTTGCTTCTATACATATAACTATATATAAATATATATATATATATATAGTCTCACATTTACAATTAATTGATATTGGCAATTAAATACTGCTTAAATGTAAATATGCATGCACTTAAAGATTTTAATCACTAATTGTATTACAGCTTTTTTTGCTAATATTTATTATATTTATGCAGTTTTTTTTCTTCAGTGTATCAGCTAGACATTCATAATTCTTGAGGTATAATTATAAATATGGATTTAATTATTTAGTACTTGTTTCTTACCAAAATGTATACTGTTTGGCACACAGAAACAAATAATAAACAAAGTACAAATCTTTTTAAAAGCCATAAATGTATCAAGTGTTCCCAAGTTATTTGTCAAGAAGACACAGGTTTATAAACAAAAAGACCCATTTTGCTGTTAATCTAATAAGTCTATTCTTTACTAAGCAGCAGTTTCAAATGTATCGCTTTCTTTTCTTTTTCCAATTATAAAAATGTAAGCTGCTGTACTTAAAACAAGCTTCCTGTCCACATAACTGTTGTGTGGAGCTTCCACCTGCAGCTATTTAAGGTGAGCCGGGATTATGAGTTTTTTCGTAGGCTTCAGGAATTCTAGTGTTAAAGCTGTTAACATACACTTTTTTTTATATATACTCCAAAATCTTAAATTATGTATTTTTTTATAATGTGTACCATAAGGTTGTAGGGTCAAATCCCACCAATGATGTTGTGTGACCCTGAGCAAGTCAATTCACTCGCCTGTGTTCCAGTTGGAAAAACAAAAAAAGATATGTAACCAATTGTATCTCAAATGTTGTAAGTTTCTTTAGGTAAAAGTATCGGCCAAACAAATCAATGTACATGTAAATGTAAATTTAAAACATTTAGACTTTTTTCTCAATCAATTTTGTGTTATTGTTCTCAGATTTCCTGACTGTGATGAATCATATCCACGTGCAGTTGATCTTCTAACAAATATGGATAATGCAGTAGAATCCTCTGTGGCAGTGCAACGGGATTATGGATTTTGGTGCCCACGAGAGCTAAAAATTGAACCTGACCTGGGATATTCATTTTTAGGTGTGCGTGACTGTTCACCACCTTGCCCTAATATGTATTTTCGCAGAGAAGAGCTGTCCTTTGCACGTTATTTTATTGGCGTTATCTCCATAGTATGCCTCTCTGCCACGCTGTTCACATTCTTGACTTTCCTTATTGACGTTACTCGCTTCCGTTACCCTGAGAGGCCAATTATCTTCTATGCTGTCTGCTATATGATGGTGTCGCTGGTATTTTTTATTGGATTTCTTCTAGAAAACAGAGTGGCCTGCAATTCTGCCAGTCCAGGAAATTTCAAGGCATCTACTGTGACCCAGGGTTCCCATAATAAGGCTTGTACATTTTTCTTCATGGTGCTGTATTTCTTCACGATGGCTGGAAGTGTCTGGTGGGTTATTCTCACTATAACTTGGTTTCTGGCAGCTGTACCCAAGTGGGGTAGTGAAGCAATTGAAAAGAAAGCTCTACTTTTCCACGCCAGCGCTTGGGGCATTCCAGGAACTCTAACTGTTATTTTGCTAGCCATGAATAAAATTGAAGGTGACAGTATTAGTGGAGTTTGCTTTGTAGGTCTGTATGATGTTCATGCATTACGCTACTTTGTGCTTGCACCACTGTGTCTTGATGTTCTTGTTGGTGTATCTCTCCTATTGGCTGGGATTGTCTCACTGAACCGTGTGCGCATTGAGATTCCTCTGGAGAAGGAGAACCAGGACAAGCTAGTTAAGTTCATGATTAGAATTGGTGTGTTTAGCATTTTGTATTTAGTGCCTCTGCTTGTGGTCATTGGATGCTACTTCTATGAACAGAGCTATCGACACATCTGGGAAACTACATGGGTGCAAGAGCACTGCAGGGAATATCACATTCCATGTCCATACCCGGTAAGTAATTCAGTCTTTTTAAAATATGTATATTGATTTTTTTTTATATATATAAACAATGGCCTCACTCATCAATTAAATCTTGTCTGACTAAAAAATGATGCAATATTCCTTGATTATCTCCTGAGGTTCATTACTAGTAATGTGGTTGCATGCTTAACAGTGACAAACATCTGAAGTGTTTACCTTCGAGAATATAATTTTGTATTCTTATTCTACTGGGTCTTGACATAATGTCACTCTTAGTTGACAATGTCTGGAGCAGAAAGAAGAAGAAATCCAGGAGGTATTAATATTTGCTGTTTATCATTCAAACTAAATGGTTAACTTTGAAACAAAAACCTTAACACAAATTATATACTTAATTAATGATTATAAATCTTTATTTCTTTATGACAGAATACATTAGATAACTTCACTAAAGACAGTTGTATTAGAACCCCTAATTAGAAGTTATTTAGTCCTTCATTTCACTCAAGGCAGTCTACATTTGTTAGAGCATAGACTCAACAAAGTGTCAAAAATGTAAACTATCATAGCAGGGTCTTGTTGAAGTCAGTGTGTCAAATGGTTATTGCCTACACTACTAATGTATTGTTTGTTACATCTCATCTCAGAGATGCTAAATTCAACTGAGATTTGGTACCTGGGGATCCTATTACTGAAATGAATTAACTGTCACTTTTTTGGAATTATTCTAGACTTTTACTAACTTTGTGGTATGTGGCATTATCACACCATAAACCTGACTGGCAATGATGTTTGCATATCCTGTGACATTCATACTTTGCAAACATGCAGTTCATACACACTACACCATTATATTACCACACCACACACTCATTTCTTCATATTCTGGTCCTCCCATCATTCTTAATTAGAAGAAAGTAAGCAGACCGCAATGATTTTGCAATCTTTTTGCCTGCTTATTTTTTTCATTTATTTATTTATTTTTACTTTTTTTTACTTATTCCTGAGGTACTCCTCTCTTTAAATGGCTGACAACATCTGTTAGTATTTACAAATCGTGCCCGCCTTCATCAGGCCCAGTCTTCTATTAATTATTTGTTTCTAATGGTAGAACAAATATTGGTTGGACATTTTGCACAATCCTATCATCCAAGACACTAGCCTATGAGAAAATCCCCACATTGTTGCTATTCCCTTTTTCACTTATACTGTGTGTCTGGTACCTGGTGTTGTGAATTTTTAAAGGATAATTAAATCTTTAATCTTGGCCATTCATCCCCTGATCTGGGTAAAAAAATAACCCAATGGCACTTAAATGTTTCTTTAGATAACATTATTTGTACATATAGTGCTGCTAGTAATTGACTAGTTATTTATGTGAGAAAAACATGTGCAGTTTATAAAGTAGTCATTCACTGGCTATAGATTTAATGTCCAATCCAAAAGAGTCTTTAGGTCATTACTGCTTTTCCACAAGTCTCTAGAATTGTGGTTACCAGACACTAGGCTGCTTTTTGTATGCCATTGAGTCATCTATCAAAAATAATATTCTCTGAATGCATTCCTGCCTGTTAGTACTCACTTATTTGGTGTATTTATTTCAGAGTACATATTATTATATGGAATTTAAATTATTACTTATCTATGTTTGTCCACTTAAAGCAATGTCTTGTTTAGAGTGCCAACCACTTGTTAGATGTACTGTAATGTGTTTGCTATTTTTTTTATAGTGCATGATACATAATTCGTTATGGTTTCCAAATAGATTATAACAGGAAGTCTTGAATATAAATATAATTCTAAAATCCAAGGAATACCTTATTTTACCTTACTTTTAACAAAAATCAAAATGAGTATAGATCTTTTCTACCCCTCAACTGGAAAGACTAAATTTCAAGTAATAAATTCCACATGCCAGCTAAGATGAATAAATCACACATTATGAAAAAAAAGATTAGTGTTTTCAAAATGCTTAAAACATGAGGGTGTTTTGCTAGTCATGGTGTACCAGTCAGACACCAAAAGATGTTACTGCAACATGGAAAGAGCCAGTAAAGAGCACGTCTTAAGAGGCATAAACCATGAAATCATCTGTGTCAACATCATGAAAAGTTTTCAAATTGAAAACACAGGAATTTTTTTTTATTGTGTTTTGATTTTTATTATTGTTTCTTAACAGATACTTTATTGGTTTAAATTTATATTTTATAATATGAAATATTTTTTTTCTGCTCTTGATAATCAGATTCATCAACATTTCCTTTCAGGCTAGTCCATCAAGTCGGCCAGATCTTATCCTTTTTTTGATGAAATATTTAATGGCACTGGTTGTTGGAATACCATCTGTCTTCTGGGTTGGAAGCAAGAAAACATGTTTTGAGTGGGCCAGCTTTTTTCATGGTCGTCGTAAAAAAGAGTAAGTAAAACAATAACATGTAGAGATGTGCCAAATATAAAAAGAGATTCAAGGTCTGAAGTTACATGACATTGTCCTTTGCAGTAAATATGTTGACAAAATCAGTTTCCCATTTTAATACTCGCACACAAGAAACCAAAATCAACAGAACTCATCATATATTTAGCCATAGCAAATAATTAGCGCACATGTTGGAATATTTTGGACAAAAATAAATAAGTAAATGTATTGAAAAATGTAATAATAAAAATAACAAAATGATATATGAGCATAAATAATTAAATGTGGCATGGAACATTTTCTATTGCTTATTTCTTTATGGTTTTTATTTTAATTTTTCTGTATTTCAGTGACACCACACACACCATGAAGTAAGCCTTGTAATGAAAACTATTTTCACATTTTGCGAGGGTGGGCTTTAGTAAGTACTGTTTTTGATTGGTGAATCATTGGTGCATGCATCTTCAAGCATCAGGAGCCACGTTTTCAGAAGATGCTTTAGATTTAATCTCTTGAGAGGCTGATGAATCCAGAGCTTCTTGAATTAAAGTACCTTCTTTGCGCAGTATTTCTGCACAATTTTTTGTGCACACATAGCCACAATGGACCCAAACAATCACAACTTTGAGCAGGTGCTTTACTTGCCTTGGGAATTCTGGTCTAAACTGCATCCTCCAGGAGCAGGTCTCTTAGAATTATATGTCACTAATCTGTTGCAGTTTGATGGGTGAGAGTGACAGTTTTTATTTAAAGGCATATTAAATAAATAAATAAATACATACATATAGAAATAAGCAACACAATAAATGGTTCATGCCAAAATTTAATCATTTATTCTCACATGTAATTTACATTTTTTTACATTTCTTAATACATTTTTTATTTGTATTTTTATTTAAATACTTTTGTTCAAAATGTTCCTCAAAAAGTGCAACACAGTGAAAATCTTTTAATTTATCTGATTCAGTGAGGACACTAACTTTTTATTTTAACACTCCTCAAAGAAGGAGCTAAAATTAAAGAATACTTTGAGTAGTTCAATGCAAAATAGTTCATGCAAGGAAGACTTTAATGGATCAGACTTCTACCTTCAATCTATGCAGCAGCATTGGGAATATTTAAAGACTGAGGATGGGTTCAGCAGAATGTTTAAAGAGAGATTGGTTTATTTTATTTATCCTTACATGTGAATATGCAAAATATATTCATGAACATTTTGTTTTTGATAACTGAAACATAAATGATGCTTAATCAGTGCTATCAAAATTCAAACATGATAATATCAGGAAACAGTTATTCAGGATAATTTCATTTACAGTAATTGTTTAAAGTAGCATTTGCAACCAGAAGTTTCAAAGTAAGGTTAATCGACAAAATACTTTGTCACAGTATTGATTTCATCCACCAATATATAAGGTGTTGTACAGGACATAAATAAAATTCTTATAAGTAAATGTGCTGTACTGAAATAAATGTACTTCATACTGGAACACAAGCATTTAATAGTGACCTTTTGTTAAATTAACTCTGACAAGCTTTTGTTTTGGTAATTTTTTAACAGCTTAGAAATACATAAGGTTGTAGCTTTGTGTGTACTGTACTCATGTTTTTGAGAAGCATCCAGGGCAAGGGTGTCAAATGGCCCCTTTGTTAATTGGTGACCAATTACTGCTGCTGTTGGAACATGCTTATTTTGCCTTGAATTAAATTGATTTACTTTTCAAGACCTTTAACTGTTCCATCTTTATTTGATCAGCATCTAAGCAATAATGTGACATACCAGAGGCTGCTGGTTAACTAAAAATTAAAAAAATTAAGAGTTGTTACACACACTCGTGCTGTTCAAAATCAGTCGTTATTCAGCCTAACTTGTGTATTAAAAGAAAATCTAGAGAAACGGGGGGGGGGGGGAAATTATGTGGCAATGGGGAAAATGTGCAAATTCAGTACATAGAGTGAGTGGGCTTGGAAAGCCAAGAAAATCTACAAACTATGTGTAGGTGTTCTGTGCTATGGACCAGGGTTGGTCCATAAAAACTGGTTCTCTATTTTTTAATGTAAAAATGAATGTTCAAAGAAGAATTGCCAGCATATTTAATATTTACCTATTTAAATTGAAATCATGTGTCTACCTATGAGACCATGTCTGGTCAGAACAGTTTGAAGAATACTCCAATAAAAAATCTGACTTTCCCTCATACTTCAAGATCACTCACTTTCTGCCAGAATATTTAAAAACTGTACAAGCTTCCCCACAATTATAAGCAATAATAGTACAAAAACTCAAAATCAATCCATGGGTCACTTAAGTGTCTCTAGCCTTTATGCCCCTGATAGTAAATTAAGTTTATGATGCATATGTATAAAGTTAAGAGGTATTTTTCAAAATTATACTGGTTTCATGTTATTCAATGATATTTTTTTCCCCGATGCATGAGTGGATGTTAACCACATTTTCCACTGCAATTACTGCAGTAGACTGGCTAAGAATAACCTATTCCACTGTCATGAGAATTGTACATTGTACAAAAAAAAATTTAATGTGCACACAAGTACTAATATAGGTTTGCATGGCCCCATAAAGTGATGGTTTTCAAGGGGGTGGCAGTAATGAAGAGAAGGAATCACATTGCATGACAGTTGCAGACAAAATATGACCTTTTTATTGAACACATTTTGCAAACAACTTAAACCATAATTTTGACAGCATATTTTCAACCATCCAAAGAGGCATTTAGACTTGGTAAAATATCCAGAGGTGGTTGTCAAAAGTTTTATTGCACTGAACATGTCTTAGAAAAGGAATAAATAGTAAATATTTTTGTAAACCAACTACACTTTCTGTTAATGTTAACAATCTCTGTCCACTGACACGTTAGCTATATGGATTGTAATGGCGTTGGTTGTCTCGATCTACCACTTGCTTTTTTTTGTCGTAGGCAGTACCTCTAGCAAATGCGTCTACAAGTGAAGTCTGATTCAAGTGTCCTCTAGCTTTTTCAGTTTTACCCGAGGACGTGGAGGGTGCCAATCTTAGTTCCATACATTCATGGTACTCCAACGCATGTTTATGGCTAAGGTGGTACAGCAAATTGCTCGTGTTGCCGCCTCCGTTGACAACTTTAGCTTGACAGCATTTGCAGTAAATAGTTGTTTGGTCTACATCCAACCTTTTAAAACCAAAGTATCTCCAGACAACAGACACGGCTCCTTTCTTCAGCAAAAGTTCTTCTGTGTCAGCATGTTCAACTTTAACGTCTGCTACAGCTTCAGTTTCAGAATGTTCTCTGTCCATTTTCACTGCTCGATACCTCCACTAACACATGTACTCCGTTGCATGTGTGTTTAGCAGTGTAGCGGTAGAAAAAGGTCCCCTCTTAAACAGTTTCCCACTGCACCACATTCCAAATCTTGTTTAGACTATTTAAACTGGTGTTGCGGTATAAGAAAAATCCATATCATAACAAAAATAAAAAGTGGTTTTCGGTATGAGCCAGTATACCTCCCAGCACTACCTGTTGTTTGTCAGATTACCTATGTTCTTATGAGCAAAGGTATTCCCAGAACAATGTAGGGTTGAAGGTCCTGCCCAGAAACAGGCAAGCAGTACTAGACACAAAAATTATGCATAATGGAAAAATAGATGGTTTTATAGATAGAAGAATTTTACTAACTTTTTTCATTTATATTAGTTGTAATTATATGTTCACATTACTAAAATTCGCTTACAATTAGGTGATCTATGAAGATAGATTTAAGGAGTTCAGCCTTTTTAGTTTAAGAAAAAGAGATTAAGAAATGACATGATCAAAGTCTTTAAAATTATTAAGGGAGTTAATACAGTGAATTCCAGCTGTTTCTCTAAAATAAATTCTTTAACAAGAATACGGACACATGGTTGAAAACCTGCTAATGGCAGACTTCAAACAAATGTTAAAGTTTTCTCTCAACACAAAAAAACATAGGAAAGTTTGATTTTAGGGACCTTCAAATCTCAGCTTGATATTTTGGAGAAGTTCTTTGAAGGGGTTGTTGGGCTGAAAGTCCTGTTCTCGTTAACAGTTGTTCTAATGTGTGTAGGAACAGAGTAACCTCACAAAGTGGGAAAGTCTGTATCTGATTAATTTGATTTGATTTTGCATCCAGTTTTGTTTTAGAATTGAGAAAAATAATCTATACTTGCCTTTCAACAGCTGCACTGTAAATGAGAGCAGACAAGTGCTCCAAGAACCTGATTTTGCACAATCTCTGCTACGAGACCCAAACACACCTATCATCCGCAAGTCTAGAGGCACATCTACGCAAGGAACCTCAACACACGCATCTTCTACACATCTTGCTATGTTAGATGATCAAAGGAGTAAAGCTGGAAGTGTTCATAGCAAGATGAGCAGTTACCATGATAGTTTACATCGTTCTCGGGATGGAAGGTGAGTATATGTTAGGTATTTTAAGTAGATAACATAAACTTTCTTCTTACCAGGCAACAGAAATGTTTAAAATGAAATCTCCCTGTAGCCTGCTTAACACCTTCTAATCTGTTTTACATTATAACAAAATATAATCTGTATTATTAAGAGTTCATCCAGTTGGCATTAAGAAAATCCAAACTATAGAAATAAAGAGGGGAAAGGGAAATATTGAACAGTACATTAACAGTAATTAAAACATACCAAAAACAAATAAGTATATCTTTTAATTAATATGTTAAAGTATCAATTTTATAGTATATCAAGACAATAAATCACTATTCCAAATTTATTTATTGTATTTATTTATAACTACCCTAGATCAAGTCAAACATGCAATACTGTTTATATTATATGTGTAGAAAAAAATATAATCAGAAAAACTAAATAGTAAATTAAAATAACATGATTGATATCTAAACCAAAATAAGATTATTTAAAGAAAAAATATTAATATATAGTAAATGTAATAAATAGCAAATGTAATAAATCATCAAAAAGAACAAAACAACTTGTATCAAAGATTATTACGAATACCAAACAACAAATTTCAAAACAATGTAACGATGTATGAGAAAGGAGATGTGGGCAATTTAGATGTAATCTGGACTTTATGTAGTCCTAATTTGTCCAGAAATCTTGTCCATATAGACTTTCATTCTAGATTTGTCTTAAGTTAGAAACCCAGTAGTCACAAATATTATTGCAGAGATACTGTGATCAGCCACAACATTTAAACCATTGACAGATGGTGTGAATGACTATGTTTACCTCATTACAATGGCACTTGTCAAAGGATTGGATATATTAGGCAGCAAGTGAACAGTCAGTTCATAAAAGTGTTGTGTTGGAAGTAGGAAAAATTGGCTGGCATAAGGATCTGAGTGACTTGGACAAGGGTCAAATTGAGATGACTAGACAACTGTGTCAGAATATCTGAAAAACAGCAGGTCTTGTGGAGTGTTCCCTGTACGCAATGGTTAGTTCCTACCAAAGGTGGTCCAAGGAAGGAGAACCGGTGATCTGACGTTGGGTCATGAGCGCCCAAGGTTCATTGATGCATGTGGGGAGTGAAGGATAGCCTATCTGGTCCAACCTCACAGATGAGTTTTTGTAGCAGAAATTGCTGAAAAACTTAAGCACAGTGCGTATGGGGCTGCATAGCCACAGAACGGTCAGAGTTCCTATGCTGACCCCGTGCACTGCTGAAAGCGCCTACAATGGGCACATGAGCATCAAAACTGGACCATGGAGCAATGGAAGAAGGTGGCCTGGTTAGATGAATTTTATTTTAGATCATGTTGGCTACCAGGCACGTGTGCATTGTTTGCCTGAGGAAAACAAGGCATCCGGATGCACTAGAGGATGAAGGCAAGCCTGCAGAGCAGTGTGGTGCTCTGGGTGGTGTTCTGCTGGGAAACTGTGGATCCTGGCATTCATGTGGAAGCTATTTTAACATGTACCTACCTAAAGACTGTTGCAGACTATGTACACCCCTTCATTGCAGCAGCATTACTAAATGGCAGTAGCCTTATTAGCAAGGACAGTGTGCCCTGCCCCACTGCACAAATTGCTCAGGAATGGTTACTAGAACATGACAAACAGTTCAGGGTGTTGATTTGGTGTCCAGATTCCTCAGATCTTAATCCAATCGGCCCCACCACACAATTTACAGTACACAAAGGATCTGGTGCTAATGTCTTGGTGTCAGATATCACAGGACACCTTCAGAGGTATTGTGGAGTCCATGCCTCAATGGGTCCATGCTATTTTGGTGGCACAAAGGGAGTCTACACAATATTAGGAGGGTGATTTTAATGTTGTGGCTGACTGGTGTACAACTGTAGTATATATTACACAATATTTAAAATTTCTTTGTGTTTTTATTAATAATTTCTTTACTGTTAGCTATTCAGTTTTTTTCTGAAGTTTTTCTCTAAATATTGTCCTTGCATATCCATCTGTTATTTGGTACTGTGTTGATTCTGTAAGTAGTGAATTACTATGTTTGTGACAGTTAGTAGTCAATAGTTTAAATTAAGGACATGTTTATGGTTTGTTGTTGAGTAGATGGCACTGTGAGGGACACCAGGTTTACGTTTGGGCTTTGGCTACCAGATACATAGAAAAATGCATGTTCTTGGCACTTTATTTCTGTCATGGTCCAGTGAGTTTATTAATGTTTGAATTTGTGTGTACCCAGTGTTGTATTGATGAAATCATGTGTGGGGAGGAATAATTCATAGAGATTAGTCAGTCAGTCATTTTCCAACCCGCTATATCCTAACACAGGGTCACGGGGGCCTGCTGAAGCCAATCCCAGCCAAAACAGGGCGCAAAGGAAGGAACAAATCCTGGGCAGGGCACACACACCCACACACTAGGGACAATTTAGGATAGCCAATGCACCTAACCTGCATGTCTTTGGACTGTGGGAGGAAACGGGAGCACCCGGAGGAAACCCACACAGACACAGGGAGAACATGCAAACTCCTCACAGGGAGGACCCGAGAAGCGAACCCACATCTCCGTACTGCGAGGCAGCAGCGCTACAACTGTGCCACCGTGCCGCCCCTTCATAGAGATTATTCTTTTTATAATCAGAGTTGGGATAGTTACAGAAAGTCGTATGTATTTTGTGGAAAGTGCAAGGATGGCGCTTACTGTACATGTCCTTTCAGTATTTTAATAAGGAGAAAATATCAAATATCAGTCCAAATTCAGCAATTAAACAAGTAAGCTACATGACTCACACTGGCACTGTGCCATTTCAAACAAATAAATCAGCTAGTAGAAGTCTTTAGTTCACAAAAAGAATTTTTAATAAAAAGAATAATAAAGATAAATCTCTTGGCCAGTGTATCGGGGAGTGTTGGGTCTTTAATTCAAAAGTGTGACACCATGTGAAAGGGCTTCTGTGATGTGGGCTACATTCATTTTACCAGATGAATCAATTTAATAACATTTTAGCAAAAAATACACACATTATACATGTTTTTATTATGACTTGACATGCGACACAAGTAACGTGATATTTTTTTCATGGTTGCTTTGGTAGTGGTGGCTGTTGTCTAGAATTGATCACTACCTGCTTCCAATAAAGCATAAACTTTGGTGGTTTCATTCTGCATCAAAACATGAGATGAAAAATTTCTGTCACTCATCACTACAAACAACTTGGAACAAGTAACGTTTAAAAAAAAATATTAATTTTGCATGGAGTGTTTCTGTAAGGTAAAATGTAAATTCATTGTGAAACAGTCAAAGAGACAAAACTGCTATAAATACATTGCCAAAGCTTTGAAATATTGTAGAAGGTTAAAGGCTGTAAAATGTAAATAACGTAATATTACATTGTACTTTTTATTTTCATATGCAAGAACCTTTGTTATATATTGTTGCAGGTATACACCATGCAGTTACAGAGGAGTTGAAGAAAGATTACCACATGGGAGCATGTCACGGCTTAATGACCAATCTCAGTCAGGCAGCATGCATCGGCTCAATGACCAGTCAAGGCACAGTAGTATTCGGGATCTGAACAATCCTCCTACCCACATTACACATGGGATTAGCATGAATCAAGTTCTTGAGGAAGATGGTGCAAGCGCCTAAAACTGTCAGGAATAAGCCTCATTTTTGTTTTGTTTTTTTTCTTTTCTTCCAGTTATCATTGACTCAAATGAATGTCAAAATGCACATCTTGAAACTGAATTTGGCAAACAGTGGATGTGAGGAAGGATACATTTTTAACCACTGGTTTTAAAATATATTTGCATTTCTTCTTCAGTACTATTTTGAAATGTCATATAAACGTGTCATATGTTATCTTTAGCAATTGAATTAGAGGAAGTGGTGCTGTAGTTAAGATAGTAACTACTAATGCAAAGCCTTAAAGTTAACGAACAATAGGTTAGGTTATTTTTGTATCAGTTGTGAAATAGGAAGTGTTTAAAGAAAAAAAAAAGGTGTTGCTGTAGGTCACCAGGGCTTTATTAAATTTAGTAAATATGAAACTCAAAGATTCAGCTTTCTAAAATTTAAAAATTACTGTCTTTCTTTTCAAAATGATGCTAAACCTTAACTTTTTGAAGCATACCGTCATTATTTATTGTCAGCTGTTGTCTGTTCTTGGGGGGGGAAAAAGCTGTAAAGTTACCAAAAAAATCTTATTTCTGCTGTCTTAGCCAGTTGATATTGTACAACCAAGCCTTAAACTATACTTTCTATTCTTCACAACCAGGCTTTAAATTACCCATTCTGTTCTAACGAGCTGCATTTTAGAGTAATTGTCTCATTCAGAGCCAGCCTGTTGCATTTCCTGAAGGACTTTGGTAGTGCTCTACTAAAATGTTTAATCAGTTATTGAAAATACAACACAAATTAAAGGATCAACATCACTCAGTGAGGAATTACATTTAAGAAAAAACTTTTTTTTTTTTTTTTTAAATGCATCATCTAGAGAGCATTTGGAACAAACTAGGAACTCTCAGTATATGTGGTATACAGTATAACTTTTATCTTGGTAATTTTTACATTATAACTAAGATAATGTTTTCTTAGTTTTAGCATAACAGGTGCGTATTTATAACTTCACCTGCTTTTAAAACAAAAGTAGAGAGAACCACAATGTGGCCTTCACGAGTAACAAAATGTGTCTGTGCATATCTGTGAAGTCTACCTTAAAAGTCCAACAGTGCAATTAAGTAGACTTCTATATTCAGAAACGTTTTTTAAGTTATTGCTTTCTTTCAGATGGTGCTGTGCTTTAACAGTAGCCAGTTGCAGCAACCAGTGTATTGTCCATCAAATTACAGTGCTAGCTTTAAGAAGACCTTGTACTGCAAACACAGAAAGAGCAAAGAAAAACGTCTAAGATGACCAGCCATTTCTATAGATTCTTCTTGCCAAGTCTGAAATGTCCATATTTTATTATTTCATACCCTGCTTTATTCATGTTCATGTGTAAAATGTGTAATATGCACTGACAAATTGTGTATGTTCATCATTCTGTTAAAAAAAAAAATGACTTGTTTAATATAACAGCAGGCCCCACAGTTTAGTCCATGTAGAATTTTGAAAGCAGGTGCGGCAATCGTTCTTTGTAGTTCATTTGCCCCCAAATAACTATTTCAAACAAATAAGCTAGTAAAGATATGAGTTTGTTTAAAAAAAAATTAGGAATAAACTTATACTTAAAAGTAAGTGAAGTTAGTAGTACTGGTTTTCTTATAATAATTTATGGTATGAATGCAGGTGAAAAACAGAAAACATTGGAGTACAATGGTGAAAATAAAAAAGGAACTGGAAAAACAGTACAGATGTTTAATTAACATTTTCACGCACATGTGCAAGAATGAGCCTGGTGGGGATTCTCCTTGTATTTAACTGCTTAGATGCAACAGATGTCCTTGGGTTTCATTGAATCTGAGAACTTATGTCATAAAAAGAGTCGGGATGTATTCAGTCACCTTAACCTACATGGTTAGCATCATCCCAAATCTTAAGTCATTATATAAGACCTCAGATTGTATGTGTAGCATGAAGTACTGATGAATTCTGCAATGTGGCGATTTACCTTGTAGTCAGATGCACGATCTTATTAAGAAAACTTACAGGCAGATGGCCTGTAAGAATAGTTGAAGATGTCTAATAAAGTGCTAGTCTTATCAGTTGCATTTCACATTTTTTTGTTGAGTGTTTCTCCAAACACAATGCCGAATATCTGATATATTAGTGCGGCTGTCGGTGTTAAATTATGTCTTCATTGTCTTCAAGGTGTATTCAGAATAGACACCACACAAGATTGCTTTTCACAGGCCAGTAGTTGTTCAGCTAATGGTGGTTTTAAACACTCACTGCCAAGTCTGAAGCGGTATTTTCATTTCTGCTTTTACAGGCTTTAAAAAGAGCAACAGCATAAAATAACCAGTTGCACAAGCACCTTTGTGATCCTTTCACTCTTGATGCTCCTCTACATCCCTTTGTTTTCAGATCCGTTCTAGATCAATTAAATGCAATACAAAGTTATAACAAATGTTTTTTAATGCTTATTGAGGCCAATTATGGTGATTGGTACAATAAATTCATAAATTGTTAGCTGGACAAAATGAAAAACAAGCTTACCCTGTCAGTGTGCTGAATTTTAGAATTAAACCGTTCAACTCTAAGAGGACTGCCAAGGTTCAGACTGGAGCCTTTAAATGTGAATAAAAAATAATAATAATAATAATGGACATATATTTATCCCATTTTAAAAGTTAACACTTATTTTTTTCATTTGGATAGTGTAAAGCTTATTCTCATAGAAAGTCATATTTTTAAAAACTAAAAGTTCACTTTCATACCTCATTCAATTTTTTTTTCAGTTGTAAAGAATATATGGCTGAAATTTCAGATTTTTATTTTATCATTGATGTGGTTCCTCTTTATTACATTGAAAAATGTATATCCAAATAATTTTATTATGTGCATTGTAGAATTTCACTGTTCGTATTTTTAATGTTGTGCTTTTTTTTATAAAGCATATTTTGGTTACCGTTTTCCATTTTCATTACCAAACTATATAATCACTTAATTGGTTGTATTTTTTTTAAAGTGGGTTCTTTGTTTCACCTTCAGTCATGTTTCCTATTTCATCTTCTTCATCACCTAAGCACATGTGGACCAAGACGCACCTGCCCTGTTTCCTTTTTGTAGAATGTATGAAGTTTAGTAGCGATCAGCTGTTGTACTAGTCTGTGTATATTACTACTTTTCACATAATGTAACACTAGAACTAACAGGTTTTTTATTCCCACCTAGGAAGAATGTGCATTCAATGTACCTGAAATATTTTGTACAAAATAAACATTTTATGTAAAGACAAAAAAAGCCTTTTTTTTTTTTGTTTGTTTGTTTGTTTGTTTGTTTTTGTTTTGAAAAGTCACATTGCCTTTTCTATTGGGATAACATCAGACATTTTGCTCTTTGCTCTACTGTTTTGAATGTAAGAACGAAAAAAGTCTAAACCAATAAAAAAAATCGTTTCATTTTTGGGTATTTCTGTACAGATAGATGGCCCTTTTTGTTTTTCATCACCCTATTTCAGACTACCATGAGAAGTAGAACAGTTGCCCACCATGTGTTTCCTACTGGTCACAATTTCTTCTTGTACTAATAAAAGATTTGAAAGGGTAGTGTTTGATTTGAGTTTATTCTTTGTTTTAGTGTTAGTAGACCTAAACCAGAGGTTCTCAGTTTCACTCTCACTGTCACAGTAGCTCCATATTTTTGTTTCAACCTAGTAGTAGCCTATTGTTAGGCTTCGTCAGGTCATTCTCAAATTGTAGATTTTTCTTTTCCAAATATATATCCCAAATGATTTCTGGAACAAAACAGATTCGTATTTTTTTTTATTTCCCCACTTTTTTCACTTCCATTTCTTTCCAAACATTTTAATAAAACAGATACTTGATGATGAGCACACATATGTGTTAATGGGACCAAGTTAAATAGTGAACTGTTGGTTCTTTTGCCCTTTGTTAATTGGGAGCTTGTTGAAAAACAAGACGCAGTTAAAAGCATTGAACACAGCCATTTTATACTACATTGACTGAGAATGTTACCGAGCGAGTAAATTGAAATGGAACACATGTTGCTTAAGCAAAAGTTGTTTAAGCGGCAATAATTGCCTTCTAATTATGTAATTGGCTTGGTCAAAAGCCTGCAGCCAATGCAGTGCTTCAAGACCGAAAGACAGGACCCCTGAAATAAAATAATACGAAGACTAGACAACTGTCCATAAAAGAAAAACAAATTATATGTATGTGGAAAGAAACGGAATTCATTCTTCATTTAAACAGTTTCTGTTGTTAAAGGTAATGTAATTGGGGGAAAAAAGAAAATTTGACTTTGTAATAATTCCACAGAATGAATAAATATGCCATTTTAACATGTGAGAAAAACAAGTCAACCCTTTGACTTGCTTAGCTGGTATTGCCCCTTCAAGTAGGTGTTTCTTATGACCGTCTACCGGTCTACTACATCAACTCTGAAAAAGTTTTTCCCACACCTCCATGCAGAGTTTTTTCAGTTGTATAATGTTTGAAACGAACTATGTACACAAGGCACCCTTCAAATTCCCCCCCAGAGCATCTTTGACTTGCCCATTCCAGAAATCCTACATTCCTTTCATTTCAGCCATTTTTTGGTGGATTTACTGTGTTATTAAGGTTCATTATCATGTTTCAAGTTCCACTTCTGATTGAGCTTCAGTCTTCTGATGGATAATCTCACATTACCTTCAAGAATCCTCTGGAACAATGAATAATTCATAATGGATTCTGTGATGATGAGCTACCCAGGTCCAGATGCAGCAAACCATCTCCAAAACAAAACATTTCCACCATCTTGATTTACAGTTAGTGTCAGGTTCTTTCGGTCAAATGCTGTCTTTGGTTTTTGCCAAACATGTTTTCTGTTACTGTGCCAAAATAACTATCTTTGCCTCGTCCATTCAAAACAAATTGTTCCAAAAGTCCTGATCTTTGCCTGAGTGTTCCCTGGCAAACTTGCCCTGATGTTCCTTCTGGACTGCAATGCTTGCCTCCTGGCATGCCTTCCATGTAAATCTGATTTGGGAAGCTTCATTTCTAGTAGTACAGCATGCACTTTGACATCAGCAGTGGCAAGTGTTACCTATAGGTTCCATTCTGACATTCTGTGGTTCTTACAGACTTCTTTCAAAATCTAAGTATTCTGCTCTCAGGCTGAACTTTCTGGGGTGGCCTGGCCTGGACAATTTGGCTGTTGTTAGAAATCTCCACTTGTAGATGATCTTCCTGACAGTGTAATAGTTGATTTCCAATTCTTCGGTGATCTTTTGAAATCCCTTTCCAGACCCCTAGACAACTATAAGCTTCTTTTTGAAGGCCTCAGAAAGCTCTTTAACACTTTAACAATAAACAGCAAACTAAACTGAATGTCTGAGGTTTAAATAAGACCGGTTTCTCCAAGATCCTCTCTAATCATTTGCATCTGATTCTAACTTTAGGTATTTGAAGTAGTGATAAGTGTAGGTGCGGAGTTACTTTTTCCACACATGAAATGCACTTGTATTTATATTTATTTAAATTATACAATGTACTACAAAATATAAATGTGACATGATGTTTGTTATATCGCCTTTAAGTGAAGATTTAATCTTGATATGTCCCTACATGTTTAAAAAATGTAATGATGTGTATTTATTTTTTCACATGACTAAACAGTGTATAGTAAATGTAACAGTTTTGAATATCTTCAAAAACTGAGAAAGCAATCACCAACAAAATGATATTCCAAACATATGCATTCTTATGTTATATCTGATTTGAAAGTCATATTCTCTGGTCTTGATATACAAGGCCAGTGTAATAGTATTGATGATTCTGTCTTAGCTTTAAATTCACCACGTAAAATGATTTTAAACTCCATTGCTCTCCTCAAGATACGCTGCAAAAAAGGAAGACCAGCTCCTTGGCTTAATGGCACTACACAGCAGCTGTGCCATGCCTGTGGAATTACTGAACATGTTGGAAGAAAGACAGGTTGACTGTATCTAAGAAGATTTTTAGGACTTCTCTGTTCAACTTCCAGGGTGCAATTAAGAAACCTAAATACGATTACTGATTTGGTATCCTCACATTCTAATTAACCTAGGGTCTTATTTTTTGACACTATTGACCATGAGATCTTGCTGTTGTGGCTTGAACATCTGGTTGTGCTTAAAGGGGCTACTCTTAACTGGTTCAGGCCATATCGTACGGGTAGACACTTTTCAGTGTCTTTCAATTCCTCTTTCTCATCTGCTGCTCCTGTTAAATGTGGTGTTCCTCAGGGATCCATTTTGGGTCCTATTTTATTTCCTATTAGCCATCCCCCACAGCTCCGCCCGCGTAGTAGTGAAACAGGACAAACTTTAAAAATCAATCAACAAACATGTATCGCTAGCTAAGCAGAGGCAAGGTACACTACAAAACGCAGGGCTACACCGACTTGAACAGAGGCTTGCACGTGAGTGAAGAGGGCCCTACCCGGCTCCTCACTCCAGACGTCACCAATCCCCATCCCCTCGGCCGGCAGCCTCTGTCTCGGATTAGTGCAAACAAAACATATATAAATACAATACCAGTCTAACATTTTAAAACACCTCAATTTTTCCTATTTTTCTTAAGTTTAAGCAATTGAAGTCCAGTGAATAACCTGAAATAGTACAAAGAATAGCAGTAAACTGCGAGATGTTTAAAAAAAATGAGGTAACAAAAACTGATAAATAATGCCATTTCCAGAGTTATACAAAAAGGCCTTTTTCAGGGATAGTAATTGAATTGCAATTGAAGTTAATGCAGCCTTGAAAGTTGATGCGCAATTCCTACAGTTGTCCGAACTTCTGTTGATTACTTACTCTGTCTATATAAAAAAAGTGTAGAAATAAACTGTGTTGTTAAACATTCTAAAGGATAAATTTGGACAATATCCCACTGTATATCACTGTTATAATGATGAGAAAAGACAGGCCATTATAATCCATTATTATCTTTCCTTTAGAAAAAATGTAAAAGAAACTAGGGCGTCAGTGAGTACAGTTTCCTACCTCATCAAAAGGAACTTGGAAATTGGAGGAAACTCTGACAGGAACAGGTCTGGCGAATCCAAAACCACAACAGAATCAGAAGACAAACTTTTCTGAGAGTCACAAGACAACAGTTGTGAAGTATTCATATCTCCAATTGTTTATTTGTTCTATGCTTTCATTTCAGAGTACATTGAGACTGGTTTTGGTTCAAGGGCCCGCTTTTTCCTTATTTTACAATTTTAACAATTGCTCTCTTACTGCCACCCAACTTATCAAACCTGCAGCTTGAAGACTTCTCTTCACAGCTGAAGGTGACACTTGCTTCCTTGGACGTACTGCTAAGCTGTTGTCCCGTGAGACACCTTTCATGCAAGCTGTTGACTTTCAGAAACTTGTCTTCTGATTCAGTTGTGGCTTTGGGGTGTTTCTGTATAACTCTGAACATTACATTATTTAACAGTGTTTGATGACTATACCCTCTTTTTTATTTTACCTTTGGCAGAACACCACATTCCATTTTATTATTTCAGGTTACTTACTGGACTGGTGGTTTAAAACCTTTGACCAGAACCAGAATGCTTCTTCAGAGAGAAGCCATAGAGGAACCATTTTTGGTTCCAAAAAGACCCATCCATGTGAAGGTTCCAGAAAGTCCTTTGATTTATTAGATCTGTAACAGGCTCCATAGTGTTAATAACCATGAATAGATAGTAACAGATTTGTCAAATACCAATGGCTCATGATTTTAAAAGGACTTTTGTTGTATACAATAACACAGGCTAAGTCCAAGTTTTTTGATCTGTTGGTGTCCTGCTAGGTAGTTTGCCATACATTAACAATTTCAGGTTTCTTCTACATATTAGGAAGTTTTTCAAAGCACAAGGAACCAACTTCAGATGATAAGAACCCATCCCAGAATGAAATGGTTCACTGTCAAGCAATGGTGCTACGAAGAACCACACAACCCAGTAAAGAACCATATACTGTACAGTGCTGTTAAAGAATCCTCATTTTTTTAGAGTGTAATGTATTTAAATAATGCATTGAAAAGAAGATTCAAATGAAACAGTCTATTCTTGGAGAAGCACATGGTGTGGAAACTGAAGAAATTAAACAGTCAAGTAATTTGATTTTTTTTTCAATATTGCTATATATCCAAAAAAACTTTGAAATAATTTTAAAAAGATATAAGATGTGCTTTATAAAGTTATAATATAATTAGTAACAGCTTGAGGGTTTTGTTTTTGAAATATTAAAATAAGTTGATCATCTTTCTTATTTTTTATATTTTTATATAAAACAGATTACCTATGATGTGTACCAAAGGTGCTCTGCATGTTTGTGGATTTGGTAAGCGGCATATGGCAGAGAAGTGTGTCTTAAAATATATATAGCATATTATAAATTTGTGGTAAAAGTCTAATATATTTATTTAATAATAAATAATTCCTCAAATTTAGCTAGTAAATTATGTGACTCTCAAACAATATGCTTTCTGATCAATCCAACTTGACCTGCTTGGGAGCCAAAAAAAAATCTATAAAAATGTCCAACTTGGCCTATCATCTGATTTCTCCTTTACATAATAAAGTAACTATTGTTTCCTGACAGCAGTCAAGACAATTAGTGACTGAAGTTTAACATTTTACTGGAAAGTAATGTAAAGTAGGCACGGTGGTGCAGTGGTAGCGCTCCTGCCTCACAGTTAGGAGACCAGGGTTCACTTCCCAGGTCCTCCCTGTGTGGAGTTTGCATGTTCTCCCTGAGTCTGTGTGGGTTTCCTCCCACAGTCCAAAGACATGCAGGTTAGGTGCATTGGTGATCCTAAAAGCGTCCTTATTGTGTGTGTGTGTGCGCCCTGCCCGGGGTTTGTTGGCTGGGATTGGCTCCAGCAGACCCCTGTGGTTAGGATATAGTTGGATGGATAATGTAAAGTATTTAAGTAGAAAGAACAGTCTCTTAAATTAACCAGTGAAGTGTGTCTTCTATACTGGGACAAAACCATTTTCATTTAGTTAAATAAGTATGCAAAACATTGACACAGTTGAGGTAAGGATCATCTCTATTTTGTAGAAAGAAAATACTACTTGTTTCAAGGTGCATCAAAATGTATAAATTTAGCTAGAGCGTTTTGGTCACCAGAATCACAACTGTAAAGGAAATGACATTAGGGGCCAAAACGTGGAAGCCGCTGGTTGGTTTTAGACCTGCATTGTGTTTTCCGATCAAAACTTGTATCTGAGTGCATTTGTCTTCTTTTTACATAGGACAAAATAATCACGGCAACCTTCATCTCTGATTTCCAGTTCTATACGAATACTGAATATGCAAAGGATTATAAATACAGTGGTCTGCATGTCAGTTTTGGTGTTCTTTATGCGTTAAAGTGGACTCGAATCTCTCTTAGTACATATACAGTAAATAACAAGGGCGCATCGTAGTTCTTACCAGGCTAAACCAGTTTGTAATATGAAATCTTTTCACCCGCTCTTCATCTTTTCAAATAATATGACACTACTATAATTCAACTGAAGAGTAAAAGTGTATTTTTACCTTATGTGAGGAATCATGTAAATCCCAAAACCTGGAGCACACATAAATTAGCAGAACTGAACTTGAGACTTCACAAATTAATCACCTCCACTAACGATCGTTAACACAAGGGAGACTGTATGCCATGCATATGTGGCCTGAACCAGGTAAAAAGTAGTACACTGCAAATATAAATGCATAAAATGTTAGCAACACACAAACTTTGCAGCTTAACTGGTTGTATGCCGCCATGTTGAACAATGTGCAGCTAAGGCCCTCTTGCCCGGCCGGGATGCCCAGAATGTGGAAGTAACGCGGGGGAGAATATTTTTGGGACAGTTTCTCCCCCGGACCGACTGAGGGCAGCCCCCCTGGTTTCCAGCAGGGCCACAGATCATGAGCATGGGAGCTCAACCCTGTTGGAACCTGTGGCCACTGCCAGGGGGGCGCATGCACCTTTCCGGGACCTTATTTGGCCACACTTCTGCCACACCTGGACATGTGGTCAGAAGAAGCTTGTTAGGCACCTGGAGTCCTTCTGGGTTGCCCTATAAAAAGGGGCCAGTCCCACCATTCGATGGGAGGAAGAGGACAAAGCCTGAGGAGGAGTGGAAGGAGAAGGACTGGTGGCAAGAAGGGACTGTAGGTTGTAGTGTTGGTGTTTTGTTCACTTTAAAAACTGTAAATAAACCAGGTGTTGAGTTTGAACCTGTGTCCTCCCTGTCAGTATCGGGGGTTAGGGCAGCTGTACACGTCCTGGTGGCTCACAACATACAGTATATACGACCACCAGACATCTTCTTTCCAGGAGGAACTTGGCTGGTTTTCAGATTCATTAGTGTCTGAAAACGTGATCAAGTGTCAGGTTCATATTTTACCTTAATCCAAATCTGGTGATATTCTTGTTTATTCAGTGATTAAAAATATAAATGTAACAGTATTACTGCAATAAAACAATGAGCTCAAATGATAACTTCTAATCTACACTCTTAAAAATCCTGGTCCTTTAGTGGCACTTTATGGTTCTTCACTGGGTCGTGTGGTTCTTTTGTTTAACAAAGCAACATTTCATTCTGGAATGGGTTCTTTTCATAAGAAGGTGGTTCTTTGTGCTTTGAGAAACTTCCTAAAAGAAATATCAAATCTTTAATGTATGGTAGGCTACCTAGCAGGACACAAATAGATTAAGAAAACCTGTGTTATTGTCTTTTTAAAATCAGGACTCATTGGAATCTCGCAAGTCTTCTACCATCTATTCATGGTTATTTAATGGATGGAACACGTAACAGATCTAAACAAGTAAAGCTTCTTTCTGTAATCTTCATGTGGATAGCTCTTTTTGAGAATCAAAAATTATTCTCCTATGCCATCACTCTGAAGAACCACCTTTATTTTCAAGAGTGTAGATTTTCTTGATTTACTGTATCAATAAAAAAGAAAAAAAAAAGATGTATTAAATTGTGAAAAAATGTATGTCTAACAAAAAAGTTGCCAACTTATTATGAAATGCTACATCAGCACTATTGTTTCGATAATGTATTAACTTTTGGTTCCACTTTTGCAGGTTTAATTTCAAAAATGGGCAAACCAGCTGATGTGGCAACTCGTTTTTTCAGCATTCTGGTCTGTGCAGCAGTTTTAATTTAAACTATTTAATTTTTGAGTTTTTTTTTTTTTTAAATAGAAGGTAACGGGTATTTTATGAACACTATGTGCTTGTTATGCTTCATTTTTTGGAATTCCAGTTTGCGGTCGACTGACCTACTCAAACTACCCTGGCTACGCCCCTGTAATTATATGGACATTGTTGCTTGTTAAAAATATGGAGGTCTTCCCTAGAGTTCCCTGGTATCATGGTGAAGATTATACACCCCTTTTGCCATGCAAATTGCTTAACATAAAGACACAGAGCTCTGGCACAACACACTCATTTCCATCAAGTATTGTGGCCAATGAAATCCAAACAGGAGAGAACAAAAGTAGCAGAGCAGAATGTTCACATTGGAAACACCCTCCTGGCACTCCACTCTTGTCTTGGCCAGGGGTCTACAGTGCTTGCTGTCAATGCTTGAAGTGGAAAAATGAAGAAGTGGTAGTCCTGGTATTTCAGTTTCTTCTTGCCAACATTAACAGTGTATCGCTGCCTGTTGAAAGAATAATAGCACTGAGAGATTGTGAGAGGTTCTGGTACTCCAAACAGGAAAATGGGCAAGTGCCAGTATGGAGTACCAGTGAGTACCATCTCACTTCAAGCACTTTTTGTTATGAAGAACACCAATCTTTTGGAGCTTCTTTACAGCTTCACCACTTGAATTGTCAACATCAGTCTCTATAAAATGCTCCAAGTCCTCCACAAACATTTCCTGTACCTTTCATGTGAATGAATATTTCCATGCAGGTTACATTAAAAAAAAAGAGCCATGCAATAGACATGTAATATTGCCAAAGAGCTGTTTAATAATACAAGTGGCTCAATTTTATTAGGGTGGCATAAAATACAGATTTTAGTGAAAAAGAAAAATAAAGCCAAATGTTACCATTCTATGGCACCTAGAGAGAAGAACATAACAGGATTTGCATGGACGTCTCTGCTCAGTTTCTTTGGATCAGCGTTTTCAATACGTCACACTTTTACATGCATCAAAAGCATCAAAGCCATCTGTTCATAACTTCTAAACAAGAGGGCATTCAGACAATTCTGGCCCCAAAATGTAAGTGGGTAAATAATAAAAAAGACAGAACCATTTTTTAAAATACAGTATGTTCCTATTCAGCAACATTTTAGTTAACACATTTTCCATATAAATGACTATTTTGTAATTAGCACAATCCACCTAGTTATTTTAAAACTTCCCAAACTCATATGGTGTTTTATATTTTTCCTTTTAATAATGATCCACAAAAATAAACATGTAATATAATTTATATAAAAATATATTTTAAATATATATTGAGCTATGATTGACAGGGAGTGTTCCTGACGGGTGCCTAAAGATAAGCAAGTTTGGAAAATAGAAGGAATGGATGAGTGCAGAAACACTTTGGTGCTGTGCCCACTGCTGGTTGCCCCCTGAGTGATTCAATCCACCAACTCGGTGCTAATCTGTCCCTGTTATATGCCAGTGAATATCCCAGATTCACACTTTAAATCTGTTAGGCTATGTTTTTTTTTTATTTGATAAAAATACACTTCCCTTTCTTTCTAAATTAAGATGGAAGGTTTGTATGTGTAAAATACTGATCGTGCCCATTCCATACTGAATGTGTTACCTTGCACCACAATCCAAGTTTCAAACCAATAAATTATTATAATGTTTAAAATAAAAAATACCCCTTTTTCAAGATTTTGGAACATTACAATAAGCTGTCTTGGGCTGTGGATGCTATGGACTTCGACTACTGCCCGGAATGGGGTATCATTACTTTCTAAATTTCACTCACAAACGGGAGGATGTCAATAACAAGACAAACCTGCACAAAGTGGTCTCCTTCAAGGGTTTTGGATGGCATAAGCTGAAAGCGTGAAGAAGCAGGAGCTCATTTGGAGGGGCTAAAAGATGTAGTAGCTTATCTTTAGGTGCTGAAGGGAACAAGCTAGGGGAGGATGAAGAGCACATAGTTAAGATGAAGCCACTTCAGGGCAAAAGGAATATGTGTTTGTGTCAAAGAACAGCTATCATTTATTCTTTTAACTGTTAGAAAATATTGTGTCATACGTCTTCCTTTTTAACATGCACACAAAAACACTTTCATACCCCGAAATATTCATTTTAGATTATTTAAAAAAGCAACTACCTGCAAATTGAATGCACAAATCCACAAAATTGAATCGGTTTATTAAAAATAAATTTTAAAAAGGTAACATACCCAACATTAAAATACATTTTATATCATTAGAACATTAAACTCTGATGAGAATGGGCTATTCAGCCAACAAGCATGTCCATCCTATTAACCTAGGTTATCCAAAGTCGAGATTTGAAAGTCCCTAAAGTCCTGCTCTCGGCCACACTACTTGGTAACTTATTCCATGTGTCTATGGTTCTTTGCACAAAGAAAAACTTTCTATATTTTGTGCAAAATCTGCCTTTAACATGTTTCCAACGAGTCCCCGTATTCTTGTCACAGATTTTAAAGTAACAGCTGGGATCAACTGTACTAATTATCATACATACCGTACACACAACTAAGGACCAAATCATTCTGAATATGAATGTCTTTATGACCTTTGACATTTACTAAAGAATATATATCGTAGTTGTTTGTAAAACACAAAGTCAATGTAATGTCATACACAGATATTCAGCTCAGACAAACATAAATTTACATAGCTTAACTGGAATTTGTCAATTTTTTTCCTATAGAGATGTTTCAGTTGAGTTTGCACACACCTGGTCTAAGCCCAAGACAAAAACCTGACTCTTTCGACTCAAAGAGTGAAACTGTGCTGACCAGATGATCCATTACAGAGTTACTCACAGCGGCTCATGGAAATGGCTGCAGTGAAGTCCTGCTCTGTTAAGGAGGCCACTGCACAGAAAGTCTTGCGGGCTTCCATTGGACCATACAGTAGGCCTCCTGTTAATATTATACTGGCCTGGTGTAATGCGGTTCTTTTTGTTATTTGTTGGCACCAGTTCTTCTTTTAATTCTTAGCAGTCTGTCCGGAAACCCTTTGATGAAATCTTTATTGTGGTAAACCATGAACTAAAAAAAAAAAAAAAGACAAAAAAAAGTTTATTGCAGCATTGAATTTCATGCATTAAAAATGCATAACTAAATATATTTTGATGACCAACAGTACAAAATAAAAACACAAATTCACGGTCTTAGGTGCTGAAACAGAGAAAGAAAAGTAGTCGGTTATGTCCTTCGATTGATGATCTCAACACTCTGCCTGTTTCAGTCAAAAGTAGTTCATTTTCTGTTCTTGACCTCAAGGAAGGATGATGAGACAAAACAGATATTCAAGCATGTATGGTTGTCTTGGATCTTGCTCTGGAAGATGAGAATGGTTTTTCTTTATGGTCTACAGTTATAACAAAAATTGAAATAAGATGAAGGAAAGAACCATCTTAAGAGTTCACTTAGAATAGAATCCATCTGGAGATTCTGGTACATTATATTAGGAATGCACTGATGAAGAATATACTAATAGAGTTTATAAGTTGTGACCTGTTGGGGGCATCCCAGAAACTTAACCTGCAGACACAACCCTATTGACACCAATCCTGTATTCCAAAGACCTCTTCATTTTCACCAAACACCTTGTACAGACTTATTCATCTGTCAATAAACACATTTGTCTCACTCTTTTCTCTCTTTTTCTTCTGCTACTGCAGATGGGTTGGGTGCTCCTTCACTTCCAGCTCCAGCTCCCAGAATGTGGTGAGGTGGCTCTTTCTATGCTGAATCCAGGAGTACTTCTGGTACCACAACCTTGCACTCAGGAAGCCATTGCAGGTCATGCCAAATCACCATTAAACAAGAGGGTCGTCTCAAAGCAGTGCCCTGTGGTGGCACCCAGGGTTCTCCCAAACCGTGAGGTCCCATTTAATCTTTAGGGTGTCCAAACTGAAGCTGTCCTCGAGGAGCACTGCCATCTATCATACTGGGGGATGAGCTTTTTTTGGCTGGCAGCTTCCCCCAGTCCATCCATTGTTTCTTCTTTTCAACTGGAAGAAGAACCATCCCAACCAGGACACAAATCCATCAATGCTGCCCTTCTGTAACGGCCTCCTGGCTGGTAAGGTAACATTCTCCACCACAAGTGGGATGCCAGTATATCTATTATGTAATTCACAGGGTCCATTGGGCCATTTGTGTCATGTGTACAGTGTAATTCTTATTGGCATGTTTTAAGCAGCATGATGCAGCCTTCCGGTGCTCTAATAAGTGAGCATAATAACCTTAACTTGAAAAAGTCTGTCTTCCTAACCTGAAAAATTCTCAGGACATAGTTTCCAACACTATCAACCGTTAAGTGACATATTAAGTCTCATTTATTAATCAGAAGTAAACACAAATTCTTAATCAAACAACATAAGCTTCTCAAACCTGCTTAACAAGATTCAGGCTCCCTGGTGGATGGAGCCTTCTCAGCAGCAGTGGGTGCAATGCTGGAATGATCCCTGGACAATGTGCAAGTCCAGCACAGGCCCACGCTTTCACACCCACTTGGGGATCCTGGGCTGTTTCAATATTTTGGCCTACACTCTTATTTCTGCATGGATTGTTGGTCTCCCACTGGCCACTGGAGTTGCAGCATAACTCCCTCATGACAGGAAACAGCCCTGTAGAGGCCAGTTTGGACTCACTGGTTAGCCATTTGCTTCAGCCTACTGTATGCCAAATGGGCTTTGGTTTCAAAAGTTCAAGTAAATACTCACCAGCCACTTTATTAGGTACACTTGTTCAACTGCTTGTTAACACGAATATCTAATCAGCTAATCATGTGGCAACAACTACAATGTAGACATTGTCAAGAAGACCTGCTGAAGTTCAGCTGATCATCAGAATAGGGAAAAAAAGGGATTTAAGTGACTTTGGGCTGAGAATATCTGCCTTGTTGATGTCAATGGTCATAGGAGAATGGCCAGACTGGTTTCAGCTGATAGAAAGCCAACGGCAACTCAAATAACCATTCGTTACAACCAAGATGTGCAGAAGAGCATCTCTTAATGTACGTCAAACCTTGTAGCAGATGGGCTACAGCAGCGGGAGACCGCACAAGGTGCCACTCCTGTCAGCTAAGAACAGGCAACTGAGGCTACAATTTGCATGGGCTCACCAAAACTGGACAATAAAAGATTGGAAAAACCTGGTCTAATGACTCTCGATTTCTACTGCAACATTTGGATGGTAGGGTCAGAATTTGGTGTCAACAACATGAAAGCATGGATCCATCCTGACTTGTATCAATGGTTCAGGCTCGTAGTGGTGATGTAATGGTGTGGGGGATTTCTTCTTGGCACACTTTGGGCCCATTAATACCAACTGAGCATTGTTTCAATGCCATACCTTTATGACCTCAGTGTACTCATTTTCTGATGTCTACTTCCAGCAGGATGACACGCCATGTCTCAAAGCTCATATCATCTCAAACTGGTTTCTTGAACATGACAATGAGTTCATAGTATTTAAATGGGCCCCACAGTCAGCAGATCCCAATCTAATAGAGCACCTCTGGGATGGGGTGGAACAGGAAATTTGCATCATGGACAAATCTACACAAAATGCCTGATGCTATTGTGTGAATATGGATCAAAATTCCTGAGGAATGTATCCAGCACCTTGTTGAATCTATGCCAGAAAGAATTACAGGAGTTCTGAAGGCAAAAAGGGGGGTTCAACCCGGTACTAGCAAGGTTTACCTAATAGAGTGGCCAGAGAGTGTATATATTTAATTTTCACAAAATATAGCCCAAGACAAAACAGAGAGAGGAAGACTGTAAACCTCCTGCTTGTGGGTGAAATGACAAAGAACAAAATCCTTAAAAAAGGAGAGCTTTTCCCAAAAATAGCAAAAAACAAAGAAGAACTGAAAAGAGCAAAAAGAGGCACAGATTGGTTGCCTAAAATGCAATCCTAAGCAAATTTAGTCCCAAAATGCAAACCAATAAACAAAAGTGAAAAGATCAAGTAACCAGCAAAGAAAGAGAACTACGCCCAAAACTCACCTTCAAAGATGAACTGCAAGGAACTCGCTCTCCCAGCATGCATTTAAGTGCAAGCTGGGGGCGACTCCCAGTGGTGGGGTATTGGTGGCCCAGCTTCTTGGCAGTCCACAAAGTACAAAGGAACATAGGATAACCAATTTAAGCACAGAGAAACTCTATACAATAAACTAAACTGACATAAAATACATAAATAGGCAAATACTAAAAAATAAACAATTATTAAAATTAAGATGAGTAATCAAAAATTAAGAAAATGCCATAAAAAGAAACTTCAGTGTAAACCAGAAGCAGAACTCTGGATTACACATAACACAATGAACAAAAACAAGACTTGAAGCAAGCATGCTGGAACTGTAACGGGCATTGCAACACCATACTTACCCCTAACCAAACCATTTAAAAACGCACTTCACCGTTCACGAAAAAGCGCGTATCAGAAAGAGCAACTATTCCTCTTAATCGCATGGAGCATCAGCGCATTTGTGCAGGGAGACTTCGGATCGCCCAATGTATTTCTAAGTCATTTCTCCAGCATTTCTCTAGCAAAAATAACAAGCATGCATTAGATTTTTACACGCAATTCTCCACAAATGTGTGATTTGCTCACCACACAACTTGCGGGTTCTGATGACTGCAGTAAGTTAGTGCTTGAATTTTTGAATTCTAAAAGAGCGATTAAGAATATTCCCCTGAGGTGCAGGCTACAACAAGCGCTCCTCCCTTATTCACTAAAGAGCGATCGCAAAAGTAAACCCGTATTTTTGCGCGTATCTTACCAACCAATAAGAATACAAGTATAAATAATGTCGGCACATCCAGAAGCTGAAATCGTTATACATTTCAGAAAAATCACGAAGTGTACGGGACCTAAGTGTGCCTGGTAAAATAACTGGCAAACCCTTGTGCGCTGCAGGTGCAGATGTTCGCCCCCCTCCAGACCCCCTCCCTCCAAGCAGGAGCTTTCAAAATGCAGTTAGTTGACATCACTCAATTCTACATTTTAGCAGTAGAACAACCCCAATTAATTTTAAAATGTATGGTTTTAAAAAAAAATGTTTCCACCTTCGTTATTTAACACTGATCGTAAGGCGTTTCTGCTAAGAAATCTACGTTATTTTCATCTGTCAAACATAGGACAGTTTACGTAATCTGGTGACCAGACTATGGCTTGATTCCTGACTTGCATAACTTCTATGTGGAGTTCGTATGCTCGCCATGAGTTCGAGGCTGATTCTTTTTACTGTCTGTGAAACTGCTGTTGAATATTTCGCATCTTTTATCCACCCATGTGTGAGTAACTAACCTGTGCTCAGGAGTCGCCCCTTGCAGCTTGGATAGGCTTTGGCTCTCTGACCTTGACAAAGGGGTGCTCCAATTATTAAAATTCAATAAACAGCATGAGAGAAAATTAGCATTCCTTTCTAATTTTTTAACTTGCATTCTCCATCGCATTTTCGCAGGGGTGAAAGGTATATGGACTAAATTTGATGGCCAATTATTAAAGTTGACCCCGAATGTTGAATAAAAATAATAAATAACGTAAGCAGGCCAATGTATGTGCTAGTCATAAACATTTTTTTTTTATTTTTCAAGCCCTCATTTTCAGTTTAATATTATCACCTAAATGAAAAAACACGCTCATCCAGCTTTCAACATCTGCTGTTCCATTCCTGCCACTGCACACATCGCGTTGACTTATGTACGTGAGGAACATGTAGCCTAGAGACATGATAGAGAGCCGCTCAGATTGGTAGAAGTATAAAAGAGAACAGACAGTACATTTCCATTAAATATGCACAACTGCATTTCTCTTTCCAGTTATTAAACACAAATAAATAAATCATATACATAAGAAACTTATTTCAGTAAGAATGCCCACACTAATGACAAAAGGCCTTCAGAGACTGAATTTCCCATTCTTCGGATCGCACTGATTCGTTTTGCTCTCACTACGAATGCATTTAATGAACAACCACTGTGTTTTGGCGTTACTCTTTACCTCTCCATTAGAAGGTTATTAACCATCTCTGAGAACTGCACCATTGAATCCCTCACCTTCCCCACAGGTGCCGCTTCGCTCTGTCCATCCAGTCGAGTTTGTCTAAATCCGTAAAGCTGCAGCTGTCTCTGAAAACTCTTCAGGCAGCTCCATCCAAAGAGTTTCAAAATACCCTTCTTTTCGGCAATTTCGTTCTTAATGAGGTCCTTGTTGATCAGCACGCAAGTGGCCGTCTCATCCCACCTCACCGACTGGAACTGACCGCTCTCCAACACTTTCCACAACTTCTGAGGGAAAGGGAGAGATGAGCAATCTGAGGGGGCTTCACTGGATGAAAGCCTAGCTCGCGCTTTTTTAGAGATCCAATAGTCAACCACAGCCTGAAAGGCCGCTTCTTCAATGGTTTCCAGTAATTCTGCATCTTGATCCTTTACATAACCTACCGAAGGATCTCCAAGTGTTTCTTGCCTGAAGGATCGGATCTGAACAGGAGATTCAGCAAAATGCACCCTTTTCATTTTCTTAATTAAATGTAGGAGTTATCTGCATTTATTCCAAAGGTAGGAGTGGTCCTTACTTGAGGGCGAAGGTATCTCAAGGAACGCCGAGTACGTCTGAGATCGAATTATAATGTTTCTGATATTATAATCAATCATATGATGGCCCTATATGGAAAAACGGGGCGGGGCGGGGCTTCAGCACAGCGATAATGCCACACCCTTTCTCACTATACCAGAATTGATCTAAGGCAGGACCTGAAAGGCAAGAAATCACAGGGCTTGTTACATCAGGCCATTAGAACATCTGGGTTAAATAGGCTACACTGCCATATAGGCATCAATGTCTCACAATATTTAACGATTGTGTGTAGGCGTATAGGATAAAACCTGAAACAAACTTCGGCGTTTGAAGATAGTAGATATTACTGAGTGTAGTGAGTGCGCCCTCACATAAACCACCATGAATCGTTTTAAAACTAAATGCCGGGCGCAATACGGCGATTTTCAAAGAAAGTATCAGCGTGGAAGCCTTATTTTTTTTAATTATTTTAATAACTCAATTTTAGGTTATGATATGGTATACATGCTTTCCTAAAGGGTTCATGAGCAGCGCTTGGTGAGTTGCCTAATCAATTGCATAACGGTGTTGTTTGTTGGAATTGCTTGTAGCACTTGACCTTTCTCGACCTGATTACGAAAGCAGTGTCTGCGGGCAAGTCAAGCAATCTATTCGCTTGGATGTAACACTGATTTCTGTTAAAGCCAAAAAACGAAATAATTGCGTGTTTATAATAAAAAGATTTAGAAACTTTATACATTTGCTGCACATCTTGACTTTATACATTCCTAGCAATTTAAAGCAGAGCAAATACTGCATGGCAAAGGAAACGTTATATGTTTGGTTGGCTGGCATGGCTTCGCTTCACTAGAAGTCAAAGTTGCTACGTCAATATGTAAATTAGCCATGCGCTCCTGTTGCTTCTTTAAAAAAAAAGCTGTGCAGTTTCCCGTGATGTAATCCTTGGAAGTCCTGACCCTCGCATGCTTATTATGTTCCCTTAGAGTTTTACTAGTCATAAACATCTGTCACTGTTTTGTGTCCGGTGTTGCCTGGAATGGCCCCCGTTACAGAGTCCAGAAAAACTGGATCAAGCAACTTCAGAAAACTGCTAGATGAGTTAATTATAAGATGGATTGGGAAAGAATCATAACTACTACTTGTAATAATACAATTTGTTTCCTTATATAATACAGTATATTCGATCAATTGTGAATACAAATAACACGTTAGTTTAAATAAACACTGTTTCCGGTTTCTTTGGAAATGTTACTATTAAAAGCAGGTAAATGCACAATTCACTGATTAAAGCCAAATTATCTATATGTTTCCTATTTCTATCTTTCTTTCTTTATTATCATTGTTCACGAATTCAGTACAGTGTTGAGGCCGGCAGTAATGGGGCCGGCAGAATAGATGGGGCGCCAGACTCAAAGAAGCTACCCAGCGGCACTGCTTGTCTCTTTGAAAAGAAATGCAGGCAAACTGAAGAAATGGCAAGATTTTGTGCGTATCTGCAACACGAAATGGCGAGAAATCGTCCTGAAACAACCTGACGAAAGAAAATGACAGAGGATTGAGTCTAAATTTAATATTTTACCACAATGCAAACGTGGACAATCCGTTATGTGAACTACTATATTCCTTTTTCTGTGCTCTATGGATACAAAATATTGTATTATTATTATTATTATTATTATTATTATCTATATATTTACAAGTCATTTTTATTTGCACTGTAAACGCAAACCTGAAACTTACGAAGACTGCTAACCTCGTTGCCTTCTTTATATTAATGCAAACATCCTGCCGTTATCTTTAGGTTAAAAATCTAAAAAAATTCCAGGCAAATTTGGTGTATTTAACTGTTATTCTCAAGTTACCTGGCCCTTGTTTTATTTTATATAGAGAGTGCTTTCTATTTTATTTTATATAATAAAATGGCCTTACTAATCAAATGTTGCTTCTGACTCTAATTTTGTATTGTACTGCTTTTGCATCAGATGAACTTTTAGATCCACCCTCATGCTCAACTTCAGCTTCCTTCTAGTGTATCAAGCAATTCAATCTTTTATTGGAGATGTTGTTACATAAAATTCGAAACTAGTTACCTGGTTGTGTAAAGTAGCGGCACCAAATACTGCGCCGTTCCAAACTATGCTTACGTAAGCTTTTCAGATGAGATTTACGAGCCTGGAGATAAGGAGATACAGCTAGGAGTAGTGGTTACGTCACGGGCCGCTTCAAGTAGGAGGTGTTGACTCCAGTGGGCGCTACTAGACTAGCTCCGTCCGGTTACACCGAAGTTATGATTAGGGTTGTTGGATGGATTATTGGACACAAATAATGAGGACCATCCATTAAATCAATGGCTTTTGGAGCTCCGAGCTGCAGAGATACCTGACCTGGATCGGTCACTGGACTTGCGAGATCGAGGAACCATACTTGTTAAGACAAGTGCTGCTAGTGTGTTTGAAATCACTCTCATTTAAGAATTAATTTAAGAATTAAGCCTTTCCATTTCAGACTATTTGTTCACACCTTTCTAGTTATCTCCTCTAGAAAGCGATGTGACTTTTCTGCTTTGAAAAGAACGGAATACTGATTGGAATGGTTTTTGTCGATTTACTGTTTACCCTGCTATTACAGGTGGGTTCCTGTTCATGAATGGAAGGAGGTGCAATGTAAAGCCTTAATTGTGGGAACTGAAAAACAAAATTGCAGACATCCGCTCATATAGCAGGACTATGAAGATAAAATATTGTAGCGTCCCAGGCAGGTTGAAGCCTTTTTTTGACCGGCTGTTAGGTCCGATTGAGGGAGGGAGGAGTACAGCACTGAAGACTGACAGCGGGATACTGAGTGAGGCGGGACCCGCACCCGGGATGGGAGGAGAGGTTGGAGAGGATGCTTAAAAAGCAGGTGTGTTTGGGGTTACGAGTTCGGCATTCGTTTTCTTGATTGTTCAAGTAAAAACTTTTTGGTGAGACTTTACTACGTCTGTCTGTTTTTTTTACTTCTCTTTTCGAGCCTGACGCGGAGGTCGCTACAATATTTTAGCTTTGCAAGGAAGACCAGCAAGAGCAGGTATATCAGGAAATACACATTCTGACTTTTGTCATGTTAGTGTGGGCATTAAAAAGGACACATGATATCTGGTATGTATATGGTCACAAACAACAAGAAAACAAGACAGTTAACTCACGAACCAATAACTCCCAACCATATGTACCTTCAAATCACACCATCCTCCCCAAATTTGATTTTGTTCTGCTCTGGCAACACAGAAAGTTTGTTTATCTTGCCTTTAATATCCAGTCAGGTCATGATCGATGGCACACTGTCCATGACCCCATCCTCCACCTTCCACTTATACACCACTCATCACATGGGCATGCACATGGCCTCTGTACCTTGCTACACCTGCAGAGCTGACTTCTCTACTAAAGTCTTGGCATGTTGGTGAGATGGCAGGTGAAGCTGTTGATCCATATGGATTGGTTCTGCCCTCTGAGGTGTTTGGGATGCTTGAAACTGGCCATCCTTTGTAGAGAGCTAACCAATCATGATACATCACAACCTTGTGGGACCAGGGATCCTTAGCAACACAACATATCACATCTGACAATTGTTCCAGCTCTGTGCATAGCCCTACCCAATGAGCATCAAGTTTGTGATAGTGTTTCCTAAAAGCTATGTCAACATGTGGAGCTCTGCTATGAGCACCCACACTCTTGATTCCTCTGGTCTTGGTGTATCAGAATTGGGAAGCTGTGTGGTGAGTGTCCCACTGAATCTTTGCACATGTCCATCACTCTAGGGCAGTGGTTTTTGAAGTGTTTTTTACTTTTTTACTTCTACACGGCTCCTTACTGCTCTGATCTGGTATGGTTGCTTCCTTTATTCTCTCTTTTGACAATTCTTCAAACTCACAGTCTCTCTCAAATCCAACCCAATTTGTTCACTATGTGGAATTGTTTTTGTAAACACACATTGACATCCACCTGAACAGCCAATCTCTGGCATCAGTAATCCCTTAATTGCATGTTAACGTTGACACAGTCTGCTTCTAATGTGTTAATTTTGTAAGTCTATTTGCCCTGACTCCATCTTCATAGGTTTGTTAATGTTTAACTGGGACTTTAAAACATAAACCCAGTGTGGTTTGAATGTTAGTCTTATAATGCAGAGTTTCCCTTCAGGTGGGTCAGGTTGAGCACCTTGTGGGCAAGAGATGCAAATAGGAACAGTGTGCAGTTGTGGCCAAAAGTTTTGAGAATGACATAAATATTAATTTTCACAACGCTTGCTGCCTCAGTTTTTATGATGGCAATTTGCATATACTTTAGAATGTTATGAAGAGTGATCAGATGAATTGAAATTAATTGCAAAGTCCCTCATTGCCATGAAAATGAACTTAATCCCAAAAAAATAATTTCCACTGCATTTCAGCCCTGCCACAAAAGGACCTGCTGACATCATTTCAGCGATCCTCTTGTTAACACAGGTGAGAGCGTTGATGAGGACAAGGCTGGAGATCACTCTGTCATGCTGACTGAGTTAGAATAGAGCGGTTCAATTGTTGTGAAGAAGGCTTCAGGGCACCCAAGAAAGTCCAGCAAGCAGCAGGACCGTCTCCTAATGTTGATTCAGCTGAAGATCTGGGTACCACCAGTGCAGAGCTTGCTCAGGAATGGCAGCAGGCAGGTGTGAGTGCATCTGCACGCACAGTGAGGCAAAGAATTGTGGAGGATGGCCTGGTGTCAAGAAAGGCAGCAAAAAAAGCCACATCTCTCCACGAAAAAACATCTGGGACAGACTGATATTCTGCAAATGGTACAGGGACTAGATTGCTGAGGATTGGGGTAGAGTAGTTTTTTTTTTTTGATGAATCCCCTTTCTGATTGTTTGAGGCATCTGGAAAAAAGATTGTCTAGAAAAGAAAAGGTGAGAGCTACCATCAGTTCTGTGTCATGCCAACAGTAAAGCATCCTGAGACCATTCATGTGTGGGGTTGCTTCTCAGTCAAGGGAGTGGGCTCACTCACAATTTTGGCTAAGAACACAGCCATTAATAAAGAATGGTACCAAAACATCCTCCGAGAGTTTCCAATATTAGGATGCAAGTCTGAACAAGCTTCATGGGTGCAGGACTGACAGATGCAAAAATATTAAGTGGGTTATGGTATACAGGAGTATTTTCAATGCAGTTATGACCAAACTTGCATGTTTCTTTGTCTTGTATTTATGTACCTTATCCTTTGTGTAAGGATTTTCTAGAGTAATTTCTGACATGGATAATTGAGCAAGGGAAAGGTGCCATATAAATAAAATTTATTATTATTATTATTATTTCACTAAAGCATCAGACAATGAAAACTAAAGCAGGTATAACTAAACATCATTTATAATAAAGTATGACCAATCTTATAATGTCTGTCTATTCATGGTAATGTGTTGAAAACCATTGTGGAACCAAGATATAATAAACATGAAATGAAACATGGATTTAAATACATACCGTCACAATGTTTCCTATATGATTCTCACAGACTGGCCCTTAACTGTTCTTGGGGGAAACAAAACAATTATAAAGAATAATTGGTCAAGACTGGGTTCAGTTCCACTCTTAACCTTTCCTTTCATATTCATTTTTCTGTTGGCTCCACATCACAGACATGTTGTAATTGTGCTATTTTAATTTCTTTGTCTAGCATTTATGAGTTAATATGGGAATGTGTAACTATATTATGGCTTTATAGATTATTGAATCAATTCCTGACATTACAGTTTTGTATCAGTTTCATTTTCAAGTAGTTGAAATTTATATGATTCTTTTCATGACTCCATCTTGATTTTCGCTGACTCCACCATTTGGCATTTCTGGATCAGTTGTTGCCATGTGGTTAGGGAAAGAAGACAAACTTGTACAGCACTTAACGTTGCCATCAAGATGGCTTAAATTATTGGCCTGTTCTGTTGTTTCAGGGTCAGCAGAGACAAGTTCTCTTTTGAAATGTCTGGTGCTAAGACCTTCCTATGATTTTCTTTTTGATTTGTTGAGAGATCAGACTGCTTTAAATTGTACAAACCTGGCGTGTTTTGATCCATGTTTTCTTTCTTGTCTCATTACGGCTGCTTTTAGCATGGTGGTACGGGACAGTGCTGACTCCATGCACTTAATGGTTTAACAAGGGTATGGCTACTGGTGGGCAGGAAGTGAGCAGTGTTCACCCAATGACAAAAAAGTACAAATGTTTTAGCCTTTATGTTTTTTTTTATTTTAGGTCTAATTGTGGTCTAATTGTGTATTGGACATTTTGAATGTGCGACGCAAGAAAATGAGAATGGTCAGGAATGTTAGTGGCCAGCACTATAACTTTTTTATAAATTTTTGAGTGCTTCTGTGTAGTTGTTAGTCATCAAATCCTTTTGAGAGCCACTAATGTTGGGAATTCCTTTCTATGACCAACTTTTCAGAATTTTTTATAAAAAATGTTATATCTTCATCTAAGTTGTCTGCTCATTTACTATTATTGGTTAGTATTGTTTTACTGTACACCTGCAGCTGAACTGGCACACATCTTCAATGGTGCTGGCTGGTCATCTGCTGACTTACTTTCCTTTTTCCAATAAGGTTAGCTTTCCTACTTGTCTCACTATAATAGAATAACTGCTGGGAGTTTTCCTATTAGCATTTATCTTTGAACATGCCTAAATGCTTTTTCAAAAATTCAAAAATGTTGCTGTATCACGAAAAAGGAACAGATTTTTGAGCTTGTAATTTGCATAGTGATAGAATCCTGTTGCAAATATATTTTTTATCTTGGGGTTCTTTAAATGTAGTTAAATACATCCAGTAAAAAAATGTTTTTCTTACCAAACTTGCATGTTTCTTTTCTTACTGTAATTTTCTACTCTAAAAAAAAATAAAATGAGTAAATGCTGTTCTCCTGCTGAAGATCTTTGCCATATGTTCCTAGAAAGATGTGAAGTGAAGACTTCATGTTACTACAATAGATTTTTGCTCATAAAAGTATTCCAAAACAAAACTTTACCTTACATTATATATTTTGACGAGTGTTGGACATTACACACATTGGACGGTGACCTTAAACTGCTTAATGCCCTTGTGGATGAACATTTGGAAAGCTTTGTGTAACTTTATTCTACATATTATCATAATGGCACTGCAGTGGCTGTATGGAGGAAGTTACAAGGAAAAGCTGCTGTGAGTAGCAACTTGGGAACTTGCAGGTCTCATGCCGATGTTGTTTTGGAAGTATTATGTGAGTTGAAATGGATGGGCTATGTCTGTTCTCATCAAAACATTTTTATATGCACTTTTTTCTTAATGCATAACAAATCAAAAGAATTCAGAATTACCAGAGGATTAAGCCAGCTCACAGAATGGTTGGATGGACCCCAGCAAATGAATTCACACACGTATGGTTCCTAATACAGAAGAAGAAATCTTTAGAAGAAAAGCTGCTCAAGACAGTTTCTCTGTGTTAAACTGTATGCTGGTACCAAAACATCCTCCGAGAGCAACTTCTCCCAACCATCCAAGAACAGTTTGGTGACGAACAATGCCTTTTCAAGCATGATGGAGCACCATGCCATTAGGCAAAAGTGATAATTAAGAGGCTTGGGGAACAAAACATCGAAATTTTAGGTCCATGGCCAGGAAACTATCCAGACCTTAATCCCATTGAGAACTTGTGGTCAATCCTTAAGAGACAGTTGAACAAACAAAAACACACAAATTCTGACAAACTCCAAGCATTGATTATGCAAGAATAGGCTGCCATCAGTCAGGATTTGGCCCAGAAGTTGTTTTGACAGCATGTTAGTGCGAATTGCAGACGTCTTGATAAAGAAGGGCCATCACTGCAAATATTGACTCTGCATAAACTTAATGTAACTGTCAATAAAGCCTTTGAAACTTATGAAATGCTTGTAATTATATTTCAGTATTTCATAGAAACATCTGACAAAAAGATTTAAAAAAATATTCTCAAAACTTTTCACCACAACTGTATATACAGTATACACCCAGAGACCACTTGATTAGATACGTTAGTTAAAAATCTTTGTCCCTAGAACTGTCTTGCTGGGGTATGGACTCTGCAAGAGTCTGAAAGTACATCATAGTGATGCTGGTCTTTGCCAACAGCAATTTCCACCATAGTTGTTTCAAATTAGGTGGTGGCACTGCTGGTTCGATGTCATGCTGCTCGTAAGTTACTAAGGTGTGGTAGGAGATGAGGCCAGTGCATTAAGCTAATTACACTCTAGTGCAGCGTTTCTCAACCTTTAAGTATTTGCGAACCGAGTTTTCATAACAGTTTTAATTGCGCCCCCCCTAACGCTTTTTTGAAAGGAGCCCACTAATACCAATTTTTTTTTTTAATTAATGATATATTATAGATGCATATTTTATTATACCTACTTAACTTTTATTGACATTGATCTAACTCTATCTTTATTTTTCTAGTATCAGAATGTAGTGTAAGTTCATTTGTTTTGGTTTCAATAGATGTATTTTTCATATTTTTGATTCTTGTTTTCTTTTATTCACATCTTCGCGCCCCCCCTTTTTGTTACTTTGCACCCCCTAGGGGGACCCGCCCCACAGATTGAGAACCACTGTTCTAGTGTACTTGGGTCCATTCGTGGACACTGCTAGCCTTATATCATTGAACATTTTCCTGTTGAAAAAGACCATTTGCAAATGGGTACACCATTTCTCTAAAAAGAAGGTACCTGATTGATAACTATTATCTATACTGTGGCATTTAAGTATCTCCCTCTTCATATTTGTTAAGTGACACAATAAGTCATGACACTATCACTGACTGAGCAATCAGTTACGTGGAAAGATCACATACACAAAGTGGCAACTCTGCATTTAATAAAAATATGGACATGAGGGAATGTGGGTGTTGGTTAGCATAATTCATTTAAGACGTCCCATTTTTGAGGTTCAAATACATCCATCTATCTTCTAGCCCACTTATTCAAATCTGGCGTGCAGTCAGCCCGTGCCTATGTCATAGTAAGAGGCAATAGGCAGGAAGCCAATCCTGGACAGTCCACCAGACCATCACAGCGACCTGTGCATTCCCTCACTCAGACTCAGCCCATTTAACTTAACCTGCATGTATGTGGGATAATGTGACAATTCATCCCCATACAATCTTCTGAAATTGTTTTCTAATCAGTGGATACCATAATTACAACACTGGACAAAGTTTTTGTTCTTGAAAAAGTTTTGATGATTACAACAGATCGCTTCAAGGTGAACATAAATTAAAGATTGACTGTATCACATAGGAATTTGGAGAAACATGAAGATAACTTTAAAAATTTTGTGTGTTTAATCTCTTAATGATGCTGACACATTGCATTAATTCAGCTAAAATGTTTTGCTGCTGATTTTTATTTGTACTCAGCATCTGAAACTTCTGATTTTAGTGTTTAATAATAGTCAGGCAGCATCGATGGATTGTACTTGTCCTGGTACCACTTTTTCATCATTGCAATGTCCTGGAGAAACCAACAAAAAAGCCTTCCTTAGTCATGGTATGAATTATTTGTGGTAACATCTGCTTCAGATATTAAAATTCTTCACCATCCTTGTTTATTGCTTTCACAAAATGTTTCATCAGTCTAAGTTTTAAACGAAGGAGGAAGCAAAAATATGTTTATTGGGTCGTTAAGCGGTTTGTTATGTGCCACATTTTTCTGCTCTAGAAACATAAGTTATCGAGTGGCTGGTTTTTGTTTTCAAGTAATGAGATGTTAGCATGGCTGTTCCGTTCACAAATGAAACAACATTACTTGATATATCTTAGCTGCATTCCTAGTAGCAGCACCAATACTTTCAGATCAGCTCCAGTTGTAATTATGGTACTAGATATTGTGACCTCCAGGGGGCACCACGAGCCCCAAAACACAGAAACAATCACACCAAGACATTCCTGGGTGCAAGTAAACATATTTTATTCACAAAATATCCCTTTCACAGTTCACACTAAAATCTTCAATTCACAGCACTCCTTCTCCAGGTGAGCTTCGCCCCTCTTTCTCTCAACTCTGTCTCAGCTAGAAGAGTCCCTACAGCACCTTCTCACAGCACCTGAGTACCCTGACAGGGTTGTCCCTCAGGACTATGAATCCCATGGATCCCTGCAGGTGTCAATACTGGGTCCACTGCTCTTGATATCCTCTCAGAGTCCATCCATTAATCTTTCAATCTGACTGGAATAATAATCCAGCCCCATCCCAGGTTGGGTTATGCCTCTTCTCATTTTGTCCTTCTGTTATGGCTTCCTGACCAGGCAAGGATCCATCTTTCATCCCAGTTGGGTTCTTAGTCCATCAACCATGGTGCTTTCAATATGTATAACTTATTAGAGGAAATCACAAAAACAGGTGATAACAATAAAACGATGGGCAAATTCATAAGATAGACCCAAAATTGTTTAGGGAGCAAAATTTTCATTGTCCAGTGTAATATTTAATACATGTTTCCTAGGCTGGTGCACACATGGGAGTGATGAACTGAAAGGTAACAAAAGGTTAAAAAATGGATGGATAAAAAAATGTTCACACACCTCTACAAAATGGCTTCAGATGTCAGGAAGACAGCCAAAGAAAAAAAGCAAGGCATGGCTTAGGTATCATACAGGGGTTGAAGCAAAAGGCAGATCTGCCTTCAGGATAAAGTGTCCTTACAGATCATGCTAGGTCAAAACTGCTGTTTAAGCAATGTAGCCATGTAACTCTCCTAACGTCCTATAAAAATGGGGAAATGCCATCAATTCAGGAAGAAATTCAAGGCAAGTGTAGTGTGAATGAAGGGAGGAACATCCAGGGTCTGCTTCATGGGACACACAGCATACACATGTTCTTAGATGGCACTAAAACATTAGGACACTAGTTAGATATTCTATGAATTAATGCTGAACATTAGACATGGTTAAGACCTACAAAGTTTGAAAAAAAAAAATAGCTTGGCTTCAGGATGTAATCTTAACCTCTGAAGTATATCAACATGTAAAGACCAAACAGTGTTGAGTCTGCAATGTTTCAAAAATAATATTTAATTACTTTCCTCATAACTTTTTTAAAGGTACTGCTTTTGCTTTCCCACATGGTGTCTATAGAAGACAAAAATAACGGATGGCTAAAGTCTACACTAAAAACAAAAATAAGAAAAAAATTACATCTTTTAGTTCACTTTCACGCATTTAAAGGAAATAATTACACTCCATCGCATATGGAGTTGAGCAGTAGTTCACTATGGTAAAAATCATCACATTAATTTCAATCAAAACTCATGAGAAATTACATTCAAGTATAACTAAACATATGCAAACACTTCAAGTTAAAAATATATTTTAGATATAAAGCACATGAAAAAAATATACTTTTATTCCTGTCATTTATGAAGTGTACATGTTCGAATGAAAAAAATTAATGCAATATGCAATGAGGTGGAGAATATAAAGATGGACTATTAAGTTATTTCATATGTGTTATACACTGAAAAGAAGGTTTTTCAGAATAACTGCCATCTGGTACAGCGATGATTTAAATGTCCTATATCTTTTCGATGCAGTTGCTTGTTATTTGTTGGTACCAGTCCTTCTCCTTATTCGTATCAGTTTGTCCAGAACATCTTTTCTAAAATCTTTATTCTGATAAACCATGAACTAAAAGAAAAAAAAGCATTAGACAAAGTATTAGACATGCATTATTGAACAATAAGGTACACATCTTTACACAAATTAATCATTCAGTTACCTGTACCCTTTACACTATACAAAGTCTTCGGTAAAAAAAAAAAATTCTCCATGAGACACTGGAGCGCCATTTAGAACTGGTTCCTGTCAACGACACTTTAGAGAATCATAAAGAGTACAGAATCAAAAAGTAAAGGGTATCTGAAAATTACACAGTAAATGCAATGGATAGAAGCTGAGAGAATACAACATATTCCCGATGGCTTATGGGCAGCTCAAACATGCACAGCGCAGCTTTCTGCATTGAAGCCAAGGTCAAATGAATATAGAAACTCTACTACAGGAGCGGACACTTGTTGAACAATGTGCAAAAGTGAGATTTCTTTGGGCAGAGGGAGTGAAACCTGCTGAAATTCACCTAAGGATGTTGGTACGGAAGTGAAAACAGTGTGACTCAACAACAAGTTATGAATGGGTAGAAAGGTTTAAAGCAGGACGAACAAATGTAATTGATGAAGCCTGACTTGATCATCCATCAGTATCATGCACACAGGCCCACATTGACATTGAGAATACCTTCATAAGAGAAGAACAACCTATTACGTTGTCTGCTGTTGCTGCACGTTAGCATATCAGCTATAGATCTGCAAATTTGTCAGGTTTTACTTGCTCTGCCCAGAGAATTCCCACTACAACGTGTTGTTCAACAATGGTGCAGTCCCACAGTGGATTGACCATGTTCGTTCGGACTTGACTTCAAGTAGACTAATGGCAGAGGACTGCGCTGCACTGCGGGTGTTCGAGCTACTCATAACCCATCACGAATGTGTTGTACTACGTCAGGTTCTATCCACAGTGGTTACCATGCAATTTTCAAATTGCCTATACTTTTTGATTTACCTTCATTTTTGCTTTATTCCTGTTTTCCTTTATTAGATTATACTATAATCTATGTGCTTTGAAATATAATGAATCCATTACTGTTTATAGGGTCATTGTCACACATACAGAGAAATTCTTACTTGCAAGTACTACCAATATGGAAAACATTGTGTGATTCTTGGCTTGATATTAACATTCTCCATCCCTACCCTTCTTCTGTGGGCATGTTGCTTATTATGCTTTTGTGTAAAATATTCATCTGTTTATCACAGAACATACTTAATCATACTTATATAAATCATACTTCTATAACTTATTAAAACTTCATGAAGAAAAAGAAAAACTTCATTATTTGTTTATTCTGGCTACAATGACTTTTTTCTAAAATTGCTTTCTGCCTTTCATTCACATATTTATTTAATTAGTTGCCTCAATTTTTACTTAATTTTCTAAACTCAGAAACAGGATATCTAATTTTAAAACAGTACCTTCATCAAAATAAGTTAGTATTATCAGGTGAACCTTGGCAAAAAAAGGAAAAACTTTGTCACACTTTGAATTACAAATACATATAAAAAAATCATTGCACTTTTGTTTGTTCTTCTCTCTTGGAGGCTCCATGTTATCTGGCGGTGGGTGTGTGAATTGGTTTTGTTTATGCATTTGGAATCCTATATGGTGCTACCTGTTCACTCAGACTAGAATTAGCAACTACAGAAAATGGATGAATTAAGTTTTTATGACACAAGATAAACTTGATATACTGTTTTTTATCTTAAATGAATTTATTAGTTTCTTGTTAGTGCTGCTGGGTTGGACTCCCAACAAATGAAACTGGATTAAACAATAATAAAAATGGGTGTACGGATAGACTTTATTAACACTTTACAATTTCATTGATTCTGTAAATATTTTTTAAAATATGTACGTTATAAAGGAACAGCATTCTCTGTTTATAAGTATGAATGAAATGCTTTCCCCCTTTTGTTTATGCAACAAGGATGAAATTACTGATAAATCATTGGTGCCTGCTTTGATTTTAAACTCTGAGTAGTTTACTTTAAAACACATAACCTTTACTCACTGCCAGGCCATTATTTTCTTTCAAAAGGTACTGCCTGTGTAACTTTATGCCTGCCTCTCTTCTTACAAAAAGGAATAAAATGTAACGCATGTCATACTTGTGGTTCATCTTATCTAACACCGTTTTAATCTTTTGTTTTGAAACCCATTGCTTTTTCTTTTGCAACCAGGTGCAGGTTTTATGGATGACTCTCACCGTGCTTCATTGGCAGGGAATTAGCCATATGTTAATATAAAAGGTATTAGTTATGTTTAATTTATAAACTTACCATTTTTGGACTATATTTGCTAATCAAATTAGTAAAAAACTATTTTTACCCTTTTTATTTAATAACAGTTGTATATGCTATTGTTCCTAACAGTAATTCTTTACATTTATATGGCACTTTTTCTCACTACTCAAAGAATTTATATGGAAAGTAGGGAGCCACTTCAACTATCACCAATGTGCCACATCCACCTGGATGATGTAACGGCTGCCATTTTGCATTAGTTCACTCAGCACACATTAGCTATTAGGTGATTAAGGGGTAAAAGAGATAGAGATAGGGGGTTATTAGAGGGGGTTATTGGCCATGGAAGCAACTTAGCCTGGACATAATCGCTTAATTATATTTCACCAAAGAACTTTATAATAAGAAGGACTTAAATCGGACATAGGACAAGTGTTACATTTGATCAGTACTACCATTTTCACACTGCAAACAAATATACTGTGTTTCTGATTCTTTAGATAAAATGTGTGAATGGTCCTGCCACTACTAGTAAAGATTTTAGATATTTTATTCATCACCTGTTTAGTGAAAGCAATCTTTGATATAAAATCTCTCTGATTTCTCTGCTTAACTATCACTCTCTGAACTATACTAATTCTTCAAGACTTAATTTCCCATGTCTCACAGAAAAACTGGCATTCATTTCTATTTACCTTACTACTGCAGATGGATATTTCTTTACTCTACTCTCACTGCTTCAGTTCATGATCCCTCTTTCAAGTCTTTCATTACCCACTACCCCTACCTTGCAGTTATTTATTAACCTCATTGATATATCTTTAACTCTGCCAAGGTTGGTCTCAAGCCTTGCTGAGAAAGGAGGGTTGAGCGTAGGGCCAACAACCCATCCCTGGAAAAAAACAAACAAAAAAAAAAACTACTGGTACAGAAACGCCAAGAAGCATAACTACAAACATTACGGCCCTGGGATAGGAGGAGCCTCCAGCTGGAAGGTGCATGATGACGAATGGTGAAAGCCAGAGTCATCTAGGAACTGTCAGGCTGATGACCGTTATTTCTACCAGGACTACCACAATCAGAACAGAGAATGTACGAACAATGCACGAAACCGGCAAAACAGCACAAGTAGCTGCAGAGATTAGAAGATTTAACCTCACCATCCTGGAAATCAGTGTATCAAGATGGACTGGTTCCATCTGGAGACAGCTGACCTCCAGTTAGTTGCAGCTGATCTCAAGACACAAGAAGGACAATGTGCCACAAACTCAGGGTGTGGCCCTGATGCTGCCCAAGACAGCCTGGAGAGCACTCCTTAAGTGGAAGACACATGGCCCACGTATAATCCTATAAACCACATATAATATATATAATCCTCCTTCCGCACAAAGAAGAGGAGGATTAATTTGAATGTGATCTAGTGCTACACCCCAATGAATGACAGTGGTGAGGAAGAGAAAGATTACTTCTACAACAGACAGTGGACTGTCATCCAAGACTGACCCAAGCGAAACATTATCATTATGGGTGATTTTAGTGCCAAGACTGGCAGCAACAACAACAGCTATGAGGAGATCATGGGACAGTAAGGTTTAGGTGAGATGAATGACAATGGGGAGAGATTCGCCCCAAGGTTTAGGTGAGATGAAAAACAATGGGGAGAGGTTCACCGATCTATGCACCATGAACAGCCTGATCACTGGAAGGAGCTTCTTCCATCACAGAAGGATACACAAGGCGACTTGGGTATCACCAGAACTGTTGACATAGAACCAGATCGACCATGTGTGCATAGGGAGGAAGTTCAAAGATGCTGGAGGTGGATTGGACACACCCTCCACAGACCTGCAACCAGCATCACAAGACAAGCCCTCACCTGGAACCCACAGAAGAGGAGGAAGAGGGGTCGGCCAAAAACACCTGTCATTGTGACCAAGAGGCAGACCTAGAGGAGGATTGGCCACACATGGGGACAGCTGGAGAAACTTGCTCAGGACTAAAAAGGCTAGAGGGAGCTGATTGGCGGCCTATGCCCCAGACGGGACCAAAGGTGGAAAAGATGATGATGATATAACTTTTCCTTCATATCAGACTTCATGCCAATGCTTTATTCTGTACCATCTCACTTAATCTTTTTATTCTTGATAGTTTAACATTTGTTTACTTCTCTTGTTGTTACTCAGAATAAAATCTATGCCAGAGAAAAGAAATGCAAGTTAAAATTAGCTAGCATATGCCTTAAATTCAATAACTGAAATATGCCGATTTCATAAGTAATTAGACCCTACATATTACTATTGGGTTGAGACAACTTTATCATCAATAACAGGTTTATTTATTTTAAGCTAGGTATCAGATCAGGTTTATTGGGATTTTTAGCTTTTTTAGCTAATTCCTTCAGATTTACTTGAGATCAGTCAAGGTTGCAGGTCAGTGCTTCCCGATAGCACTTTTTGACACTCAATTATGTTCTTTATTTAAACTTAACTAATGTTTCTTTGGCAATTTCCTTAGGATCACAGTAATTCTGACAGGTAAAAATCTTCCCCAAGCTTAAGGAATCTCATTTGCAATAATTCTCTGTTTTCCCCAGAAATGGGCATTTTGCTATTGACAAATATCTTAACAGCATCATATCACCATTGCCACCATACTTAAGGATTATCAGGTTTGCACCAGGTACAGCATTTTAAATTGTGGTCAAAAAGCTGGGGCTTCATCTGACCACAAGTGATTTTTAGATTTTTTCCAAAACTTAGCTTGTGTCTTCTGGAACACTGCAGATGGTCCGCATTCGATTGATGCAATTTATTTCCATCAAATTTCAATGGGTTAGGCAAAGACTTCTGGCCACATAGCAGCTTCCTTCAGAAGACCCATTGTTCTCATGCTGGTATTTCACTGACTTTTTTTAAAGCCTTGTGTGGGTAGTGTGATGCAGCTTCAATTTCTTCTTTGGTGCAAATCCAAATATGTTTTTATCATTATTATCTCTTGTCTCCAACTTCCAAAGAATTTCTTTGGTATTGTCTTTGGGATCACTCTTATTCTGAAAGGTGAAACATTTTCCCCAAGCTTAAGGAATCTCCTTTGCAATAATTTTCTGGTGCCCCCAACAAACAGGTACAGTATATTATATTGACAAATACCTCAACAACATCATGTCACTGTAGCCACGATACGTCTGGATTTTTTCTTTCTTGTTTAATTATCAGGTTTGCACCAAGAATAGCACTTTAAATTGTTGTCAAAAAGCTGTGGTTTCATCTGATCACAAGATGTTTTTGGTTTTTTTTTTTTCCAAAATCTAGCTGTTTTCTGGCAAACTGCAGATAGGCCACATTTGATTGATGCACTTTACTTCCATCAAATTTCAATGTGTTAGTCGAAGACTTAGTGGCTTCCCTGACAAGTTCCATTGTGCTGATGCTGGTATTTGACTTCTTTAAAGCAATGTTCATGTTCAGATGGTGTGATGTGGCTTCATTATCTTCTTTAGTGAGCCAACAGTGTTTCAGTGCCCAACATTTCATTATCATTATCATCACTATCTCCAACTTCCATAGAATTTCCTTTACTCTACAATTTCATACTTCTTGTTCAGATTTAACAAAAAAATAGTAATTCTTAAACAGAGCAGAGTGCTTCAACAGAAAATGTGGCAATTATCTATAGTATCTTTAATAGGGTGGTTAGAGGTCTCAGATAACAAATTTCATACTTTGACTGCATATACGCTGACCAAAAAGTAATTTCATTAAAATTTTAAATCTTTGCCAAAAAATAAATCATGAAACAAAGATATTCAAGGATTACTTAGAATCTAGCAACATATGTAAACTTTAAAAGGGCAGAATAATACTGCTTTCAAAGAATCACTTGTATTGTATACAGTGTGAAGGATAGCTGGGTCCCACGGCCGGCAGGGATGCCCCTGCTGCTTATGTTCTGGGGGAGCCACCATGGGTAGTCCAGTACATCCCCTGGGATGCTTGGTGGCAGCCTCCCTGGCCAACGGTGATTCCCCAACCACCTGCAGGGCTCCATGGGAGATGGAGTCCTCCACAGCCTGGTTGGGGGGCTCGGATGGCCGCAAGGGGGAGCTGCATGGATTCAGTAGCCTGGCTGGACGAATATTCAGCCCCACCCGGAGGTGTAATTAGGACCAGGTGGTCAAGCACATGGAACATTTCCGGGAGGGTTATAAAAAGGGCCAGCCACTACCACTCGAGGAGCTAGAGTTGAGAGAAAGGAGACGAAGCTTGAGGAGGAGTGGTGGTAAAGGAAGAAAGGTGGTATTGCTCTGTGGTGGAGTTGTGTTTTGGACTGTGTATTGCCTGTGGATCACGGGGAAGACGTGCGTCCACGGGTGAAGAAAAATAAAAGTTTGGTTATTTTTATACGTGCCTCCGTGTCCATCTGTGTTGGGTCAGGCACCTATATAGCGCCTTTGCTACAACAGATGGAGTTGTAATGCTCAGGTTTCACTAAAAGGAGCAATGATTGAGATCACCTGGTCTCTCAGTTTTCAATGAGACCCACTCTTTTCAGATGGGATACCAAGGTCAAACGCCTGCTAGTACAAGGACACATATTTTTTCTGAGCAATTAAGAGGAAGGACAATCTTGATAAGGCAGTTCAAACCTAATGAAAGCAATTTTCAAATCAGAAAATCATCCATCATAACATGCCATTATTTTGTATCTTTCCATCAATTTAAAATCTGTTTGCTTTACTTGTACCATCTTCTTCTCTAAATCAATTTCTTTTTTAACTCCTACTGCATCAACTACCATCCTTTTCACCCACCTGATCCCTCAATCCCCTTATGTTTTTTCTCAAACATTGGGGGCTTATTTTACTCTCTTTATCATGCAAATTGTTGGTCTGCTTTCTCAAATTCCTGCCCTTAAGCTTGAGAATAAGATCTACCTAAATTAAAAACCAAAGCTAGACTATTTTGTTCTCTCTTATTTACCTCACTTGCAAGCACAATTACTTTCTAGCTTATTTAGCATCTACCTAACAGCTTTGCCTATACTGTACTTTTTCAGGCTGGAATGCAACCTAATCAGTATACTAAAATGCTCTTTCAAAATTAAGACTGAGCTCCTAAGTGATCATTACGTTTATCCCAGTTTGTTACTACTGTCTACTTTGTTAGTACTCTTGTTATTTTGCAGTTACTGAACAAAAAAATCCCCTTAATACATTTAAAGAATTGTTCTGGACTGACAGGTACCTGCTGCTCCTGGTTTTATTCATAAATCTGCAGCTGCATATTGTCATTTTCTTGTTGTTGAATCTGGCTTCCACCACTTCTGTTGTTTGAGAACCCGGTTCACTCCTTTGTAGCAATTGAAGCTGCTATAGGGTGATCCGATTCACAAGTGGGATTCCTTTTCATCCGTAAGCTGCCGACACTCAAAAAATCCATGCCTGAAGGTTCTCCAAAATGCACATCAAATGGGAAAAGCTGACCAGCTACCTGTGTGACCTTTGCACTTGGAGGTCTACGAATTGCTCCCAACAGCAACAATAATTGTTTCCAGTAGATCATAACTCAATAGGCTGGAATCTTTCTTGTTAACCAATGACTCTGGCAAAATAAGCCATTGTCCTGTGTGACTTTCTGTGGGGTCGAAGTTAATTTCAGCCTGACTTTCAAATCTCTCATGTAGTCAAAATTTTAAAATCATCATTTAAAAAATATCCACAAAACAAAAGAGTCCAAACCACATTCTCCAGGTGCCAATATAATGTATTTTAACTTGTTTGTTGGACTACTGTAATACCTTGTAATAACTTTCTTCCATGAACTATTACCAGGTTACACAACAGGTTCGGAAAGCTGCTGTTAAAAGTCTTGACCAAAATTGACAAAATTTCAGAACAACCATTGGACCTGCTAACCACAGAAAAACCTGTTGTATATTTTAATTGCTTCATATTATTGATGTGGTAACTGGGGTCTTAAATATACTAATTTTCTTCTTTCCTCTTAAGAAGTCCATTTGCATTTGTATATACTGCTGACATGATAGAAAACATAAAGGATGTTGTGACATAGTATGGTTTTTGAAGTCTTGTTAACATGAAATGAAGCTATATATTATTGATACTCTAGTTGAGAGAGATGCCACGTTTACCACTAAATATCTGGAACTGGAAAACAGATGCATCCGTTTAGGATGAGTTCCTTTCTCTCAAGTTCATCTCCTGAGATGTTATAGAGATGGAATCTGAACAGACACTGATTAAGACCTCAGTAGTAGAGACAGCTTCAATGGACTGTGATATAAAGGTGATCATTACCTGTCATGACAACAAACATTAGGATTGTAGAGAACATCCATATTGGACAAAAACTACTACAGGGCCAAAATGGTAATAACTGTGGTAGTGGCCAAGCAAATCCCAAGTATGGGGAGACCATGCCAAAGGACTTCCTGGTAGCTTTTAGATTTTTGTAACAGTTGGTAATTTACTCAGCAAGGGCTGGGATATAGGGTGTGAGTTCTAATCAAGTGGTGAAAAGAGCACTTTGAATAACTCCTAAATCTGGAGGAGGCAATGCTGAAAGCTTCTGGTGAGACAAGGCTGAATATTTGTGGAAAAGGTCACAGTGACAACTGAAAAGCTCTACTGAGCCAATGCTGCAGGGGTAGACAAGATCTGGCCATAAGTGTTTAAGAATGGGATATCATGAGAGTGTCTTGGTTATTACGCTTGTCCAACACTGTACAGACAATAAAATCAATCTCTCAAAACTGGCAGAATGGTTGAGTAGTTCCCATTTTTAAAAATGAATACAAGAGAGTGTTTTCCTTTTACTCATAACAAGGATTCCTGAGATCTGAGATGAGCAATATGAATTAGAATTTTCCAATTTTCTCTTCTTATGATCTGTACAATCTATGATAAGGTCTATGTATTTCCCATGTTACGTTGTCTGAAGTACAGAATACAGGGTTCTGTTACTGAGGTCCCTCTAGTCCTTGTTTTCGAGCAGAAAGAATGTGTCCATATTCTTGATATTAAGCTGAATCTCTTTATAATGAGCATACAGCTCTGTGAAGTGTGTGTTGTCTTTTCTTCGGTTTGAGATGTTTGTAGACTGGATATCAAAATCCAGCTAAGGCTCAATGTGTATCTTGTCAGTCACCTGAGAGTTGCATTTTAGGTATTTTTAGACAATGTCATCCAATTAGCCTCACTTGACTATGCTCTCATGAATGCACTGGCTGCAGTAGAAAATCATATTGTTAGAATGAGAATTAGTATCTCCAAATACGAAGATGTGGTCCTTTCTCAGAAAAGAGAAAGAGAAAAGCAGCTGCCCCAAGAGAAGGTGTTTAAGTATCTTGAGGTTTTGTAAAGGAAGAGATTAACCAATGATTTGGTGGGTTGCATGCAAAGTGATGGTGAATATGTAGCACAGATGTCATACAAAGTTTTCTAACTTATATCCCTATTTTTACAATTACTTACAAGCTATGTTTGGTGATCAAGAAATGTGAACACTCATACATGTTCCATAAATTAGGTATCTGCAGTGTTGATACGCTTATCTAGACAGGATGAGTGTATATTCCAATTAACCTAAGAGCATCTGGCAATTTCCCATAAGATACTAAGACTACTTTTGGATTAAAGGAAGTCTGATTTATTGCCACCATGATTATCATCAGGTTAGAAAAATGATATCAGAAGTAAATAATACTGGCACTATCAAGTCAGGCTAATTCAATGAGAATATCAAGAACAAACTTCTAATTATAAAATGTTGTGAAATACAAATTGGCAACCATCATGGCACTCCAGGTCTGGGACTGCCTTCCCCACCCTTGAGAGAACTAAATATGTTTTACAGAAAGTTTAACACCTGATGAACACAACTGAATCCTGAAACTGAACTACTGCTTGTACACAAATGTATTATAAAAATTTAAAATAAACATCTTTGTACAAAACTTGTGTATGAGCTATTACTGTTTTCTATAATACATTTTATGAAATGCCTTTGCTATGCTGAAGATGGTTACCAAACATTTAAGAAAAAAAGGTATAAAATCCAATAGTGCATCAACATTGAGACAAATACAGGAAATCAGAGTAGTTAAATATATAAATATATTTTTAAGTCAAAAACACAATAATATTTCTGACCAAAGCCAAAACCATTCAAATAAAGTTCATAATAAAACCAAAATATCAATTGATGTGATCATATTGTTGTGTGCTTAAATTTAAAAAAAAAATCACATTGTAGTGTAGCCATCAATGCATTGTACATTTTGTTTTGACTAACTGAAAACATGTAGCTTGGGGCACACAGAAGACCATGCCTCACTTTCAACTATAAAAAATTCTACCTGGCCAAATGGGAGTACCACTTATGGATGATCTTACCTTGTATTTGTTTGTATTGTACAATGTGTGGGAATTAAAATTGAAATTGGAGTGCAGTGTACTAATTTAAAGAATTATACATTATGACTGTGAAAGGCAGCTTGCCATTGTATTCTACATCAATCAACAAGTTTTACATAGTTGCTTACACAACTAGTTGTGCCACAAAGCTCTTTATATACAAAAATTAATGAAAGTGACATAATTCAAAAAGCTCATACATTCAACAGTTGTGCACTGTTACTGGAGATAGGATAACCAAATCTGTTTACAGATCCTGCCCCTAATTTTGATTTCTGTAATCTGCAATCAATGATAAAACATGTTATTCCAGTAGTAATGATCCTTATAAAAGTCATTATTAAATTAAATTTGTGTATGTGAAGACCCCTGACGGAGGTTGAAAGCTTAGGAATTAAAAAACTACTTTTGATACGTGATTCATTTTCTCCCTTTGTGGATCTCCAGCTGCAAATATGCAAACCGTATCACAGACCTTCTCTTCCATGTGTATATATATATATATATATATATATATATATATATATATATTGTCACACACGTGTGCATAGGAGGCAGCTGAAGGGCTTAGAGATGACTGAGAATACATCTGCCCTGCACTGACACTCTTTCTAAGTTCCCTGCAGGCCTTTCCCGGGAAATCCCACCAGGAGCCACCTCCTCGACTCGGGACACATCACTTTCGGTCCCAGCCCCGAGGACAACATCACTTCCAGTCCTGGCCCCAAGGACGACATCACTTCCCCAAACCTTCCTATAAAGCCTCACACCTTTCCCTTGGAAGGCAGTTCTGTTTTGGACTCTGTTGTGTAAACTTGACTCAATTATGAAGCATTTACTTTTGCAGCCAGGATACTGAATTAAATGGGTGGCTGCCCCAAACCTTGCCATGTCTCTTGACTCTTCTTCTCACTAGAGTTCAGACAAAATTCAGCACATGGTCCTCCAGGTTACTGGATGGGTGTGGTCCCAATGATCCCAATCCGTAAAATTTCCATTAAGTTACGTAAACAATGACAAATACTACAGTTTTGGACCCTGTAGTGGACTTGAGCCCAATAGCTAGCAGTGTGACTACTTCTGATGAAGGCCCTCAGCTGGAAGTCAGAGGTATGACAGATAGTCTATTCAAACACAAAACTAAGATCTGTCTAGGACCGTGGAATATCTGCACTATGTTTGAAACATCCAAAACAGTGCAGGTCATCAAGGAGATGAAGAGGTACAGGTTGGTCATTCTTGGGTTAGTGAATGTCGATGGATGGGCTTTGGACACCATATGAATAGTGATGGACAAGTAATCCTGCATTCTGGACACAAAACCCAGCATATCCGCAGTGTGACCCTTATAGTCCTAGCTTGACGGAATGGGACCAATTAAGCAACAAGCTGACCAGAGCATATTTCAATTCTAACCACTGCAGACTCACCATCCGGCAATGTTATGTACCAACAAATGAGGCAGGTGAGGAGAATAAAGATGACTGGTACAAGGTACTACAGCAAGCAGTCACTAAAGTCCCTCAACACAATATGCTACTGATCATGGATGACATGAACACCAAGGTCAGAGCGGACAATACCGACTATGACAGCTATGGGAAAGCATGGATATGGTGTTATAAATGACAACGGTGAACATCTGTATAGACAACTGTGTAATTGGTGGGACCTTCTTCACACACAAAAACATCCATAAGCTCACATGGAAGTCACCTGATGATTCCTCTACCAACCAGATCAATCACATCTTGATCAATGGAAAGTGGCATACTGTAAATCCCTTCTTGATATCTGTTTGCAGTAGGGCACTACAACAGTCAAGCTGAAGCTTAGGAAGGTGGTCGAACAGAAGGAACAGAGGAAAAATCTTGATGTTGTCAACCTAAAGTGTCAAAATACCACCAAAGAGTTTGCTGTGGAGCTGAGAAATTGCTTTGCTCCTTTGGCTGAAGAATCTGATATGGAACCCAATATTCCATATCAACACTGAACAGGAGTTCATTAAGAGAACTTGCATCAATATAGCTACCAAAATCTTAGGCTTTGGCAAGAAGAAATGTAAGGACTGGATTACAGTCTACTGAAGGCCAGGATGCTGAACACAAACTCACCAATGCTCAGACAGCAGGTCAATGAAGTCTACAAGAGCAAAGATAAGAAGGTTAAGAGAAGTGTCAGGACAGTGAAGACAGCCTTTGTTGAGAAGTTGGTGGGTGAGGCTGAACATGCTTCTGTAAGATGTGAGATGACTGCTGTGTACAAGATCACTAAGCAACTAACTCTGTGGCAAGAATACCAGCCAGCCAAAGACATGGATGGAAAAAAATCTCTTAACAGAGCATGAACTGTTGAGAATTTTGATCAAGGATCAACGCACTGCATTATTAGTTTTTGCGCTCTTAGCTTTGAAAAGCCTAGGCCTGAAACAACTTTACAAAGACACCATTTATTTTGTTAGAGGGGCATCTTGCCTGCCTGTCCTTCTTACTTGCTTTGTTTTGAGTTTCTGTGAGTCAAGCTGTGAGACAAGGTCATCATGCTGTCTTAGGAACTTCGTTTTGAGAAATGCAGGTGCAGAGCTTCTTACTGACAGAAGACTAAACAAACTGCATACAAGGCTTTTGCCTGTGTGAGTAAAGGACAAGCTCTCGAGCTAGCGCATAAAACATACAAGCAATTAAGTGATATTTAGAAGCATTAGGGCTCATCAATACCTTAGGCAATAAAATTAAAATTACAATGTATTCTGAAAAAGATACAGTAGCACATATTAGTTAGCTTAAAGAAGCAATTGTTAAAGGCTTGTCTTTTAACTTCTTTTTCTCAAGCATGAAGCACTGTGTCACAGTTGTTTGAAGCTTGGCCCTTATCAGTGAAGCTGTGCACTGCTGTTCACTGGCACAGTTGCCTAATATGTTAGCCTTAGCCTTACAGGATGCTAGTGCAACAAGAAATCATTTATTGAATTATATTTAGGCAGTTCAGTTTTCATACATGGGTCCTTCTAATCTCAACTTAATTGTTAAGTATTAAATTGTTAAGAATTGATTAACAACTGAAAAGCCATCGATCTTAACAGCTCAGGATTAGGCTGTGAGAATGAAGGGGGGGGGGGTAATCAGGTGATGCTTATTGTCAGATGGCAAATATGTCCTGCCAGCAAAAATATTATGAGAAGGTTTATCGGGAAGAAGACTATTATGGGGATGTCTTCAGGGGCACGAATATTGTTATGAGACGGTCTGGAACACCAGGTGATTGTTATGGTTAAAGGTGCTGAGTGGGGAAAACATTATAGGAAACTCTATACGGTAGATGTTGGGAAACGAGTCTGGAAGGGGGGCATTGTGTGATAAGAATTGTAATATATTTGGGGCTCTCTGGACACGCGCGGCTCATTTCATGAACTGAGACAGGCTTTATGTGCTCTGCAATTGTTTTCTATGCTGTGCAATAAAGTCTTAAATTCTGACTGCCTTTATTAATACTCTGCTTGTTTTTTCTAAAGATTTTTCCACAACAGAACAAGCTGCCAGATGGGTAAAACACTTTCTTGAAGTGCTCAATCACTTACCACTAGATGACCCTGCTGACCTGACCTTTCATCAGCAGCCGTCAGGCTCTGCATCAAAGCCACAAAGTGTGGGAAAGCTGCTGGTATTGATGCCATCCGTGCTGAAACTGGACTTCACCAACTCAACAATGATTTTCTCTGACTGGAAAAAGGACACAATACCTGTGGATTGGAACAAGGGCTTTATAGTCAAACTCCATAAGAAAGGCAGCCTCCAAAACTGTGACAACTGTTGAGGCATCACACTGCTCTCAATTCCACCCAACGTTTTCTGAAGGATTCTTCTTGGCAAAATTGATATAGCAGTTGAACAGAAACAGAGACAGGAACAGGCAGGGTTTAGAAGAGGAAGAAGATGCATCAATCATATCTTTGCTCTGAGGAACATTATTGAGCAGTGCATAGGGTGGAACACCCCCTTATCCTTCAACTTCATCGACTTCCAGAAAAAGCCTTCGACAGCCTGCACTGTGACACCCTATGGAAGATCTTACGGTCAAATGGAGTTCCTTCAAAGATGGTCACACTTAAGGGGATGTTCTACCGTCGGTTTCAGTGCAGCATCATAGTTGTCAAGTTGTCAAGAGTAGTTTCCAGTGGACTCTGATATGCAACAGGGATGTATCACCTCTCCCATCCTCTTTTAACTTGCCACTGAATGGATCAGGTGGAGGACAACAGCTGATAAACCTAAAAGCATCCAGTAGACCCCATTATACCAACTGAAGATCTTGACTTTGCTGATGACCTAGCTGCCCTCTCCTCACAATTACACCATTTGCAGGAGAAGACTGACAAAATGAACACCTTTTTCAAGCAAACAGGCCTCAACATCAGTGCCTTTAAAACACAAGTGATATACATAAATACCAATCACGGTAAATGATGCTCCACTCAAATACACTGAGGAGTTTGGCAGTCTTGTTAGTAAAGTCAATGCAGCACAAAAAGACATCGGAGCAAGACTTGGGAAAGCACAGTGCATTCTCGAGACTTCATCCTATCTGCAAGTCCAAACGGTATAGCCTATGATCAAAGGTCAGACTTTATAACAGCAATGTATAACAGAATATTGTAAAGGGAGACATGAATAAGATCCGGCGCCTTCCACAATGGATGTCTCAGAAAGATCTGTTGTATCTTTTCTGGCCCGAGGAGATTTCTAATTACAAGAAGACTAGTGGTGTTGGAGATCAAGTGCTTACGCTTAAGATGGCTTGGCCACATCCTCTGAATGGACCAGAACCGTATACCTAAGGTTGTTCTGTGATGGACACAACCTGGGAAGTGCTAACAAGACTGACCTAAAACAACCTGTCGGTGAACTGTGATAAATAAGTTGAAGGAGACGGACCTAACATGTGGTGAAGCAGAGCACGTAACTCAAGACAGGACCAGATGGAGGTAAATTGTTGATGCCTTATGTGCCTTTTGGCATGAAGAGGATTAATCTAATAATATATGACAAAAACACAGTAAAACATTTTACTTAATTTTTCATTACCCATAATGCATAGTAATAATTTACTTTTTGAAAAAAGAAAAAAAAATCATTTTGCAAAGACATTTTTGAAGAATGTTTTACTTAGAAGTATTTTCCCTGAACTCATATTTTTATTTCTGAATGAGACATTTCACCCTGGACAATGGTTTATAGATGTCAAAATATGTGCAAGACTTGATCACAGACTAAATAATTAAGTATGAATATTTGATACGAGTTATATAAATAAACAATGATCAAATCTTCATATTTAATGATTTAGTAATTACTGCCACTGAGGGTCAAGGGTAATAAAAAAGTTAATACACTAGAAGGATGGAGCACTGCAGGGTGACTACTTCCCACTTACGTGCCAATGTGGAGTCACTGGTTTATGTGTACTGTTCTTGTGATATGCATAAAGGAGTGGCCCCAGAAGCTGGCAATATACGGCAATAGTTCAGCAGCAAAACATATGCATGTCACAAGACTTGTCCTCCTGGAAAAAAACCCACACAGAAACTGATAGACTGGGATAATGCAAACCCTATACACATCATCAGCCCAGCATTTGAACAAAACTACAAGAGGGTTAAAATTGCCAGATTGAATGGGGCCCAGAAAAGTTAAATGACAGTTAAATGCATTCATTGCTATAATTTATCAGATGTAGAAATGTTAGTAAAACAATCCCCGATGGGTGAGTGACAAAATGTTTACATACGGCGGTTTAAAGGTCTTGAGTTTATCCAAAAATATATCAGTACGACGGTTTAAACGAACTAAACATTAAAGCGACGGCAACTCTGTGTTAGAGTAATAAATAAAAAAACAGCATCTTTATCCTGATGTAATCATACCATGTGAATTAAAATATAGACTGGATGGACAGCCCGGTAACTCCTTCAGCTCAAACCGTGACGCGACCCTAAAACCGCGACGAACTCCTTCACGTATTTAGAGGCTGGGCCCATGTGATCCTCCTGTAACTGCATGCGAGACTCCTGCTCGGCGGCAGTAAAACTAGAAACTCAATGCGATACCGTTTTCCCACCCATTTTTGCTCCTGCACTACTCGACTAAACTGGTGTTTCGTTCCATTTCTCAACATTATACAGTTAAATAAAATTTATCCGCTATCCACTCTCATACAACTGCTGCTCATCGGTGTTTGCCTTCAGCAGAACTTGCCCTCTTTCGTGCAGTCGTTTATTTAAAATGTCTCCATCTCCTACAATGCGCAGTAGCACATGACTTTCCAGTTGTTCGATAGTATGTGTTTTGCGATCGGTTCACTCAGCTTTTGCTGACGCTCCATTACAGCTTTTCCGGTTTCTGAAAGAAGCCCACGATTAGCCCAGTAGATTCTATTGATATTTTAAATTTGGTTGAAATTTGTCATCGTGAAACACAACAGAGCTAACTGGAAACTGAAACAAAGCAACTAATCATTCGCTGATTCAAAACAAAGCAACGAACTATGAGTGTAACGACAACTCAAAACTTTCTCTGCTCTTAAAAATATTGATTTCATCAACTAATACCTTTAGTGTAGTAATAGCGACGGTTGGTACCTCTGTGTAATGCTCGTTGCAGCGATGTCGGATGTTTTGGTCAATATTTTAAGAAGTGCTCAAATTCAGCCAGCAAAATGTTATATATGGGAACTGCTTTGGAATTAATTTTGCAGATGTAATAAAACCGAGAGTAAATTTACAACACTGTGGGGTGGTAATGTATAAAACTGCACTAATAGTAATGGCTCGTTCTTAGCAGATCTCGGTTCAGTTAGGTACTATTATTGTTATGTGACATCCATACCAAAAATTACAGTATACAGTCTAAAACAGGGGTTCTTAAACTTCTTAAACTTGGTCCTGGGGACACACTGTGGCTGCAGGGTTTTGTTCCAACCATTTGACTCCTGGGCTAATTAAGTTAACTGTCATTTCCCAGATGCTGTGTTTTAAGAACAATATAGAAATTAGAAAACCAATTTGGTAAAAAAAAATGTACTAAGCCGTTATATTGGAATAATGCATTATCTTCTTTTTAACAATATTTTCATCTTGACTTCTCTTTCTACTTTTCCAGGTGTGAAAAAATGTAATGATCATGCTGTTGTGCTTCTCCGAATCTAGTAAAAGAGAAGACAGAGAGAGAGAGAAAGAGAGAGAGACAGCAGCTGATTAAATGACATCAGTGTTATGAATTGTTGGCACTGATTATGAATCTGATTGAAACAAAAACCTGAAGCCACAGTGGACTCCCAGGACCGACTTTGAGAACTGCTAGATTTGCATTATCCAACAATGGCGAAATTGGTGGACTTCTCAGGCACCTTCGGTGTTACAATCACGCCTAATCCATTAACGGCGGTATTACTTCTGCATGGCATTAAATTGCATTGGGAAACACCGATTATAATATTCTTTACAACACAAGTATCAGGCAGATTTACCTCGATTAACTGGAAGAATCCCAACTCATCTTCGTGACTCAGCAGACTAAACGATGTTCTTTATTATCTCAAATTATAAACAATTAAAATCTCTTTTAGCGGATATGTCCAATACTTTAACATGGCAAGAATTCCTTAATATAATTTTAGAATAGGCATGTGATTGACTCTCGTATATTAATGGTTTTATCATATTTAAAAAAGTTTTTTGCACGTGTCTCTCGTCTTTTTTCTCTTTCTCGTGGGTCGGGGTTGGATTTTGTTTTGCTTTATACTTTCTTGTATACGAAGTATTGGGAAAGTATTGGAGTCATCCAAAAATTTGATTTCGCGATTTTGATGAATCTTGACGTTTTGGACCACCCTGAATCCGAAAATACCATTTTTGGAACTATGTATGTTTGTGTATGTGTGTGTGTGTGTGTAAACACGCTAACTTGAATACCCTTTCACTTAAGTCAACCAAATACTGCAAACAAGCATATGTACAAAACGTAGATTTCTATCAACCTTTGAGCTATTTCCTCTAACCGGAAATGGTACTTTTTTATTCATGCAGCTGCTGAGTCCGATTTATTTGCTATTATCATAATTGTTCAATATATTATTGATTTGATTTGTTATTGATGGTTCTCAATTGTTCATAATATAAAAATATAATCATTGTCTTGCGGTTTACTCCACAAATATCCATCCCCATATGTGAGTTTACGAGAAAGTCTAGGGGAGACAACTCCCGACTTTTATATTTTGTTGTTCTCCCTTGTATTCGCTTTAAAGCCAATGGTTTTATTTCTTATGATATATATTTTATTGACTAGCATGCCATTGTAATGTTCGAGTATTAAAAAAACCACATTTTTAAAAATCATGCATATTTCTAAACTTATTATGGCGTAAAAAGGAATTCAACGTCGGCTAAAACACCATACTTAAAAAAGCATACATTTCAAGGAAACAGCTTAAAATCGACTCAGGTTAATTTAAAAAAAAAAGACTGACAACACTGTATAATCCAGGTCAGTACTGAAAGGCTATTTTCTAAACAGTTACTAGGATGACCTATCAAAAGAGAAAAGTGAGATAAATTGTTTTAGTGGATAGCATTGACGAACCTTCAAACAGTCTCGTGGAGAAAGCGCACTCCACCTCTGAAGAACTCGCGTGTCTGACAGGCTGGCGATAACAACAGGGAATCCTTTGGTTTTACATTAACCATTTGTGAAACGGCACGTTTTTGAGTATATCGTACAAGATGAGTTCATTCAAGCCAGCTGATGCAGCATAGTTTTAACATTGTTATGGAATGTGCACAAGAGAAAGTGAAGCCATAAATACGCGACATGCATGTGTTCGCTTGTTCCAGTGTGTTGTTTGTCATTTATGGACTTACCATTTTAGAATGTGTTTGTTTCATAACTACCATGAATCCATGATCAATCATGTAGGATTGCCATGAACTAACAAAATGAATTGGGCAAAGTACCGGGTCACGGATCTATGTTAAAGAGCAAACAATGGTACATTTCTTGGGTGATTGATTCCATAGATATTCTGTGTTTACAGTGATGCTATTGTCATTACTGGAATACTTTGTTACATTTGTTTCTCATAATCGCATTTTGAAATTAAATTGGACAAAACGTTAAAACGTAATCTTGCTGAAAGCAGCACACGCTTAATTTTACAACGTGGTGCGTAAAATGACTATCGTCTGCCCGCGGATGTTTATGAATAGTGGGGCTTTCGGCCATCGCGTCCTCATTCAAAATCGGCCTCTCTTCATGAGCTCTGCAATTTGAAACGGGGTTCGCGTCTCCAATGTAGAGACGGGGTCAACGTTGGAAAAAAAAAACAAACGGGCCATTAAAAAGAATACGCAAATGAGACAAAACAAAGTTACGTAACTGAACGGAGATACAACAAGGCGTTGAAACAAAAGTTTAAAAAGTTATTTTACATAACGCACACACTCCAGGATTCAGGCGGAGAGGCGGGCAAAAAGAATGTCACAGACTAGAGCGATGTGATTCATACAGTACTTTGCTGAAGAAAAGAAAACTGTTTTAAGTTTATACTGTAACTTCTCCGTGTCTAAACGTTCCCAACAGTCTCACCTTCCCCACAGGTGCCGCTTCGCTCTGCACATCTAGTCGAGTTTGCTTAAACCCATAGAGTTGCAGTTGCCGCTGAAAACTCTTCAGGCAGCTCCACCCAAAGATTTTCAAAATTCCTTTTTTTTCAGCAATTTCATTCTTGATGAGGTCCTTGTTGATTAACACGCAAGTGGCCGTATCGTCCCATTTTACCGATTGAAACTGACCGCTCTCCAGAACTTTCCACAACTTCTGAGGAAAAGGAAGCGAGGAAGAGTCCGAAGGGGCTTCACTGGAATAAAGTCTTGCCTTTGCCTTTTTAGAGATCCAGTACTCAACTAAGGCTTGGAACGCTTCTTCTTCAACATTCGCCCACAATTCAGTATTGTTATCATCGAAGTAATATGGACCGATGTCCTCAGATTTTCGTTTTCTGTTTGACTGGTGCTGCACAGTAGCTGGTTCATTCATGGTGGGCGCTCCAAAGCAATAAAGCAAAATATGCACTTGTCAATCGGCCACGTATTCGTCTACTGTGCAGTATACGCCGTATCTGTCATTATAACGCTTCACGTGCCCTTATTTAGAAGCAGTGGGCGGAGCCTCGGCGTGGCGATATTACCACGGCATAATAAGAAATCGTTATGAAAGCGTTACATAAAATATTTATAAATTCACATTCGGCCTAGATTACTCGAGTTTACATAACGCATCCAGCGCACCCTGCAAATGACCATTTGTATTAACTTGGCTACAAACCTTTTTTAAACCGGTAGAAAAGAGTGCACTCGTAGGAGTGCACAGATCTAAATACCGGTAATTAAGAACATAGACCCCGGTGCAAATGTAGAAGAAGCAAAGTCTAGATGGCCAGGTAAGTTACAATCCCTACACCCCCTCCCTCAACCGGACTGATGTTCATATGAGCCGACACCCCTATTAACCAAGCCCGCACTTACCCATGACAAGGCCTATTTGAATATTTAAGTTCATTTCAAGCTATTCTCCCATTTCTAAATAATAGAAGTTTTTGTTTTCCTAAAATCTCTGAATGGGGTTTTCTTCAAATTTCTCTTACATCCCAAAGACTTAAAGTTCAATTGTAACTGGACTTTCCCAATTTGTCCTTCTGCCCGGGTAGCCAGGCCCTCTATCCAGACACGCACACACATTGAATTCTCAAAATAATTGCTTAGATATACATATAAATTGTTCAGGCGTATGTTTAACATAATTATAAAAAACACATAATGAAAACGAAATTCATAAAAATTACTACTTGGTAAAAAAATTAAAATGTGCTATTTTTTCCCGGACAGCAGTTGACTGAGATTTGGCGTCGGCTCGCCTTTTCTATCAGGTGTTCACAATTCACGTTTGCCAGATGACCTCCAAAACTGCCGATACAGAGGCACAGCTTGCAGGTTTTCCATTTTGGAGACTCGCTTTTGAAAGCGAACGAAGTGGATTTAATGGACACTTTCTGAAAAGGAAGATTCACCAGCATGTTAAAATATGGGTAGCTTTAAGTTGGAGCCTTGTGAAAGACGCGTCCTGAAAGGATGTAGCCATAAAAACCTACTAATGCAAAAATATAAAAAGGTTGTAAGCTAGAAAGACGCTACAACTTGGCGAGACAATTATCCAGCAGCATTAACGTAACAGCTCCGCCACCAGCGCATTCTCTCAATATCCAAAGACTCCTCCGAGTACAAAGCGTTCCACAGAAGAGAACAGTTTGTGCTGGAGCTCTTAAATGCGAAATACACTTTATATGTAAGGCCCACTATGTTCCACAAACCGTTATTGTTCGAGGTTAACCGCAACCCGCATGTTAATACTGAGTTACGGGGCTTTTTCAGAGAGATTCGACATAACGAATTTACAGCTACCCTTTAATTACAAGGTTTCGTGTTTAGTCTGTTTGTGCCACCGTCATATTCCATCCATCCATTATCAAACCCGCCATATCCTAACAACAGGGTCACGGGGGTCTGCTGGAGCCAATCCCAGCCAACACAGGGCGCAAGGCAGGAAACAAACCCCGGGCACGGCGCCAACCCACCGCAGGCTTAATATCTAAATTGTGCAAAATATGCATTAATTCTCATCCAATATTCGCATAATATGAAGTTGTAGTCTACAATAAAAATAAAACATAATATAAGCTGTTACAAACAGTCAAATACTTGTGTAGAGCACAGTTTGTGCTGGAGCTCTTAAATGTGAATCACACTTTATATGTAAAGCCCATTATGTGTCACAAACCGTTATCGGTCGAGCTTAATTGCAGCCTGCAAATTAATACCGAAATACGGGGCTTTTTCAGAGAGATTCGACATAACGAATGTACGTACAGACAACTACTCTTTTCATTTATTATAAAAAAAGTACATTTTTATTTACCCAGTACAAAATACAATCCACAAAGCATCTTTGTCCTATAGAAAATTCATACCAATTACATTCTCACTCACAAAGTAAAGTACAATTTCTATTGTTGCATATTCTTTTCCATTACGCCATATAACACAAACCAAGTGTCGATATTGGGCAACGGAAAATACGGCATTTATTAGGAAATGTTTTAATCAAACCTATTTGTTGGACCATCGTCCATGTTACATTAATTTATCTTTGATTAAAAACCAGCTCCGTAAATCCTTTTTCCCATTCCTCAATATCTACAAACCCTTTGATCTCTCACTAGCAGCTGAGAATCCCCACTTCTCAATTTCTATCTTAACATTATCTTCTAGCTCCTTTTCCAAACTCCTTTGTTCCCACTGTACATCTCTGGTCAAATTTCTTTTTATCAGAATACACATGGCATCCCATATCCTCATCTTTACCAGACTAATAATAAGCCATCAAAAATGCTTCCCTTGAACTTTTGCCATTTCCAAGTTTACTCTGAGAGTGGGACAGCAAAGCCATTGATTAGGTGATCCAAGGAATGGCCAGCTAGAAAAAGCTACAAGTTTGGCGTCAAAGGCATCATCAAACTTACCTTGGTGGATCCAGATAAAATATACCGCTACCACAGCTTTAAGCATATGAAGCGGTTTGTCAAAGCGCCCTATCAAAAATGGAACCTGTTTAAAATATTTGTATTAAATGTTTCCGGGTTTGTGTAAAGGTAAATTGAAAGAGGGCATTTTTGCCAGGCCATCAGGAAAACTGATTCTTGATGTAGAATTTGTAGAATTTGATGTACGATGAACGACCTGGAACGAAAGGCTTAGCAAGCATTCGTAGTTCAAAAGATCCAAATCATAAAGAATTGTGAAAATGTTAAGTTTAAAGAGCTACACCGCAACACGTGTCTCAAAGTTCACTTTCTGAACTCGGATTTGAAACTGTTCCCTGAAAATCTAGGAGCGGTGAGTGAAGCGTATAGGGTGAAAGATTCCATCAGGATATCAACAAAGAAATGTACCAGGGACATTGAGATGTCAGTCTGATGCCGGGTTACTGCTGAGTGATTCATAGGGACACGCCAGAAAAAGTGACCTAGCAGCGCTAGAAAAAGTCCAGAGACAAGCGACTAGGCTGATTCCAGGTTTACATTGGATGAGCTATGAAGAAAGATTAAAAGAGCTGAGCCTTTTCAGTTTAAAGAAGATTAAGAGGAGACATGACTGAAGTGTTTTTGTGGTTAAGGTGCCTCAGTATATCTGGGTCTCATGTTTCTGGACATTGTTAACACACCCTGAACGCTCCTTGTTTGATCTGCTACCATCTAGTAAGTGGTAAAGGATGATCTGATTCCACACAAAAAGATTGAAAATTATTTTTGTTCCTGAGCTGTGGCCTCAAATTACTGAGAATTGATTTAAACCCTACATTGGACTGTTATTATGCACACACACACACACACACACACACACACACACACAATTCAGACCCCCAAGGTTGAGTTCATTTTTGCATTTATTTATTTCTAATTATTACTTTACTACTCTTTAACTGTATGTACATTGTAGTTATTTTCTTCTCATACTGTATATGCTGCTTTTAGGAAAGATGTCCTACCAAGTTTTGATAACACATTTAGAATTCTATTCTATAACAATTTTTATCTATATTCACCTCTCTGTCCATAGTAATAAAATAACCAAAAGAGTTTACCTTTACATTGACCTTTATAAAGATGTTTAATTGAAAACTAGTTTATTCTTAGCTCTTAATAGCTGCCAATTAACATACATCCATCTAACAATATCATTATTTTTCAATTTTGCAATCGGTGCCTCTTTCCTGCTACCTGTTATGTATCTGATCTGGTGATGTTTTTAATGTACAGTAACATGGCTTATTCATTATAGTTTGTATTGTGCTAGAGTCTCTAGTCTGTAGGAGATATGCAAGTGAATCTTTTTGTGATGTCTTCATGTGACAGTAAACTTGAACTTGAACACAGCTAGGGTAGCAACACTACTAAAGCCTCATACCATGCATGTAAATACTTAAGAACATATTCTTCGAAGATCTGTCACAAATGTTTTCAAAAAATCAACATTAGCAATATTGGGACTTTGAACATCATTAAAGGAGAGTGGCAATCTGGATTTTTCATTTAGTTACAATTTCAAAAACATCTGTTGTGAGAGATCTGACAAAGTGGGGTGCGTATTTTATATCCAGTTCATTAAGGATTAGCCAGCCTTGAGAAAATGAAACTCTTGATCATTGGCAGCATATGCGACAAGAATGTTATTTAGAAAAAATGAACACCAAGTATGTAACTGCAACTGAAATCCTTATAAATAAAGATACATGTGAGATACACATTTATATTTGATAGCAGCAGGAGCACAATGTCAACCAGAATTAACCAGTTATAAGTCAGTAACTGATTCTCTATTCTGATGTTTTCAAGGATGTTCCTAATTAAAACTCAGCCATCCATTGATTTTTTTAACCAAGTTTTTCTGTTATAGAATGATAGGGATGCTGTTTAAATTTCTACATTGCCTGTACCTCACCCCTCGGAAACTTTGTTATGCACTTGGCTTTTGATCCCATCTTCCCCCTAGCACTTTTCTACATATTTTTTAGGACTATACTCCAGTTTATACTTTTTGGACAAAAGTTTCCAACAGTCTGTCTAATATTTTTTCTGTTAACATTCCCATTTTGATTCATCTATTTCTTCTCCTGGACCTCTCGTGACTTACCTTGACTCCTGTCCAGTGAAGGTTATTCTGTCTGGGTACCAATCTCTGCTAATTTTATATTAGCCTCTCACCGGAAATTTCCTGACTCATTTCCTATGCATTCTCTTTTTTTTAAATCTAACTCTACTTGCAATTTTCAGTGGCATGGTTCAATGGATCATCTGGTTCCAATATAGAAAAGTGTTGAACTGCTGTGCACTTGGTTTGCTGCTGGTTGGCGAAGGATGTGTGCCACTCCACTAATCTTAATCTCTTAATTTTCGCCTTATCTTATTCCTATTCTCCACTGGGACTCGCTGTGTCTGCCAATTTGCATGGGCATTAGTAGTTTTTAATGTGACATAGAGCCCTTTCTACAGGGCAATTTCGAGTAGGTGTGTGGGGGTTGTTGTTGATAATCTCTTGCTCTTTCAAATAAAAGCATCAGGCACAAGGCAGGATCAAACTCTGGTCAGAATGTCAGCTCATTATTTGGTCCTGTCACTCAAAACAGACTCAATTAGAGTTGCTTGATGATTAGCTTAACATTTACATATGCAAGATATGGTTGGAAACCAGAGAAAAACCATCCTAACAAGGGGTGGTGGGGGCACTGAATCTTCTACTGTACTTCACGGGTATCTGAGCCCAACACTGAACCCATGTCCTTGGAGCTGTAAGGAAGCAGCACTAACAATCAGAGTGCAATGCCACCTTAAGCCTACTTGACACCTCTACAGAAAAAAAAAAATCAGATTATTGAAAAATTGTAGAGTTAGTGGCACATTAAACAACTTCTAGTCAAATTTGACAACTACGGCTGCTGATATTGTTGCCTGTGGATGTCAGATTACAAGACTAGAAAATGCAGGGGAAGAATGAGATGACTCTGTAACAACTTTCCAGCAGCTTCACATTTCCAAAGTGTTCTGAGCTTGCCCCTTTTTTTGTGACAGCTGGAAATGGGCTAAATGACAAGAGTACATGGTGTATAAATGTGTTCCAGGTACAGCAAGTTCTGCCACATTCTCATCCCTTTTTCATTCTGTCATTTACATAAAACAACAAAAATCAGACATCCAGAGCACATCTTCTCTTCACATTTCCAAAACATCCCTGTTCCTTATTCTTCATACCTGCATTGTACGTCTGGGTATGGTTGTCAGATCACTTAATAAAGCATCTTTCATAGTGTTTTTATCTTGGGTTAACATATATATTTGTTTATTCATATTCGTCCATTTTCTACACTCTTACACAGAGCAGAATTTTCAGGGAAGCTACAGTCTATCTCAACAAGCATGAGATGCTAGGCAGGAACAAAAGCTAGATGGGGTGCCAGCCCACCGTAGGGTGAACACACTTATGGGCTGATTTAGCATCACGAAACCACCCAACATGCATGTCTTTGGACTGTGTGAGGAAACCTGGGCACCCAGAAGAAACCCACACAGACACAAGGACAACATGAAAATTCCATGCAAGAAGCACTCAGGATGTGAACTCCAGTGTCCTGAGTTTGAGGGAGCACTGTTACCACTGAGCCAAGAGGCCCCATTTATTCTTATATATTCTCTATTTATGTTTCTATGGCTCAAATCCTCAGAGTCTCAAGAAGAGGTGCACAGATAAGGCATTTTTGATCTACACCTTTAAAAATTCTCCAGTGACATTTTCTAACTTGCTTATCCAGTTCTAGGTTGTGGGAAGTCTGAGATCATCCCAGATAAAATGCATGCAAGGTCGAAAAACATTTTGGACAAAGTGACAGTCAATTGCAGGACACTTTCATTCCTGGGAGACTACATCAGACCTTTTTTCAGCTAATTTTTTAATCAGAAGACATTTTTATTACTTTTTATGAAACCTTTTATCCAATCAATTGTTAGTTCTCCCATTCAAGTTCATTTTTAATATGTTTTTGATTTTCTTTTTCAGAGAACATCACTCAGGTGTTTTGTGTACCAACAGCAGATGCAGTACTTCTTTCTCCTTCACGTTTACAGATATTTATCTGAAATGAATATTGTACGATAAATACATATAGGTACAAATGGGACCAAGTTAGCTGCTGGCTCCCTTTGCAGCTCACATATCGTTACTAGTGACATTGAAGCTTTGTGGTATTCTTCCCTGCTCCATATTTCACTGTATAATGTGGCTCACGCAGCACACCATAATCTGTCAGCAGTAGATGAAAGTACTTCTTGATATTTTAAGGATAATAATAATAATCCATCCATCCATCATCCAACCTGCTATATCCTAACTACAGGGTCGGGGGGCTGCTGGAGCCAATCCCAGCCAACACTGGGACCACCGCAGTAATAATAATACATTTTATATATATATATATATATATATATATAGTACAGGCCAAAAGTTTGGACACACCTCCTCATTCAATGTGTTTTCTTTATTTTCATGACCATTTACAGCACTCCATCACTCTCCTTCTTGGTCAAATAGCCCTTACACAGCCCGGAAGTGTGTTTGGGGTCATTGTCCTGTTGAAAAATAAATGATCGTCCAACTAACCTGACTTCTGCACAACACAACTGCTGGTCCCAACCCCATTGATAAAGCAAGAAATTCCACTAAATAACCCTGATAAGGCACACCTGTGAAGTGAAAACCATTTCAGGTGACTACCTGTTGAAGCTCATCGAGAGAATGCCAAGAGTGTGCAAAGCAGTAATTAGAGCAAAGGGTGGCTATTTTGAAGAAACTAGAATATAAAACATGTTTTCAGTTATTTCACCTTTTTTTGTTAAGTACATAACTCCACATGTGTTCATTCATAGTTTTGATGCCTTCAGTCATGAAAATAAAGAAAACACATTGAATGAGGAGGTGTGTCCAAACTTTTAGCTTGTACTGTATATATATATATAGCGCCTTTCCCATGCTCAAGACGCTTCACAGAGTCTTAGAAAAAAAACAGCAGGGTATATGTAACATTGGATACAAATGTTTTCCTGAATAGAACAATGAAACATATACTCAGCAAAAAAAGAAACGTCCCTTTTTCAGGACTGTGTATTTCAACAATAATGTTTTAAAAATCCAAATAACTTTACAGATCTTCATTGTAAATTGTTTAAACAATGTTTTCCATGCATGTTCAATTAACCATAATCAATTAATTAACATGCACCTGTGGAATGGTCGTTAAGACCTTAACAGCTTACAGAAAGTAGGCATTTAAGGTCACAGTTCTAAAAACGCAGGACACTAAAGAGACTTGTCTACCGACTGTGAAAAACACCCAAAGAAAGATGCCCAGGGTCCCTCCTCATCTGCGTGAACGTGCATTAGGCATGCTGCAGGGAGGCATGAGGACTGCTGATGTGGCTAGGGCAATAAATTGCCATGTCCGCACTGTGAGACGCCTAAGACAGCGCTACAGGGAGACAGGAAGGACAGCTGATCATCCTCGCAGTGGAAGACCACGTGTAACAACACCTGCACAGGATCGGTACATCCGAATATCACACCTGCGTGACAGGTACAGGATGGCCACAACAACTGCCCGAGTCACACCAGGAACACACAATCCCTCCATCAGTGCTCAGACTGTCCGCAATAGGCTGAGAGAGGCTGGACTGAGGGCTTGCAGACCTGTTGTAAGGCAGGTCCTTACCAGACATCACCAGCAACAACGTCGCCTATGGGCACAAACCCTTGGTGGAAGAGTGGGGTAACATCTCACAGCAAGAACTGACAAATCTGGTCCAGTCCATGAGGAGGAGATGCACTGCAGTACTTCAAGCAGCTGGTGGCCACACCAGATACTGACTGGTACTTTTGATTTTGAGCCTCCCTTCATTCAGGGACACATTGTGAAACATTTTTAGTTTATGTCTTATGGTGTTGACTCTTTTAGTGTTCATACAAATATTTACACATTAAGTCTACTGAAAGTAAAAACAGTTGAAAGTCAGGGGACGTTTCTTTTTTTGCTGAGTATATAACAAAGCATTAAATAGAATAAAGGACAATAAACCTGAGTAAAATACATTTAATACTAAAACAAAAACTTAACAAATAACCTAATTTATGATATAACAGACACACAAACTATCCTGAGCACCTGGACAGAGAGGTAAACTGAAAGAAAGGGCAGAATGTTAAGTTAAAAGCCTTTCTAAATAGATGAGTTTTAAGTTGTTTTTTTAAAAGAATGAATGGAGTCAGCTAATCTAATTAATTTCGGATGTCAATCCAAAGTCTGGATGCTATGGAAATGAAGGCCCTGTCACCCATAGAGTGCAGGTTAGTGTGAGGCACAACAAGATTACCAGAATCAGAGGACTTTAGTAGGCGAACAGGAGCATAGTGATTTAGAAGGTCACTGATGTAGTCTGGTGCAACGCCATTTAAATCGTTGTAGGTTATTAATAGAATTTTATATTCAATCCTGTAAGAGACAGGGAGCCAGTGAAAGCGAAGCAGGATGGGTGTGATGTGCTCACTATTGATGGTTCGAGTAAGGGCTCTTGCAGCACAGTTTTCAATAAGCTGGAGCTGTGATATAAGATTAGAAGGGACACCTGCCAGCAGCGAGATATGTTACGGAGGTGAAAGTAAGAAAGTTTCTTAAGGATATTTCATTACTGTTATAAAATTATGTTTAATTGCTTGAATGTTATTTATTATCTCAAAACAATGCTTTGTATTTACGTTTTGTGTTATTTTACAACTATACTGATTCACAGTATGCTTAGCTTCTAAGTGTATATGAGCTTTATAAAAGTAAACTGAAATCAATATTTGTTAGTAGAAATGTCACATGAACTACATACAGTGGAACCTCGGTTCACGACCATAATTCGTTCCAAAACTCTGGTCGTAAACCGATTTGGTCATGAACCGAAGCAATTTCCACCCATAGGAGTGTATGTAAATACAATTAATCCATTCCAGACCGTACGAACTGTATGTAAATATATATTTTTTAAGCACAAATATAGTTAATTATACCATAGAATGCACAGCGTAATAGTAAACTAAATGTAAAAACATTGAATAACACTGGGAAAACCTTGAACAACAGAGAAAACTAACACTACAATAGTTCGCGCTGTAGTGCTAGGAAACGCTCGCTAAAAACACTTTTTTTTTTTTTTTTTTAATGAGTTTTAAGCACAGGGAAAAAAATTAACATTTGAAAAATTCGTAATTTAATAAACCACCAAGAAAAGTAACATTGCCACAATGCACGCTATGAACTGATCGCTTTAAATAGAACTGAAAACAAAAACAAGCCTTTTGTACCTTATGCGACCCGCTCTGCCTCTCTCGTTCGCTCTCACTCTCTTTCGTGTGTGTGCGTTTCTTTCGCAAACCTGGAGCACCTGTGTGTGTGCCTCTGTCTCACGCGCCTCTGTGTGTGTGTGAGTGTACCTCTGTCTCGTGTGTGTCTCTCGCGTGTGTGTGTGTGTGTGTGTGTGTGTGTGTTTGTGTGTTGCTGTCGCGCTCTCGCTTTCTCTCTCTCTCTCTCTCTCTCTCTCGCTCACTCACTCGCTGCACAGGAAATGCACAGGGAGAGACGGAACATTTACAAACCGAAAGGGAAACTGGCTTGTTCGTATACCGAGTGTGTTGTCGTGAACCGAGGGAAAAGTTTGGCGAACTTTTTGGTCGTAAACCAATTTATACGTGTACCGAGATGTTCCTGAACCAAGGTTCCACTGTATACTTAAAACTGATTAATACAGAAGCAATTAACTGAATTATATAAAAGGACAAATCAATTACAATTAAGACAAACAATGACGTTCCAATAACAGCAATAATTGTCAAATAATAAAGAGACTGTCCTGAATTTGATTGGAGTTTAAGAGACCTGCTGAAATGCGTGCAAGCTTACTTAACACAACTTCTGGATTTAAATGCAGAAACATCAAATAGCTTTGTCTGTTTTAAAGGATTTCATACAGAAGTTTAAAGGTTTTTTAAGCCCTCTGTGCAGATATCTGCAATGTTGTGAATTAAAATTTCTAATTCATAGGAGTCTCTTGAGATTTGACATAATAAAGCATTCCATCCAGAGACAGCATGCATCTGTGAAGTTACAAAAATGAGAAGTCAATCAGAAATCACAGTCTTTATTATTGCGAGATCTCCTCTTATGTTTGATTTTACATCTTTTTTTTAGCCTTTGTACTTTTTCTTTTACATTGTTCTTTTAAACTCAACTCATGATTTTGACAATTACATTTAACTACTAGCAATTCATGGTAACATGGAAGTAATTTTATACATTATATATTTATGTGAACTTTCACTCTCCATGTCAGGTTAACTAGCAAATGTAAATAAGCCTGCTATGAGAAAGTGAAGGCTTGTTCCTTGTGACTGAATGGTCAGAGTATGGCAGGTATCATGGAACAAAAATCTTCCATTACGTCATTCACATCACCAAAATGGTTAAATAACAATATATCTTAAAATACATCTTTGCAGGTGCAAACAGAGTTTGTATGTCATATCCATGAACGATTTTCAGCATAGCGTGCAGCAGTCACATTTCTTCTTTGCTACTTTAGTTGCTCCAAAAGTTTCATTCCATCAAGGATGCAGAGAATAGTCAAGTTTAACTATGTGGAGAAATTGTGTTCATTTGAACAGTTTAAATTTTCGCAGTAAAGGATGAACGGTTTCTTTTGGATAAGGCTTTAATGCCAGACAGGTAGGTATGTTTTCCGGTTGTTCAATCCAAAGCTTATGAGCTATGGCCTCCTGGGAAAGTGTTTCAGACAGGCCAGTGAGTGATGCTTCATCTGGTGCCTAAACAAGAGAGAAGTAGAAGAAATGAGAAACAATAAACAAATGATACAGTAGACCCCCGCGAAGTTGCGGTTCAAAATTTGCGGCCTTAGTCATTCACGGATTTTTCCTTAGAACCTAAGTAATAATTGTTAGCAGAAACCGTAAAAATATCCTCCGCAATTTTTATGGCTTTTTTTGTGGTAATACTGTACTGTAGAGAGAACAGGAAGCAGCTGTAGAGAAAATCGTGACTTGGGATGGTGAAAGTAGCCAACAGAATTTGAAACTGCAACTCCCAGCAGTCCCTGCAGTGGCTCCGATTGGTCTTCTGCTGAGGGTGCTGGGGCTGTTGAGGTCAAAGGATGTCAGCGCGGCTTTTAAAAAGGGGGCCGGTGACCAAAAGCAAAAAAAAAAAAAAAA